>WNGS01005997.1:20065526-20098371 GCA_020271785.1 Procambarus virginalis | reverse complement strand
CTGAGGGAGAACACTCACTTTTCCATTCGTGATTGTCTAGTAACACTGCTGCTTGCTTATGTTTTAGGTGAAACACAACAAACGTGCCTCACCCTTTTGGACCGGGATTCTCAGGTTGTAAGTCGGGAACGAAGCCAGCTGTACAAGAGACCCTATTGATCACAACAAATTCTATTGTGGAAAATGGTCAAGATGGACCAAGACAGCCTCTTGAAAGGCACAGAATATCTTGAAGTTTTCTTGAGATGATTTCGGGCTTAGTGATGCCGCGGCCCGGTTCCCCGACCAGCCTCCTTTTTGTTACAACCCCCAGGACAGCAGCCCGTAGCAGCTGTCTAACCCCAGGTACCTATTTTCTGCTAGGTAAACACGGGCATCATGGGAGAGAAACTCCCCATTTGTTTCCGCCTCCATCGGGAACGAACTCGGAACCTAGACTACGAATCCCAAGCGCTGTCCACTCAGCTATCAGGCCCCTACATGCCCCCCCCCCAGGTGGCTACAGAAAGCATGTGCGTGGACACGACGTAAGAAAATTCCTGTATCTCTAGGATGGTCAGGAGTAATCACCTAGTTGTGCTTGCGGGGGTTGAGCTTCGGCTCTTTGGCCCCAGAGCCGAAGTGGAATGCAGTTCAAGTAGTCGTAGAAGCCAGCCACCTTCACCTCTGAAGCGTGGCTTGATAAAAAAAACACAGATATCACAATAGCGTGATGCATCATAGAACAAATCCACAAGGGCCGTGACGAGGATTTGAATGCCGGGATTAAGAGGATTCGAATTCGTCTGGGATGCTCTCGGACGTAAGCTCGAATCCTCGTCACGGCCATTGTGGATTTGTTCACTTGACAAAAAAATTCAAACGCCAGGGAAGTTTATTTATACGTAACAGGCATAACAAGATTAACAGATCAACTATCAGTAGCAACCTCTCTTTCCCATAAGCTCTCTTTAGGTAAGCACTCTTAGATAAGTACATTCCACACTGTTTAGTAAGCACTCTTAGATAAGTACATCTCACACATCCCTGCCTCTCTTAACTCCACTTACGAAAAACACTAACGTACTTCGTATTCACAGAGAGAATCACACTAACGTGACTGTATCAGTGGCATATCCGTAAGAGCAGGATATTGAGGGTTCGAACCTATGCGGAGGCACAATTCCAAGTTCCAAACTTCGTATTCGTGATCCTTCTACACCAGTGCTTTCTCCAGAACAAACGCACGATGAGTATATTGTGAATAATTAGACCTTCGTATACTCAACAGCATCACTCTCTGGGTTCCTTTTAAGCCATTACGAGGGTAAAATAAAATGTGTCTTTTTAATTGCCAAGAAAAGCGTCTTTTAATTAAATCTAACGACCAGTTAGTGCTTGGAAGCTGGAGACGTGAAGGTCATGTGCAAGAGCAGCCCAGGAACAGAGGTGCAACAGTAGTTTGCAACATCCTCTCAGAACTGAAGTGTCATTACCCAGACAGGTCATTACAGGTCCCTGGACGGTGGGTGACCCCGATGTTAACAAGCTGGGGGCTGAAGCCGACAGAAAATGGCGTCAATATCCTGAATAAATAACTATGCTTATCAAAATAAGTTATTAATCTCCCACTATCCGGGTGGAGATGTACTCCCAGACAAGTTGGAATGCAGTGTCTAAAACATACGATATAATATATTTATTATTATTATTATTCGCTGCAGAAGCTATAGCAAATAAATGGCATCAACCCCAAAACATAACCAAATATCAAATATCCGAAAGGAGCAAAATATGTGTTGTTTTTGGTAAGCATTTATCTGCCATACAGGGAGATGGTTGTTTGGTACATCCGATAGGATGTATATTCATTCAGTTTCAAATAGCTGCGTTGTTTGAAATGTTGGTGTGTCTATTTGCTTTAAATCAGCATTATTTTACAGAAGATGAAAACCTCCATGAAAACCCATTCCAGAAACTATGATATCCTCATACACCTCATTCCTCATAGTCTGCTCTCAGCTCCTACATTCCAACATTTTCACTCCTCATCTTCACTATCCTGTTCTAGCACTCTCGCACCTCACTCCTCATCTCTGTTGCCATCTCCTACACTCTAGCATCCTCACGCCTCATTCCCCATCTCTACTTTCATCTCCTACGCTCCAGCATCCTCACACCTCACTCATCCCTGCTCTCAGCTGCCCACACCCTCATCCTGACACCTTCATGGCTGCTAACACTACAGAGTTTGGGACGCGGAACCTTTTAATTTGCAGAAAAGTTGGAGATGAATGAATGCAAATGGCTTTTGACGGATGGTAAAAATAGGGAGGCAAGAAGGGGAGAGATAAGGGGAGGAGAAAAGGGGCAGTCTATAAAAAATACGAAAAAAAGAAAGGTAAGGAAGAGAGGGAAGTGGTTTTGGCATGTTCTCCAACTTAGCAACTATTAGACAGAACTTATAATCGCTTTATCTGTAGATAAAAATCTTAGAGACACTTAAGGAGCAACGGAACAGAGAAGGTTTCGCATCTTCCAGGTCGGCGTTCAATCCCCGAACATGCAAGTGATTGGGCACTATTCCGTTCCCCGTCCTATCCCAAATCGTTATCCCTTCCAAGTACTATATATAATCGAAATAACTTTAGTGCTTTCTCCTGATAATTATCTTTGTTAAGGAGCATGGGTTTTTCCTTGCAATGTTTGTGATCAAATGATTCCAGACAGTTTTGTTAATGGTGGGCTGAAGAACAATAAATTATATAGGAAAAAACCCAAACATGTATTTGAGTATGAAAATATATATCCCAAGTCTTTCACAGTGTGCTTTATTAAGGTTTGTATATGAAGTTAGGACGAGACTTATATCTACAACGACGAATCAATAAATTGTGTATTAATTAGCATTCTGCACATGTAAGCAGCATTCCAAAAATCTGACTAAGTCCATTTTCGGTGTAGCGGACTGAAGGGCAATATATTGAGAAACACTAACTAATTTAATTATGTATTTATTATGCTTACTTGTCATAAGCACGAATGAATGTGCGAGCCAATGAATGTGAGTACACTTTGAGTCATAAATTAATTAAATACAAGATACTTCTAGCTAATTACACGCCCACTCATCAGTTCTAGTATCTAACATGCATGTGAATTGAATTGGCTGCAATTTCATTATTAATATTGGGAATGGGGGGCTGCAATAATTGCAACGCAAATTACTTTTGTGATATGATTAGCTCAGCAACACTTGCAACACATGAGGTAAGCTGCGTGAACATCATACGAGCCAGCAGCTGTGGAAATTCTGACACGCAGCTTCGCAGCATTGCTTCTCTTCTTGACACAGTAACTACCACTCACTGCAGCAGCTTCCTGCAAGTGGATTCCGAAAAGAGTAGTTGATCCTAGGCAGATAAACGCGTCCCTGTTGCATGTTAGAGATTAAAAACGTGTGAATGTGCGACTCTTGCAGTGCCTTGCGTGTGTGTGTGTGTGTCTGATGAAATACTTCTTAGGTATTCTTCTAGACGTTTGCAACCCGTCGAGGTTTCTCGTGCACCTCCTTTAGCTCTCTTGCTGGGTGAACTGTTCCTTGATAACTCATGATCTATATTATCGCATCTTTGGATCATTACTGGTGGATCTTATTCAAGACACCTTATTTTGGGATATATTTAATGCCTTATGTTGCACTTTTTATCAAATTAATTAAAATCTTTTTGACGGGAATCATACTTAAATAATTAGCTTTTTATCTACATACAGTAATATTTGTTAAATTTTTTGTGTATAATTAACATGCAATAAAGCAACGTGTTAATATACTCCATCTGGATTGTGTTGATGATTCAAATTACGAATTACGAAAATGTATTCACTTTATAATCGAACAAAACTTGCACATTAACGGTAATATATAACCGTTAACAGTTATGTCTTCCCGTTAACAATATTATCTCTCAGTTAGCGTCGGCATCCTACCATTAACGGCATTGTTTCCCATAAAAGATGGTTTCTTGATGTTAATGGACATGTAGCTCCGTTTACGGTCTAATGTTTTCGTTAACGTTGGAATCTTTTAATAAACTGTGGTGGCTGTTGTTGACGGGTTGTCTGCCCGGTAACGGTGGTGGCTGCCGTTGACGAGGTTGTCTGCCCGTTAACGGTGGTGGCTACACGTTCTTGTACCGTCGTAGCAGCTAGGAATATTGCAATAGATTGAATGCGTTGATGCCTCAACCCATGCACTTTCTTAATTATTTCCACAATGTTCACTCCCGATATTTTTCCTTGTGCATAATTTGCAGTTAGTCACAATAACGATGCCCCTTGACTTAATAAAATGTTATCCGTACTGTAATCTGTTTGTAATACTGTAATATAATATTAAAAATTACTGCACTGTAATCGTACAGTACTAGAAGGCATACATTAATGCCTCGGAAGAGCGTGGTAAGGGTAATTCTACCTTGGCCTAGTGTGGGAATTAAGTTGTTAGCCTTGGCAGTGAAAAACAGGCTCTGTAGCTCTTATCAATAAGTTCGATTCTCACTTACCCTGGTGCGTTGAGAACTATAGAGGTTGTGACAGGGTAATACAGTCTCTTGTGTAAGTGTTAATATGGTCTAAAATACATAGCTGGGATGAGTCCGTCTCGGCGGTGCATTGCCACTCATATATAACAGGTCGTACAGTATCAAGTGAATTGAACCAAAACAACGAGAGGTACAAAATATTTAGCAACAAAGCAATTACAATTTCCAGCATGGAAAATCGATACACGCCCCGGTGTTAAATTGACCCGTGATCACAAGAGCCTTGCTGCAAGAGAGTTTTACATTTATTTTAAAGTATCGCAAATTCGTATAGTCAATATTGACTTATTAGTTCCGTGCATAGGTGACATACTAAACATAATAGTTTCCCTTGAAAAGCTTCATAGAAAACACCGACCTTACCTAACCTACTTAGTATTTTAAAATAAGCATCTAATAGCTTCGTAATTACAATTGTTACTTAACCTATTATAGGTATAGGTTAGGCAATAATTGTAATTACGAAGCAATAAGATGCTTATCTTAACATACTAAGTAGGTTAGGTAAGGTCGGTGTTTTCTATGAAGCTTTTCAAGGGAAACTATTATGTTTAGTATGTCACCTATGCACATTATTTTTGTGGTAATGAATTTGCCAGAACGAACCATTCAATCACCAAAATAATATTACAATGAGCTGTGACCATTTGACACAGATGAAGAGGGAGAGCTGGAAGCTTAAAAGTATCACGACATCTTCCCTAAGTTGTATATAAGGCGAAGGTCAGAGGAAAGCTTGCGAGGAATAACAGGCTTTCTCTGTACTCTGGATCGAGGCATAGTAAATACAAATTAACTTTGTGTTACACAGTGATAGGTACTGACACGAATCAATGAACCTTTTTAATATATGTATATATATATATATATATATATATATATATATATATATATATATATATATATATATATATATATTTATATATATACATTTATATATTGTCACGGTAATCTCTCTAGGAAGAGAGTAGACCTGTTCCATCATCACCTATTCTACCACACCACGTCTGCGCTACATATTCAAGAATTTACAGCAAGTGTAACAACAAGTACTTCTGAGACGTCTAGACAGTAGTCTACTCCCCCCCCTCCCTACACCCCAATGCCCGTCACCCTCCTCTCACCTGGCGGCTGGGAGCTCGCGCCACCGACCGGGAACAAGCGCAATGGTAGTTTATGTGAGCCGGCCTCCAATTATCGAAGACACCAGCGCCACCTACCTTGGTCCACCTTCCATATCTTCTTGTTCTTGAGAATAGGTGCAGTTAAGGGTTTTCTCCCATATCAATAGAAGCCAGCCACCACCACGGTTCAGAATACTCCTGAGTGCTTAACTGCCTGGATTTGCTAGCATATGACTGTGTGTGGTAGTAGATGTACACAGCCTGGCATTCAGTACTCCCGCACCACTTTACTGTTTGTACTTTAACGTAACGTTAACTTCTTTGTTTGATTGTTTTTGTTCATTTTGCCCATATTGCCAAGTCTAGAAGGAGCTATTTTTATTTGTTACATTTGTTAGTCATTCTTTTCCATAGTAAAGTATTTAAATTTTTGTCTTCTTTATGTTTTATCCCGCAGTTATTTCACTGTGGAGACGTCAGCAGTTTACTTTATTTTTACTTTTTTTTGTTTAATGTAACAGGCAATTCCATCTGCCCTAATAGCGACTGCCCTAACAACCGTTCTTTTTCAAATCACAATATATATATATATATATATATATATATATATATATATATATATATATATATATATAAATATATATATATATATATATATATATATATATATATATATATAAACAATTACAAATAAATACCACTAATTCCATTATGACTATACATCCATCTATTGACAACGTAATCCTAGATAATTACAATAGTCACACATTGAAAAAAATCTGAATCATTTAGAATAACTCTAATCCATTAATATTAAAGTACGTAATAAAATTTGTTATTTTGATATTTTTTTGAGAGTTATATTGTGGCGTCGTGAAGAGTTATCTTGAATGTTATTGCATTATGTTATCGTATGTTACCTGATGGGAAACAATATTGTTATGTTGACAGTGATCAGTGAGGTTAGTCCAGGTGATGGTAGTGACCAGTGTGGAGAGTCCTGGTGATGGTAGTGACCAGTGTGGAGAGTCCTGGTGATGGTAGTGACCAGTGTGGAGAGTCCTGGTGATGGTAGTGACCAGTGTGGAGAGTCCTGGTGATGGTAGTGACCAGTGTGGAGAGTCCTGGTGATGGTAGTGACCAGTGTGGAGAGTCCTGGTGATGGTAGTGACCAGTGTGGAGAGTCCTGGTGATGGTAGTGACCAGTGTGGAGAGTCCTGGTGATGGTAGTGACCAGTGTGGAGAGTCCTGGTGATGGTAGTGACCAGTGTGGAGAGTCCTGGTGATGGTAGTGACCAGTGTGGAGAGTCCTGGTGATGGTAGTGACCAGTGTGGAGAGTCCTGGTGATGGTAGTGACCAGTTTGGAGAGTCCTGGTGATGGTAGTGACCAGTGTGGAGAGTCCTGGTGATGGTAGTGACCAGTGTGGAGAGTCCAGGTGATGGTAGTGACCAGTGTGGAGAGTCCTGGTGATGGTAGTGACCAGTGTGGAGAGTCCAGGTGATGGTAGTGACCAGTGTGGAGAGTCCTGGTGATGGTAGTGACCAGTGTGGAGAGTCCTGGTGATGGTAGCGACCAGTGAGGTTAGTCCTGGTAGTGACCAACGTGTAAGTTTGGAAGTAGATAGTTTTGTGCAAGTTTGTGAGTAGATAGTTTTTGTGTAAGTTTGTGAGTAGATAGTTTTGTGCAAGTTTGTGAGTAGATAGTTTTGTTTAAGTTTGTGAGTAGATAGTTTGTGTGTAAGTTTGTGAGTAGATAGTTTTTGTGTAAGTTTGTGAGTAGATAGTTTTTGTGTAAGTTTGTGAGTAGATAGTTTTGTGCAAGTTTGTGAGTAGATAGTTTTGTGCAAGTTTGTGAGTAGATAGTTTTGTTTAAGTTTGTAAGTAGATAGTTTTGTTTAAGTTTGTGAGTAGATAGTTTTGTTTAAGTTTGTGAGTAGATAGTTTTTGTGTAAGTTTGTGGGTAGATAGTTTTTGTGTAAGTTTGTGAGTAGATAGTTTTGTGCAAGTTTGTGAGTAGATAGTTTTGTTTAAGTTTGTGAGTAGATAGTTTTTGTGTAAGTTTGTGAGTAGATAGTTTTTGTGTAAGTTTGTGAGTAGATAGTTTTGTGCAAGTTTGTGAGTAGATAGTTTTGTTTAAGTTTGTGAGTAGATAGTTTTTGTGTAAGTTTGTGGGTAGATAGTTTTTGTGTAAGTTTGTGAGTAGATAGTTTTGTGCAAGTTTGTGAGTAGATAGTTTTGTTTAAGTTTGTGAGTAGATAGTTTTTGTGTAAGTTTGTGAGTAGATAGTTTTTGTGTAAGTTTGTGAGTAGATAGTTTTTGTGTGAGTTTGTGAGTAGATAGTTTTAAGTTGTTGAGTAGATAGCTTTGTGTACGTATGTATGTTGATAGTTAACGTGAGAGACAAATACAGCATTGGGCTCACATTACCTCCAAGTCAGATACAGTTTTTCATATATGATCATTAAAGATTTTACTTTCGTACACAAATTCCTTAGAAACATTATAGAGGTAAAATGAAATTTAAAACAATATTGTATAATGTCTAAGTTATCATGTGTTTACAATTAATTTTCATTGGTTAAATGAAAATTTAAAACCATATTAAATAATCTTCAAATGCTCAAGTGTTTACAAAAGATCTCAAGATGTTTTACCAAAATAAAAACATTACTTAATACCGAACAAATGTTCAAGGATTTAAGCAAATATGTAAGTCCACTTGTAGTGACCTCGCCTCACTAACGACCATCAACAAACAACCGAGGCAGCAAGGCAGGATCCTATGATTTGCCTTTACCGTCCCAAGCTCTTCACTACCTTGAGAGCGTGATAATAATATAAAAAACAATAACAAAAATATCTTCTTTTTAAAAATGTATATCCCTCTATATGTCTCCTAAAAGTAACCCTACCAAGTTTAATTCCATTTATTGTGTTCTCTGATTTACTAAATCTCACATGAAAACATTTAATAGCCAATCTCTGCCAGTAATTGAATAGGAAAGTGGACTAAATTCAGCATGTATCGAGTCCCATACCAGAGGCGAGAGAGGAGGGAACGTGTCAGTTGAGGGTGGAGAGTGTTGCAGTGGGTGCCAGGGTGTGTGGTGCCAGGGTGTGTGGTGCCAGGGTGTGTGGTGCCAGGGTGTGTGGTGCCAGGGTGTGTGGTGCCAGGGTGTGTGGTGCCAGGGTGTGTGGTGCCAGGGTGTGTGGTGTGAGGATATGTGGTGCTAGGATATGTGGTGTAAGGGTGTGTTGTGTGAGGATATGTGGTGCTAGAGTGTGTTGTGCCTGGGTATGTGGTGCCAGGATGTGTGGTGCCAGGATATGTGGTGTAAGGGTGTGTTGTGTGAGGATATGTGGTGCTAGAGTGTGTTGTGCCTGGGTATGTGGTGCCAGGATATGTGGTGTAAGGGTATGTGGTGCCAGGATATGTGGTGTAAGGGTGTGTGGTGCCAGGATATGTGGTGTAAGGGTGTGTGGTGCCAGGATATGTGGTGTAAGGGTATGTGGTGCCAGGATATGTGGTGTAAGGGTGTGTGGTGCTAGGATATGTGGTGCCAGGGTGTGTTGTGTGAGGATATGTGGTGCCAGGGTGTGTTGTATAGGGATCTAGATGAAGTAAAGTGTAAAGTGTGTGGACAAAGACAGGGACACACACTCGAACACTATATCTTGGATTGTAGTAAAATTGAGCCCTTTAGAGATAAATCTAAGCTCACTCTGTATGATATGGCAACTTATCTTATTATCATGGATAAATTACCTGAAATCCTTGCACTGTATCCACATTTCGCTTCCAATAGATGAACGACATATGAGATTCAGAAACAAGTAATGTATTGTGAGGACAAATAATAAACAGAAGCTCCCTATGACTCTGTAATGTCCCCATTGGTCAAACTATTATGTATTAGCGTTAAGACCTACCATTAATGTATGATGACTTACTGTAAATATGTAGCTCTTGAAATAGCACTTACTCTGTAAACTAGCTGACATTGTAACTATAAGGTGTGAAGGATAGATGAAATTGTTTATGTAATAATCTAAGATGAGGTCTGATAAAGACCTTTTGTGCCCTCTGTAATGATTTTGCGCTACCGCTTACAGGATGAGTATGGGGTGCACAATAAACTAGCCGCCTTCGGCGGCAACAATCAATCAAAGTCGTCGTCCCTTCACCTTCTAAGTGTGTGGTCTGGTCACATATGTAGGGCTGGCACATGGCAGGCCATATGGAGGCTGTATACAGGGATAAATGGATTATAGTTGGTGGGGATCCGGTGTTGATAACACCATGGGAAATATTACAGTCCATTACACGAAAAGTATGATAGAATTTTTTGTGAACAATTTGCGGACTACAATGATTTGTGTTTAACCTTGCAACAAGAAAAAGAAGAAGACAAAAATAACAACGTAAAGTAAATTTAATGATATTGCAAGATTTGTCGGTGCCGGGGGGAGGGGGGAGGTTGAGGGGGTTGAGCTCTGCTCTTTCGGACCGCCTCTCAACTGTCAATCAATCAACTGTTGCTATCTACTAACTAATTCCCCTCCCCCCCCCCCTACACACCCCCAGGAAGCAGCCCGTAACAGCTGTCTAACTCTCAGGTACCTATTTACTGCTAAGTAACAGGGGCATCAGGGTGAAAAACTCTGCCCATTTGTCTCTGCCGGCTGTATTCACCTAGTTGTGTTTGCGGGGTTTGAGCTTCTGTGTGTGTGTGTGTGTGTGTGTGTGTGTGTGTGTGTGTGTGTGTGTGTGTGTGTGTGTGTGTGTGTGTGTGTGTGTGTGTGTGTGTGTATACATGCCCTACCGCCCTGGGCGTGTCCATCCACAACTAATGGTTGAGGTTAGTCAGGTGCACCAGCTGGTGATTTATGGTCCGTCTGTGAAAGGTCATGTCAGTGGGTGGAGTCTGGAGGATGGGACTGGAGAGGTAATGTGAGAAGTGGAGAAGGGGGAAGGAAAGAAGGGGGATGGGGAAGGGGTGGTGTAGAGGGAGAGGCAGGAAATTAGAAAGGAAAGGAGACTGGAATATACTACCTCTCCCCATACTATTGGTCACTCTTGGGAAACCACAAAACAGTGGATACCAAGTGGATACTTGGACTTTCGGGCCGCTCCAAGCAACAGCCTGTTGGACCAAGCTCTCCCAAGTCAAGCCTAGCTTCGGCCTGGCTTGGGGAGCAGAAGAACTCCCAGAACCCATCAAATGTGACACTCACTTGTTGAATGTGGATTAATATTTTGTTTTCCTCTTGAGGGACGAATTTCTTAGGCAGCGGTACCAATCTTTCGTGTAAACATTGTAATGCCTCAGCTCACAAGCTTACGTGGTATTTTTATTATTAACTGCTTTGATTCCGAGAACCAACGTCCTCGCGGCCCGGTTTATATCGTAATACATTTACACCACCATTTGATGTGCTTGCTTAATATAGTTTACACAGATATCATTTATTATAAGTACATTGCATGTTATATCCAATTGATTTGATGTCATCAAATTCTTTTAGTCTCTTGAGATGCACCGTTCAGTTGATGACACCTGTTGTGGAGTACAGGGAATGGTTACTGAAAGTCGAATATAATTTAGTATAAATTGTCATTCACACTTGAATAAATTGAATGGAAATAACATTCCATTCAGTCGATAGAGCTACGACCTCACACGCGGGATCCAGGGTTCGAGACCCCATACAGTCCAGATGAATGGAATATAATTTAGTATTTATTACATAAAATAAATTATGAACAATTTGTATAAGTACCTCTTTTTTTCCACTTCTGAAAATGCTGTTGAAATGGTTTTCAAGCCTTACTTGCGTGCACTTCCCAAGCTGCTCATAAGCCACCTACATCCGGCCCACTTCAAACCATACGGTGTACACATGGGACTAACAGGTGTGTACGGATAACCATGTCCGTACAGTGAACCATAACTCTATACCTTGGACTCTAACCCATTCACACGATAGAGCAAACGGGTCCATTTTCCTTAGTACTAATTTACTCAACCCAAACAAGGTACGTCTTAAGTCCATCCGGCTCCTTAGTCTGCCATTGCTCCTTATTCTCACACTCGTCCGTAACAGTTAGACTCAGTCGATGGAACCAGATATCACTAGCTCTATCGACTGTAGATAGAGAGATAGAGTCGATAGAGCTGCCTCATTTCTAACTCTCAGGACCTCGTCTTCCCGACTGTCCAACGCCATTCTCCATCCCAAATGATCCTATAGTCGTTTGGTCACGCCCCGACGTGACATTCCAAAGCTCGACAACTGCCGAGTGACCGAGGTCTTGAGTCACGTGATTATAACCCATTCATGCCTGTGACTCACCCTGTGTGAGGCAGATGTCACGGCCACTAGCATCGCCAAATAGGAATCTGTGTCTAAATAGGAATGTGTGACCTCACACACAGAAGACTTGACCTTCGCTAATCCCTTTTGTAGCAGCCGCCTTCATCACTAAAAGCACTCTTTGTACTTTTAGACCGCTATTTATCTCGTATTTCACGTAAGCTGGGATAAGTGAAAAGACTCCAACTATATAATATTTAGGTTACGACAGCGGTGGTGAGGCGCAACACTCGTCCAAAATTCACCTGGAAACACTTTTGGTGTTGCCAGGTGCCAAAATCTACACAAAATGTCATACTTTTACATAACTCGAGAAGAACTTCAGTCAAATGGATGGCCGAACACAGGACGAGAATTACGCTTGTCACAATGCTAAAGGACGACAACCATTGTAACAGTAATGAAAAACAAACTGGAGCGGAAAATGTTACCATTACCAGAAACTCTAGGAGCATTCAAACCTTTTGCCCGCAAAACACAACTCATCAAAGCTCCGCTGGAGCTTGAGAATACAGTGGATTGGGCACAATAGGAATGTTTTAAAAGGAACTTTTGTTGTTTAGTTCATCAGTCAGAAAATACACTTTTTTTCCTGCAACAAGTTGCCGGCAAAGATATATATATATATATATATATATATATATATATATATATATATATATATATATATATATATATATATATATATGCGGAAAATCCACAGAGAAAAATGAAAGGAGGTAACGTTTCGACTTTGTTAAAGCCTTTGTCAAACCAGACTTCAGTCTGGTTTGACAAAGGCTTTAACAAAGTCGAAACGTTACCTCCTTTCATTTTTCTCTGTGGATTTTCCGCATAAAATGATCAGTGTTTTGTGATCGTCAATTGCATATATATATATATATATAAGGGTACCACCTCTGGTTCAATTGTAGGAAGCCCATAGCCTCGAAGAAGGGAACACAGAACATTCAGAGAGAAAATTGTCGTTTAACTCTGAATACGTATGAGTGTTCACTTCTCCTTCCACCCCCTTTTTTCTTTTTGTATACTTTATTATGCAAGGTTATACAGTTACATATCTGATTGTTTACAAAACATTTTAAAAACAACCACATAACATCTCGGTGACGATTTATTTTCTATAAGCCGTGAAAACATCTACACATGTGTTTATAAATGAATGAATGAATGCCGATTAATAAATGCGCTTATTAATCGCGTCTCTTTTACTCACTATCAACACACCTTGCAAATGAAATTCCTTATATTCAAAACATAATGCAACTATGAAATTACAAATATTGAAAACGCAAGACTAATAAAAATAGTTTTGTCAACTAAGGCGGTGAAATAATCATTTTTTTGTGTGTATAAGAGAGTAAGGCTAGAGTGTGTTACCACTGCACCAAGGACAGAGTGTGTTACCACTGTACCAAGGACAGAGTGTGTTACCACTGCACCAAGGACAGAGTGTGTTACCACTGTACCAAGGACAGAGTGTGTTACCACTGCACCAAGGCCCGAGTGTGTTACCACTGCACCAAGGACAGAGTGTGTTACCACTGCACCAAGGACAGAGTGTGTTACCACTGCACCAAGGACAGAGTGTGTTACCACTGCACCAAGGACAGAGTGTGTTACCACTGCACCAAGGACAGAGTGTGTTACCACTGCACCAAGGACAGAGTGTGTTACCACTGCACCAAGGACAGAGTGTGTTACCACTGCACCAAGGACAGAGTGTGTTACCACTGCACCACGGACAGAGTGTGTTACCACTGCACCAAGGACAGAGTGTGTTACCACTGCACCAAGGACNCACACACACACACACACACACACACACACCCACACACACACACACACACACACACAACACACACACACACACACACACACACACACACACACACACAGGAAGCAGGTCGTAGCAGGTGTCTTACTCTAATGTACCTACTTTACTGCTAAATAAACAGGTACATCGGGGTGAAAGAAACTCTGCCTATTTGTTTCGGCCATCAGTGGGGATCCATCCCCAGACCACTGGACTACGAATCCCGAGCGCTGTCCACTCAGCTGTCAGGCCCCCTAGATGCCCCCCTTTGTTGAGTCATGCAAAGGTTGGCGGAGATTTTGAGAGAAATCTTTTTTTATTTAATATTCTGTTGCAGAACCTATCTCTTAAGTCTCTCCTGAAGAGAAAATGATAGGTAGAAAAAGAGAGAAAGAGACAGAAGAAGGAGGATAAGGAGGGAAAGTATAGAGTGAAGCAAAGAGGGAAGGAGGAGGAGGAGGAGAAGGAGGAGGAGGAGGAGAAGGAAGAGAATGAGGAAGAGGAGAAGGAAGAGGGAATGTTGATAGTATCCTGACCTTCCCCAGGTCAACAGTGCAACCCACAACAGTTGCCTAACTCCCAGGTACCTATAGGTGAGCAGAGGCGGCATTAGGTGAAACACAACAAACGTGCCTCACCCTTTTGGACCCGGGATTCTCAGGTTGTAAGTCGGGAACGAAGCCAGCTGTACAAAGAGACCCTATTGATCACAACAAATTTCTATTGTGGAAAATGGTCAAGATGGACCAAGACAGCCTCCTTGAAAGGCACAGAATATCTTGAAGTTTTCTTGAGATGATTTCGGGGCTTAGTGATGCCGCGGCCCGGTCCCCGACCAGGCCTCCTTTTTGTTACACACCCCCAGGAAGCAGCCCGTAGCAGCTGTCTAACTCCCAGGTACCTATTTTCTGCTAGGTAAACACGGGCATCATGGTGAGAGAAACTCTCCCCATTTGTTTCCGCCTCCATCGGGAATCGAACTCGGAACCTTAGGACTACGAATCCCAAGCGCTGTCCACTCAGCTATCAGGCCCCCCTACATGCCCCCCCCCCCAGGTGGCTACAAGAAACGCATGTGCGTGGACACGACGTAAGAAAATTCCTGTATCTCTATGGATGGTCAGGAAGTAATCACCTAGTTGTGCTTGCGGGGGTTGAGCTTCGGCTCTTTGGCCCCAGAGCCGAAGTGGAATGCAGTTCAAGTAGTCGTAGAAGCCAAGCCACCTTCACCTCCTGAAGCGTGGCTTGATAAAAAAAAAACAGATATCACAATAGCGTGATGCATCATATGAACAAATCCACAAGGGCCGTGACGAGGATTTGAATGCCGGGATTAAGAGGATTCGAATTCGTCTGGGATGCTCTCGGACGTAAGCTCGAATCCTCGTCACGGCCATTGTGGATTTGTTCACTTGACAAAAAATTCAAACGCCAGGGAAGTTTATTTATTACGTAACAGGCATAACAAGATTAACAGATCAACTATCAGTAGCACACCTCTCTTTCCCATAAGCTCTCTTTAGGTAAGCACTCTTAGATAAGTACATCTCACACTGTTTAGGTAAGCACTCTTAGATAAGTACATCTCACACATCCCTGCCTCTCTTAACTCCACTTACGAAAACACTAACGTACTTCGTATTCACAGAGAGTAATCACACTAACGTGACTGTATCAGTGAGCATATCCGTAAGAGCAGTGATATTGAGGGTTCGAACCTATGCGGAGGCACACATTCCCAAGTTCCAAACTTCGTATTCGTGATCCTTCTACACCAGTGCTTTCCTCCAGAACAAACGCACGATGAGTATATTGTGAATAATTAGACCTTTCGTATACTCAACAGCATCACTCCTCTGGGTTCCTTTTAAGCCATTACGAGGGTAAAAATTAAAATGTGTCTTTTTAATTTGCCAAGAAAAGCGTCTTTTAATTAAATCTAACGACCAGTTAGTGCTTGGAAGCTGGAGACGTGAAGGTCATGTGCAAGAGCAGCCCAGGAACAGGAGGTGCAACAGTAGTTTGCAACATCCTCTCAGGAACTGAAGGTGTCATTACCCAGACAGGTCATTACAGGTCCCTGGACGGTGGGTGACCCCGATGTTAACAAGCTGGGGGCTGAAGCCGACAGAAAATGGCGTCAATATCCTTAATAATAACTATGCTTATCAAAATAAGTTTATTAATCTCCCACTATCCGGGTGGAGATGTACTCCCAGACAAGTTGGAATGCAGTGTCTAAAACATACGATATAATATATTTTATTATTATTATTATTCGCTGCAGAAGCTATAGCAAATAAATGGCATCAACCCCCAAACATAACCAAGATATCAAATATCCGAAAGGAGCAAAAATGTGTTGTTTTTGGTAAGCATTATATCTGCCATACAGGGAGATGGTTGTTTTGGTACATCCGATAGGATGTATATTCATTCAGTTTCAAATAGCTGCGTTGTTTGAAATGTTTGTGTCTATTTGCTTTAAATCAGCATTATTTTACAGAAGTTGAAAACCTCCATGAAAACCCATTCCAGAAACTATGATATCCTCATACACCTCATTCCTCATAGTCTGCTCTCAGCTCCTACATTCCAACATTTTCACTCCTCATCTTCACTATCCTGTTCTAGCATTCTCGCACCTCACTCCTCATCTCTGTTGCCATCTCCTACACTCTAGCATCCTCACGCCTCATTCCCCATCTCTACTTTCATCTCCTACGCTCCAGCATCCTCACACCTCACTCATCCCTGCTCTCAGCTGCCCACACCCTCATCCCGACACCTTCATGACTGCTAACACTCTACAGAGTTTGGGACGCGGAACCTTTTAATTTGCAGAAAAGTTGGAGATGAATGAATGCAAATGGCTTTTGACGGATGGTAAAATAGGGAGGCAAGAAGGGGAGAGATAAGGGAGGAGAAAAGGGGCAGTCTATAAAAAATACGAAAAAAAGAAAGGTAAGGAAGAGAGGGAAGTGGTTTTGGCATGTTCTCCAACTTAGCAACTATTAGACAGAACTTATAATCGCTTTATCTGTAGATAAAAATCTTAGAGACACTTAAGGAGCAACGGAACAGAGAAGGTTTCGCATCTTCCAGGTCGGCGTTCAATCCCCGAACATGCAAGTGATTGGGCACTATTCCGTTCCCCCGTCCTATCCCAAATCGTTATCCCTTCCAAGTACTATATATAATCGAAATAACTTTAGTGCTTTCTCCCGATAATTATCTTTGTTAAGGAGCATGGGTTTTTCCCTGCAATGTTTGTGATCAGATGATTCCAGACAGTTTTGTTAATGGTCGGCTGAAGAACAATAAATTATATAGGAAAAAACCCAAACATGTATTTGTGTATGAAAATATATATACCAAGTCTTTCACAGTGTGCTTTATTAAGGTTTGTATATGAAGTTAGGACGAGACTTATATCTACAACGACGAATCAATAAATTGTGTATTAATTAGCATTTTAGCATTCTGCACATGTAAGCAGCATTCCAAAAATCTGACTAAGTCCATTTTCGGAGTAGCGGGCTGAAGGCCAATATATTGAGAAACACTAACTAATTTAATTATGTATTTATTATGCTTACTTGTCATAAGCACGAATGAATGTGCGAGCCAATGAATGTGAGTACACTTTGAGTCATAAATTAATTAAATACAAGATACTTCTAGCTAATTACACGCCCACTCATCAGTTCTAGTATCTAACATGCATGTGAATTGAATTGGCTGCAATTTCATTATTAATATTGGGAATGGGGGGCTGCAATAATTGCAACGCAAATTACTTTTGTGATATGATTAGCTCAGCAACACTTGCAACACATGAGGTAAGCTGCATGAACATCATACGAGCCAGCAGCTGTGGAAATTCTGACACGCAGCTTCGCAGCATTGCTTCTCTTCTTGACACAGTAACTACCACTCACTGCAGCAGCTTCCTACAAGTGGATTCCGAAAAGAGTAGTTGATCCTAGGCAGATAAACGCGTCCCTGTTGCATGTTAGAGATTAAAAACGTGTGAATGTGCAACTCTTGCAGTGCCTTGCGTGTGTGTGTGTGTGTCTGATGAAATACTTCTTAGGTATTCTTCTAGACGTTTGCAACCCGTCGAGGTTTCTCGTGCACCTCCTTTAGCTCTCTTGCTGAGTGAACTGTTCCTTGATAACTCTTGCTCTATATTATCGCATCTTTGGATCATTACTGGTGGATCTTATTCAAGACACCTTATTTTGGGATATATTTAATGCCTTATGTTGCACTTTTTATCAAATTAATTAAAATCTTTTTTGATGGGAATCATACTTAAATAATTAGCTCTTTATCTACATACAGTAATATTTGTTAAATTTTTTGTGTATAATTAACATGCAATAAAGCAACGTGTTAATATACTCCATCTGGATTGTGTTGATGATTCAAATTACGAATTACGAAAATGTATTCACTTTATAATCGAACAAAACTTGCACATTAACGGTAATATCTAACCGTTAACAGTTATGTCTTCCCGTTAACAATATTATCTCTCAGTTAGCGTCGGCATCCTACCATTAACGGCATTGTTTCCCTAAAAGATGGTTTCTTGATGTTAATGGACATGTAGCTCCGTTTACGGTCTAATGTTTTCGTTAACGTTGGAATCTTTTAATAAACTGTGGTGGCTGTTGTTGACGGGTTGTCTGCCCGGTAACGGTGGTGACTGCCGTTGACGAGGATGTCTGCCCGTTAACGGTGGTGGCTACACGTTCTTGTACCGTCGTAGCAGCTACTAATATTGCAATAGATTGAATGCGTTGATGCCTCAACCTTTGCACTTTCTTAATTATTTCCACAATGTTCACTCCAGATATTTTTCTTGTGCATAATTTGCAGTCACAATAACGATGCCCCTTGACTTAATAAAATGTTATTCGTACTGTAATCTGTTTGTAATACTGTAATATAATATTAAAAATTACTGTACTGTAATCGTACAGTACTAGAAGGCATACATTAATGCCTCGGAAGAGCGTGGTAAGGGTAATTTTACCTTGGCCTAGTGTGGGAATTAAGTTGTTAGCCTTGGCAGTGAAAAACAGGCTCTGTAGCTCTTATCAATAAGTTCGATTCTCACTTACCCGGTGCGTTGAGAACTATAGAGGTTGTGACAGGGTAATACAGTCTCTTGTGTAAGTGTTAATATGGTCTAAAATACATAGCTGGGATGAGTCCGTCTCGGCGGTGCATTGCCACTCATATATAACAGGTCGTACAGTATCAAGTGAATTGAACCAAAACAACGAGAGGTACAAAATATTTAGCAACAAAGCAATTACAATTTCCAGCATGGAAAATCGATACACGCCCCGGTGTTAAATTGACCCGTGATCACAAGAGCCTTGCTGCAAGAGAGTTTTACATTTATTTTAAAGTATCGTATGGGTGATTGTTGCAAGCAAATTCGTATAGTCAATATTGACTTATTAGTTCCGTGCATAGGTGACATACTAAACATAATAGTTTCCCTTGAAAAGCTTCATAGAAAACACCGACCTTACCTAACCTACTTAGTATTTTAAAATAAGCATCTAATAGCTTCGTAATTACAATTGTTACTTAACCTATTATAGGTATAGGTTAGGCAATAATTGTAATTACGAAGCAATAAGATGCTTATCTTAACATACTAAGTAGGTTAGGTAAGGTCGGTGTTTTCTATGAAGCTTTTCAAGGGAAACTATTATGTTTAGTATGTCACCTATGCACATTATTTTTGTGGTAATGAATTTGCCAGAACGAACCATTCAATCACCAAAATAATATTACAATGAGCTGTGACCATTTGACACAGATGAAGAGGGAGAGCTGGAAGCTTAAAAGTATCACGACATCTTCCCTAAGTTGTATATAAGGCAAAGGTCAGAGGAAAGCTTGCGAGGAATAACAGGCTTTCTCTGTACTCTGGATCGAGGCATAGCAAATACAAATTAACTTTGTGTTACACAGTGATAGGTACTGACACGAATCAATGAACCTTTTTAGTATATATATATATATATATATATATATATATATATATATATATATATATATATATATATATATATATATATATATATATATATATATATACATATATTGTTACGGTAATCTCTCTAGAAAGAGATTAGACCTGCTCCACCATCACCTATTCTACCACACCACGTCTGCATATTCAAGAATTTACAGCAAGAACAACAACAAGTACTTCTGAGACGTCTAGACAGTAGTCTACTCCCCCCCCCTCCCTACACCCCAATGCCCGTCACCCTCCTCTCACCTGGCGGCTGGGAGCTCGCGCCACCGACCGGGAAGAAGCGCAATGGTAGTTTGTGTGAGCCGGCCTCCAATTATCGAAGACACCAGCGCCACCTACCTTGGTCCACCTTCCATATCTTCTTGTTCTTGAGAATAGGTGCAGTTATGAGGGTTTTCTCCCATATCAATAGAAGCCAGCCACCACCACGGTTCAGAATACTCCTGAGTGCTTAACTGCCTGGATTTGCTAGCATATGACTGTGTGTGGTAGTAGATGTACACAGCCTGGCATTCAGTACTCCCGCACCACTTTACTGTTTGTACTTTAACGTAACGTTAACTTGTTTGTTTGATTGTTTTTGTTCATTTTGCCCATATTGCCAAGTCTAGAAGGAGCTATTTTTATTTGTTACATTTGTTAGTCATTCTTTTCCATAGTAAAGTATTTAAATTTTTGTCCGCTTTATGTTTTATCCCGCAGTTATTTCACTGTGGAGACGTCAGCAGTTTACTTTATTTTTACTTTTTTTTGTTTAATGTAACAGGCATTCCATCTGCCCTAATAGCGACTGCCCTAACAACCGTTCTTTTTCAAATCACAATATATATATATATATATATATATATATATATATATATATATATATATATATATATATATATATATATATATATATGTCGTACATAGTAGCCAGAACGCACTTCTCAGCCTACTATGCAAGGCCCGATTTGCCTAATAAGCCAAGTTTTCATGAATTAATATATTTTCTCTAATTTTTTTCTTATGAAAGGAGAAAGCTACCCATTTCATTATGTATGAGATCAATTTTTTTTTATTGGAGTTAAAATTAACGTAGATATATGACCGAACCTAACCAACCCTACCTAACCTAACCTAACCTATCTTTATAGGTTAGGTTAGGTTAGGTAGCCGAAAAAGTTAGGTTAGGTTAGGTTAGGTAGGTTAGGTAGTCGAAAAACAATTAATTCATGAAAACTTGGCTTATTAGGCAAATCGGGCCTTGCATAGTAGGCTGAGAAGTGCGTTCTGGCTACTAGGTACGACATATATATATATATATATATATATATATATATATATATATATATATATATATATATATATATATATATATATATATATATATATATAAACAATTACAAATAAATACCACTAATTCCATTATGACTATACATCCATCTATTGACAACGTAATCCTAGATAATTACAATAGTCACACATTGAATAAAATCTGAATCATTTAGAATAACTCTAATCCATTAATATTAAAGTACGTAATAAAATTTGTTGTTTTGATATTTTTTTGAGAGTTATATTGTGGCGTCGTGAATAGTTATCTTGGTGATGGTAGTGACCAGTGAGGTTAGTCCTGGTGATGGTAGTGACCAGTGAGGTTAGTCTTGGTGATGGTAGTGACCAGTGAGGTTAGTCTTGGTGATGGTAGTGACCAGTGAGGTTAGTCTTGGTGATGGTAGTGAGCAGTGAGGTTAGTCTTGGTGATGGTAGTGAGCAGTGAGGTTAGTCTTGGTGATGGTAGTGATCAGTGAGGTTAGTCTTGGTGATGGTAGTGACCAGTGAGGTTAGTCTTGGTGATGGTAGTGAGCAGTGAGGTTAGTCTTGGTGATGGTAGTGAGCAGTGAGGTTAGTCTTGGTGATGGTAGTGATCAGTGAGGTTAGTCTTGGTGATGGTAGTGAGCAGTGAGGTTAGTCTTGGTGATGGTAGTGAGCAGTGAGGTTAGTCTTGGTGATGGTAGTGAGCAGTGAGGTTAGTCTTGGTGATGGTAGTGAGCAGTGAGGTTAGTCTTGGTGATGGTAGTGACCAGTGAGGTTAGTCTTGGTGATGGTAGTGATCAGTGAGGTTAGTCCTGGTGATGGTAGTGACCAGTGAGGTTAGTCCTGGTGATGGTAGTGACCAGTGAGGTTAGTCTTGGTGATGGTAGTGACCAGTGAGGTTAGTCTTGGTGATGGTAGTGAGCAGTGAGGTTAGTCTTGGTGATGGTAGTGACCAGTGAGGTTAGTCTTGGTGATGGTAGTGACCAGTGAGGTTAGTCTTGGTGATGGTAGTGAGCAGTGAGGTTAGTCCTGGTGATGGTAGTGAGCAGTGTGGAGAGTCCTGGTGATGGTAGTGACCAGTGAGGTTAGTCTTGGTGATGGTAGTGATCAGTGAGGTTAGTCTTGGTGATGGTAGTGAGCAGTGAGGTTAGTCTTGGTGATGGTAGTGACCAGTGAGGTTAGTCTTGGTGATGGTAGTGACCAGTGAGGTTAGTCTTGGTGATGGTAGTGACCAGTGAGGTTAGTCTTGGTGATGGTAGTGATCAGTGAGGTTAGTCTTGGTGATGGTAGTGATCAGTGAGGTTAGTCTTGGTGATGGTAGTGATCAGCGAGGTTAGCCCTGGTGATGGTAGTGACCAGTGTGGAGAGTCCTGGTGATGGTAGTGAGCAGTGTGGAGAGTCCTGGTGATGGTAGTGACCAGTGAGGTTAGTCTTGGTGATGGTAGTGATCAGTGAGGTTAGTCCTGGTGATGGTAGTGACCAGTGAGGTTAGTCTTGGTGATGGTAGTGATCAGTGAGGTTAGTCCTGGTGATGGTAGTGATCAGTGAGGTTAGTCCTGGTGATGGTAGTGATCAGCGAGGTTAGCCCTGGTGATGGTAGTGACCAGTGAGGTTAGTCCTGGTGATGGTAGTGATCAGTGAGGTTAGTCTTGGTGATGGTAGTGATCAGTGAGGTTAGTCCTGGTTATGGTAGTGATCAGTGAGGTTAGTCTTGGTGATGGTAGTGATCAGTGAGGTTAGTCTTGGTGATGGTAGTGACCAGTGAGGTTAGTCCTGGTGATGGTAGTGACCAGTGAGGTTAGTCTTGGTGATGGTAGTGACCAGTGAGGTTAGTCTTGGTGATGGTAGTGACCAGTGAGGTTAGTCTTGGTGATGGTAGTGAGCAGTGAGGTTAGTCTTGGTGATGGTAGTGATCAGTGAGGTTAGTCTTGGTGATGGTAGTGATCAGTGAGGTTAGTCTTGGTGATGGTAGTGATCAGTGAGGTTAGTCTTGGTGATGGTAGTGAGCAGTGAGGTTAGTCTTGGTGATGGTAGTGACCAGTGAGGTTAGTCCTGGTGATGGTAGTGATCAGTGAGGTTAGTCTTGGTGATGGTAGTGATCAGTGAGGTTAGTCCTGGTTATGGTAGTGATCAGTGAGGTTAGTCTTGGTGATGGTAGTGACCAGTGAGGTTAGTCCTGGTGATGGTAGTGACCAGTGAGGTTAGTCTTGGTGATGGTAGTGACCAGTGAGGTTAGTCTTGGTGATGGTAGTGACCAGTGAGGTTAGTCCTGGTGATGGTAGTGATCAGTGAGGTTAGTCTTGGTGATGGTAGTGATCAGTGAGGTTAGTCTTGGTGATGGTAGTGATCAGTGAGGTTAGTCCTGGTGATGGTAGTGACCAGTGTGGAGAGTCCTGGTGATGGTAGTGACCAGTGAGGTTAGTCCTGGTGATGGTAGTGATCAGTGAGGTTAGTCTTGGTGATGGTAGTGACCAGTGTGGAGAGTCCTGGTGATGGTAGTGACCAGTGAGGTTAGTCTTGGTGATGGTAGTGACCAGTGTGGAGAGTCCTGGTGATGGTAGTGACCAGTGTGGAGAGTCCTGGTGATGGTAGTGACCAGTGTGGAGAGTCCTGGTGATGGTAGTGACCAGTTTGGAGAGTCCTGGTGATGGTAGTGACCAGTGTGGAGAGTCCTGGTGATGGTAGTGACCAGTGTGGTTAGTCCTGGTGATGGTAGTGACCAGTGTGGAGAGTCCTGGTGATGGTAGTGACCAGTGTGGAGAGTCCTGGTGATGGTAGTGACCAGTGTGGAGAGTCCTGGTGATGGTAGTGACCAGTGTGGTTAGTCCTGGTGATGGTAGTGACCAGTGTGGAGAGTCCTGGTGATGGTAGTGACCAGTGTGGAGAGTCCTGGTGATGGTAGTGACCAGTGTGGAGAGTCCTGGTGATGGTAGTGACCAGTGTGGAGAGTCCTGGTGATGGTAGTGACCAACGTGTAAGTTTGGGAGTAGATAGTTTTTGTGTAAGTTTGTGAGTAGATAGTTTTGTTGCAAGTTTGTGAGTAGATAGTTTTGTGTACGTATGTATGTAGATAGTTAACGTGAGAGACAAATACAGCATTTAGCTCACATTACCTCCAAGTCAGATACAGTTTTTCATATATGATCATTAAAGATTTTACTTTCGTATACAACTTCCTTAGAAACATTATAGAGGTAAAATGAAATTTAAACAGTATTGTATAATGTCTAAGTTATCATGTGTTTACAAATTAATTTTCATTGGTTAAATGAAAATTTAAAACCCATATTAAATAATCTTCAAATGCTCAAGTGTTTACAAAAGATCTCAAGATGTTTTACCAAAATAAAAACATTACTTAATACCGAACAAATGTTCAAGGATTTAAGCAAATATGTAAGTCCACTTGTAGTGACCTCGCCTCACTAACGACCATCAACAAACAACCGAGGCAGCAAGGCAGGATCCTATGATTTGCCTTTACCGTCCCAAGCTCTTCACTACCTTGAGAGCGTGATAATATTATAAAAAACAATAACAAAAATATCTCCTTTTAAAAAATGTATATCCCTCTATATGTCTCCTAAAAGTAACCCTACCAAGTTTAATTCCATTTATTGTGTTCTCTGATTACTAAATCTCACATGAAAACATTTAATAGCCAATCTCTGCAGTAATTGAATAGGAAAGTGGACTAAATTCAGCATGTATCGAGTCCCATACCATAGGCGATAGAGGAGGGAACGTGTCAGTTGAGGGGGGAGAGTGTTGCGTGGGTGCCAGGGTGTGTGGTGCCAGGGTGTGTGGTGCCAGGGTGGGTGGTGTGAGGATATGTGGTGCTAGGATATGTGGTGTAAGGTTGTGGTGCTAGGATATGTGGTGCTAGGGTGTGTGTGTGCCAGGATATGTGGTGCCAGGATGTGTGGTGCCAGGATATGTGGTGTAACGGTGTGTGTGTGAGGATATGTGGTGCTAGAGTGTGTGTTGTGCCTGGGTATGTGGTGCCAGGATATGTAGTGAAGGGTGTGTGGTGCCAGGATATGTGGTGTAAGGGGTGTGTGGTGGTGCTAGGATATGTGGGGTAAGGGTATGTGGTGCCAGGATATGTGGTGTAAGGGTTGTGTGGTGCTAGGATATGTGGTGCCAGGGTGTGTTGTGTGAGGATATGTGGTGCCAGGGTGTGTTGTATAGGGATCTAGATGAAGTAAAGTGTAAAGTGTGTGGACAAAGACAGGGACACACACTCGAACATATATCTTGGATTGTAGTAAAATTGAGCCATTTAGAGATAAATCTAAGCTCATCTGTATGATATGGCAACTTCTTATTACCATGGATAAATTACCTGAAATCCTTGCACTGTATCCACATTTCGCTTCCAGTAGATGAACGACATATGAGATTCAGAAACAAGTAGTGTATTGTGAGGACTAACAATAAACAGAAGCTCCCCTATGACTCTGAAATATCCCCATTGGTCAAACTATTATGTATTAGCGATAAGACCTACCATTAATATATGATGACTTACTGTAAATATGTAGCTCTAGAAATAGCACTTTCTCTGTAACTAGCTGACATTGTAACTATAAGGTGTGAAGGATAGATGTAATTGTTAATGTAATAATCTAAGATGAGTCTGATAAAGACCTTTTGTGCCCTCTGTAATGATTTTGCGCTACCGCTTACAGGATGGAGTATGGGGTGCACAATAAACTAGCCGCCTTCGGCGGCAAACAATCAATCAAAGTCGTCGTCCCTTCACCTTCTAAGTGTGTGGTCTGGTCAACATATGTAGGGCTTGGCACATGGCAGGCCATATGGAGGCTGTATACAGGGATAAATGGATTATAGTTGGTGGGGATCCGGTGTTGATAACACCATGGNATATATATATATATATATATATATATATATATATATATATATATATATTATATTATATATATATGACTAAAAGGTTCAAAGGTTTGCCACCAGACTAGTACCCGAGCTGAGAGGTATGAGCTACGAGGAGAGACTACGGGAATTAAACCTCACTTCGTTGGAAGACAGAAGAGTTAGGGGGACATGATCACCACATTCAAGATTCTCAGGGGAATCGACAGGGTTGATAGAGACAGGCTGTTTAACACAAGGGGCACACGCACTAGGGGACACAGGTGGAAACTGAGTGCCCAAATGAGCCACAGAGATATTAGAAAGAACTTTTTTAGTGTCAGAGTGGTTGACAAATGGAATGCATTAGGAAGTGATGTTGTGGAGGCTGACTCCATACACAGTTTCAAGTGTAGATATGATAGAGCCCAATAGGCTCAGGAAACTGTACACCTGTTGGTTGACGGTTGAGAGGCGGGTGGGCGTTTTGTAGTGTAACGTCCGGGAGACGGCCAGCAAGAAGTTGCTGTCCCTGTCGCGCTTAGATGCCCCCGCGTGATGCGCGCGCAACATGGACGGTTAGTCACAGATATGGTATTACGTTTTCTTCTTGACCCCAGAAACATCTCCGTTTGCTTTGCATACAGCGTCTATTTTCTGTGGTTTGGAAGAAAACGCACCACGTGGGGGCTTAATTTATTATTAATTATTATATAAATTAATGTACGCAATGATGTGGTGGAGGCTGACTCCATACACAGTTTCAAATGTAGATATGGTAGAGCCCAGTAGGCTCAGGAACCTGTACACCAGTTGATTGACAGTTGAGAGGCGGGACCAAAGAGCCAAAGCTCAACCCCCGCAAGCACAAATAGGTGAGTACACACACACACACACACACGCACACACACACACACACACATACACGCACACATACACACACACACACACACACACCCACACACACACACACACACACACACACACACACACACACACACACACACACACACACACACACACACACACGCACACACTATCTCTCAACATCAGAAATAGGCCATGGATGTGTGAACAGCTTAAAGCATCGATGCTAGTCAACCGTGGAATTGTTATTGGCAGTTGACTGAAAGCTGATGACGTCACCGGAAGATTTATTTTCCCAGTTGAAATTTACAACAGTTGAATTTGCTTTCTTTAATACGTACGGGAGAGAGGGAGAGAGAGAGAGAGAGAGAGAGAGAGAGAGAGATAGAGGACACAGAGCTGAACCTGTGGCAAACAGGTAAGCATTTGATACAGTTAAAGAAACGATAACGAATAAATATTGATTAATTAATACAAATACTCAACGAACGAATGAGGTAAATGATTGAATAACGAGTAGTCTTATCTGCAGTTCAACGAAGAATGGCGAGATTCAACGTAATGACTAACGCCGTAATCTTCGAACTGCTGTATCACGTTGTGGACACTGTTGCTGTGACCTACACCTGTGTCCTACACCTGCGTCCTACACCTGTGTCCTACACCTGTGTCCTACACCTGTGTCCTACACTAGCGTCTTGTCAAGCTCCGGGTGTAGTCATATATAAGGCTCCACACAGATACACGCCCCAAAATATTTTCTGAAAATTGCGAGTTTATTCCAACTGGATTGAAATCGCCATTTTGTGATCGTGTAGGTGGTGCTTACTTTATGTTGCAGGTGCATGATGCAACATAAAAGTTCGATAGAGGTTCGGCCTCACACAGCCCTGGTGAATGGAGTGCAACACATATTCATACTGAACAACGCGTGCAATAGACTGTTTCGCCACTTCAACGTATCCTCCACATATTATAGTACATATAACAGTGGATAGAATATATAGACTGTTTCACAAGAGCAATTAAGAGACCACGTTTTGTTACTGTTGGCTATGTAGAGAGCCACTGAATAAAAAGCAACAGCCAATTAAACCTGTCTTAAGCTTAGTTCATAAATGATCAAGATTGGGTCTAAGATGGCGTATATATTAAGTTAGGATTGACCAGACCACACACTAGAAGGTGAAGGGACGACGACGTTTCGGTCCGTCCTGGACCATTCACAATCGACTTGAGAATGGTCCAGGACGGATTGAAACGTCGTCGTCCCTTCACCTTCTAGTGTGTGGTCTGGTCAACATATTTCAGCCACGTTATTGTGACTCATCATCTGCTTAAGTTAGGATTGCTTACTAAGGCCGAGGACAGCTCAGGCTTCTTCAGGTTATCTTGAGATGATTTCGGGGCTTTTTAGTGTCCCCGCGGCCCGGCCCTCGACCAGGCCTCCACCCCCAGGAAGCAGCCTGTGACAGCTGACTAACACCCAGGTACCTATTTTACTGCTAGGTAACAGGGGTATAGGGTGAAAGAAACTCTGCCCAATGTTTCTCGCCGGCGCCTGGGATCGAACCCAGGATCACAGGATCACAAGTCCAGCGTGCTGTCCGCTCGGCCGACCGGCTCAGCCTAGGCCTTAGCCTGGCCTAGGCTAAGCTAGGCCAGGTTGTAGCCTCCACAACCCTGACTACACAGCTCCTATGACACAGTCTCTGTGACCAATGACTTTATCTCGCATCCTTACCTCGGTGGTTGAGCGAGGCCGCCTCTACACACACCTGCAGCGGCAACCTTAACACAGTGTCGCCATCTCTTGCCAAGAAATGTTACTAAGCTGTTGGCTTCCAGCAGGCAACCCGTCCTCGACTCAAGTCCATTCCATCCAGCAGTCAACCCCACAGACGCATTCATAAATTTTAACATGCCGTTCATTCAAAACGGGAATTTTCTCAAATATAAATTAATATTATAATATATTAGCATACTGTGTATATATAGGCATAGGATAGGTTAGGTTAGGTGTTTAGGTTTTGTTGGCGATTATTTGTATTTGTAGTACGTGGGTGAAGCATTTACAGCGTTGTGGTTCGAACAAAATTCGTCAGTGAAGCACTTGTTCCGGATATGTTCGAACGTCAACACTTGTGAGTCGTGTGTAAACCGCTTTTCATTCATAAACAGGGGGTTTGGCGGGTGCATGGAATCACTTTTGGATCTTTGTTTGGAGGACGGGCTGAGACACTCGTTTATCACTCATTCAGTTCACCACTCGTTCAGTTTATGACTCGGCCAGCTCGCCACTCGGCCAGCTCGCCACTCGGCCAGCTCGCCTCTCAGCCAGTCCTGCAAACAAAGACTCAAAAGTGATTCCATGCACCCGCCAAACCCCCGTGTTTCTGAATGAAAAACGGTCAACCCGTCCTCGACTCAAGTCCATTACATCCAGCGGTCGACCCCACAGACGCATTCATAAATTTTAACATGCTGTTCATTCAAAACGGGAATTTTCTCAAGAATAAATTAATATTATAATATATTGGCATATTGTGTATATATAGGCATAGGATAGGTTAGGTTAGGTGTTTAGGTTCTGTTGGCGATTATTTGTATTTGTAGTACGTGGGTGAAGCATTTACAGCGTTGTGGTTCGAACAAAATTCGTCAGTGAAGCACTTGTTCCGGATATGTTCGAACGTCAGCAGTTGTGAGTCGTGTGTAAACCGCTTTTCATTCATAAACAGGGGGTTTGGCGGGTGGATGGAATCACTTTTGGATCTTTGTTTGGAGGACGGGCTGGAAAACGGTTTACACACGACTCACAACTGATTTCATTCGAACACTTCCGGAACAAGTGCTTCACTGACGAGTTTTGTTCGAACCACAACGCTGTAAATGCTTCACTCACGTACTAGAAGAACAAATAATCGCCAACAGAACTTAAACACCTAACCTAACCTATGCCTATATATGCAAAATATGCTAATATATTATAATATTAATTTATATCTGAGAAAATTCCCGTTTTGAATGAACAGCATGTAAAAGTTTACGAATGCGGCTGTGGGGTCGACCGCTGGATGTAATGGACTTGAGTCGAGGACGGGTTGCATCCTAACTTACCCGAGGACAGACAACAGGACAATATGGTAATATCGCGCGAGCAGCTGCCATTTTCTAGTACGACAAGTTTTTGGCCTTTTGTATACGTCAAAATGCGACGTTCTATTAGAGAGATAAGTTGGCCTTGCTGGCACTTGGATGCTCCTAAGATGTTATGCTGTTACTGCTGCAATACTGATTATCCTCTGAGGATAATCAGTAAGAGGATTACATCAACACATGTTGACGTGTTGATGCTATTCGGCAAAATCCTTTTTTTTCCGGTAGCGCTTTTAAATGTAATTTTGTCTTCGTTTTTATTTCAATTAACTCTCTAATTATATAATTTGTATACTTACACGTTATCTGGGTTCATCTCGTAGCGCTAGTCAGTTGCCGGGAGACGTCTACTGTGTACTCTCCTAGTTGTGCTTGCGAGGGTTGAGCTCTGGCTCTTTGGCCCCGCCTCTCAACTGTCAATCAATCACACACACACACACACACACACACACACACACACCACACACACACACACACACACACACACACACACACACACACACAGAGGAAGCAGGTCGTAGCAGGTGTCTTACTCTAATGTACCTACTTTACTGCTAAATCAACAGGTACATCGGGGTGAAAGAAACTCTGCCTATTTGTTTCGGCCATCAGTGGGGATCCATCCCCAGACCACTGGACTACGAATCCCGAGCGCTGTCCACTCAGCTGTCAGGCCCCCTAGATGCCTCCCTTTGTTGAATCATGCAAAGGTTGGCGGAGATTTTGAGAGAAATCTTTTTTTATTTAATATTCTGTTGCAGAACCTATCTCTTAAGTCTCTCCTGAAGAGAAAATGATAGGTAGAAAAAGAGAGAAAGAGACAGAAGAAGGAGGAGAAGGAGGGAAAGTATAGAGTGAAGCAAAGAGGGAAGGAGGAGGAGGAGGAGAAGGAGGAGGAGGAGGAGGAAGAGAATGAGGAAGAGGAGAAGGAGGAGGGAATGTTGATAGTATCCTGACCTTCCCCAGGTCAACAGTGCAACCCACAACAGTTGCCTAACTCCCAGGTACCTATAGGAGAGCAGAGGCGGCATTAGGTGAAACACAACAAACGTGCCTCACCCTTTTGGACCCGGGATTCTCAGGTTGTAAGTCGGGAACGAAGCCAGCTGTACAAAGAGACCCTATTGATCACAACAAATATTCTATTGTGGAAAATGGTCAAGATGGACCAAGACAGCCTCCTTGAAAGGCACAGAATATCTTGAGGTTTTCTTGAGATGATTTCGGGACTTAGTGATGCCGCGGCCCGGTCCCCGACCAGGCCTCCTTTTTGTTACACACCCCCAGGAAGCAGCCCGTAGCAGCTTTCTAACTCCCAGGTACCTATTTTCTGCTAGGTGAACAAGGGCATCATGGTGAGAGAAACTCTCCCCATTTGTTTCCGCCTCCATCGGGAATCGAACTCGGAACCTTAGGACTACGAATCCCGAGCGCTGTCCACTCAGCTATCAGGCCCCCCTACATGCCCCCTCCCCCAGGTGGCTACAAGAAACGCATGTGCGTGGAGACGACGTAAGAAAATTCCTGTATCTCTATGGGTGGTCAGGAAGTAATCACCTAGTTGTGCTTGCGGGGGTTGAGCTTCGGCTCTTCGGCCCCAGAGCCGAAGTGGAATGCAATTCAAGTAGTCGTAGAAGCCAAGCCACCTTCACCTCCTGAAGCCTGGCTTGATAAAAAACACAGATATCACAATAGCGTGATGCATCATATGAACAAATCCACAAGAACCGTGACGAGGATTTGAATGCCGGGATTAAGAGGATTTGAATTCGTCTGGGATGCTCTCGGACGTAAGCTCGAATCCTCGTCACGGCCCTTGTGGATTTGTTCACTTGACAAAAAAAATCCAACGTCAGGGAAGTTTATTTATTACGTAACAGGCATAACAAGATTAACAGACCAATTACCAGTAACACACCTTTCTTTCCCATAAGCTCTGTTTAGGTAAGCACTCTTAGATAAGTACATCTCACACTGTTTAGGTAAGCACTCTTAGATAAGTACATCTCACACTGTTTAGGTAAGCACTCTTAGATAAGTACATCTCACACATCCCTGCCTCTCTAACTCCACTTACGAAGACACTAACGTACTTCGTATTCACAGAGAGTAATCACACTAACGTGACTGTATCAGTGAGCATATCCGTAAGAGCAGTGATATTGAGGGTTCGAACCTATGCGGAGGCACACATTCCCAAGTTCCAAACTTCGTATTCGTGATCCTTCCACACCAGTGCTTTCCTCCAGAACAAACGCACGATGAGTATATTGTGAATAATTAGACCTTTCGTATACTAAACAGCATCACTCCTCTGAATTCCTTTAAGCCATTACGAGGGTAAAAATTAAAATGTGTCTTTTTAATTTGCCAAGAAAAGCGTCTTGTCTGGGCGTACATCTCCACCCGGATAGTGGGAGATTAATAGACTTATTTTGATAAGCATAGTTATTATTAAGGATATTGACGCCATTTCTGTCGGCTTCAGCCCCCAGCTTGTTAACATCGGGGTCACCCACCGTCCAGGGACCTGTAATGACCTGTCTGGGTAATGACACCTTCAGTTCCTGAGAGGATGTTGCAAACTACTGTTGCACCTCCTGTTCCTGGGCTGCTCTTGCACATGACCTTCACGTCTCCAGCTTCCAGCACTAACTGGTCGTTAGATTTAATTAA
>WNGS01005997.1:20029276-20055324 GCA_020271785.1 Procambarus virginalis | reverse complement strand
CATAAACAAAGGGACAAAACTTGCAGCCTTACGGTCAGTGGTGGAACTCCTGCATACACACACACACGGTTGTTGTCCAACTGGCTACACCAACACCTTTGTTGTCCTGCATTATCTTGGGAGACAGAGGACACACGAACATAAAGCATTCTTCCCGTTTATCTTGTTGGGCGCACCTGCGTCGCGTCGCTGGCTCTTCTCGCCCTCCCCAGAGTTTTCTCTCTGTGCCCTCCTCAGAGTTTTCTCTCTCTGCCCTCCTCAGAGATTTCCTCGGTGCCCTTGAGGTTATCTTGAGATGATTTCGGGGCTTTTTTTTAGTGTCCCCGCGGCCCGGTCCTCGACCAGGCCTCCACCCCCAGGAAGCAGCCCGTGGCAGCTGACTAACACCCAGGTACCTAGTTTACTGCTAGGTAACAGGAGCATAGGGTGAAAGAAACTCTGCCCATTGTTTCTCGCCGGCGCCTGGGATCGAACCCAGGACCACAGAATCACAAGTCCAGCTTGCTGTCCGCTCGGCCGACCGGCTCCTCTCCCTAGAGATTTTCTCTGTGCCCTCCCCAGAGATTTCCCTCCCTCCCCCCCCCTTCCCTGCTCTGTCTCTCATCTCTACCTCACAACTAATGTGCTAAATATTAATAGGAAGTTAATACTATTGGGGAAGTATATACTATTAAAAAGTATATAATATTAGGAAGTATATACTATAAGGAGGTATATACAATTTTTATTCTATTTATATAAAAATTGCATTTAAAGATAACTGGAGGCTTAAAGGCAGTCTCAAACCATTTTAATATTTCATGAGGTGATGCATACTAAAGCCGCTGCAGATTGAACCTGTGGTGAATTTGGAACGAGATTGGGGCGGCAAGGTGTAAACTGCTCGACCTAAGGCTGGCTGTGTGGTCGACCAGTTATAAACTGTTCCACCTACGGTTGGTGGTATGGTCGACAGGTTATACATTATTCGACCTTCGTCTGAGTGTAAACTACTAGAACTAGAATCAATGTCTAGTTTAAGTATAACAACGTATAAGCTGCCAACGCTTATACGGTCTTACTGCATACCAATGACAAAAATTCCATAAAGGCCGTGACGTGGATTCGAACCTGCGTCAGGGAGCATCCCAGACACTGCCTTAATCGACTGAGCTACGACAGGGTTAACAGTTACTGCATACCAAGCTCTCACAAGGCCACTAGTTTCCTCTAAACTACTATATCTTCCAATAGGCTCAGTCTCCTATTACTGTTTAACACTCTGTGCATCACATTGGTACACTGATCACTGCACTTTAGGCACCAGCCACGCTCAATCTTTGTCCACACGTCAGCACTGTGTACACAGGTCCAGGAAGCATCATGTACACAAAGATCAGGGAACACAGTATACATAAGTCATCAAACACTATATATATATATATACACAACAGAACAGCAAAATAGCACACTGTAAATAAGTAATCAGATAGCTATACAAACCCATGCAGTTTGCCTGAAGAACACGAGCACCACCCAAATGTGAAACAGTTTAGAGTGCAGTTGCAAGGAGGTACAATGCGCACACATAACGGGTCCTCTGGGTAGTGTCCCTGATGTCGTGGATATCCTACTAAAGTGTCGTTGATACCCTACTAAAGTGTCGTGGTGGGTTATTCACGCAAATACAAGGACACTTTTGATAAAGGGTATGTTTTTGTTTTGTTTTTAAGAAGCTCCATAGGCAGCATAAGTGGAAGAGAATTTCTGGGATTCGAACCACGAATAATATCATCAATTCTAATTGCATTACTGACAAAAATATTGTTTAAACAGTTTTAAGAAAAATACTACAATAACAATGAAAAATAGTTTCGTGTGGAGAAAGCGTGATGAATTTGTCAGAAAAGAAATAGGACGAAATTTAAAATATATACTCTCTAGCCCCAGCCGACCCACAGGACTGAATAGAGAGAAAAGTGGCGTTATCTTCTTGTGAGGCTGAAGTGAGGACAGCGGATGAGATGAGAGAGGCACGGAGGAGCAGGGGTGAGGAAAGGAGAGGCAGAGGTGAGGAAAGGAGAAGCAAGGTGAGGCAAGGAGGGGGAGGGAATTATCAAGGGGAAAGCGCCAAGCCATTACGAGTATATAGCACCTGGAAGAGGGGTCAGGATAAGGATTTGGGAAGGACGTGGGGGGGGGGGGTGGAAGCAAGGAGAAGCAGTGAGCTTTCTAATCGGGCTAAGAGAAATGGAAGTAGAGACATGGAGAGAATTGAAATGGAGAAGAAAAGCTTGAGAAGAAAGAAAAAGAGAGGAATAAAGGAAATAAAACCAGAAAGGAGAGGAAGTAAGGATAGGATGGAAACAATGATAAAATTAGGACAGAAGAGAAGATGGGTGTATAAAAAGTGAGCAAAGCGGTAAAGAATGGGAGAGGCAAAAGAAGACAGTAACAAATGAGAAGGACAAACGAGAGAGTCAATTGACTTGGTGAGGAAAGCAGAGAAAAGCTGATGAAAGAAGGGAAATAGAGAAGCGAGCGAGAAGATGGAATGGTGACCCCTTAAGAAACGTTGGCCAATGAGATTTCTTTTATAATTCATTATTACTATTTTTCTATCAAATTTTGAGTTCAAATGTCAGAATATTGTACCGGTGTTACATGATATCCGGAAGATGGATTAAACCCACTTTATATAAATAAATAAATAAATAAATATATATATATATATATATATATATATATATATATATATATATATATATATATATATATATATGTCGTACCTAGTAGCCAGAACGCACTTGTCAGCCTACTATGCAAGGCCCGATTTGCCTAATAAGCCAAGTTTTCATGAATTAATATATTTTCTCAAATTTTTTTCTTATAAAATGATAAAGCTACCCATTTCATTAAGTATGAGGTCAATTTTTTTAATTGGAGTTAAAATTAACGTAGATATATGACCGAACCTAACCAACCCTACCTAACCTAACCTAACCTATCTGTATAGGTTAGCTTAGGTTAGGTAGCCGAAAAAGTTATGTTAGGTTAGGTTAGGTAGGTTAGGTAGTCGAAAAAAGATTAATTCATGAAAACTTGGCTTATTAGGCAAATCGGGCCTTGCATAGTAGGCTGACTAGTGCGTTCTGGCTACTAGGTACGACATATATATATATATATATATATATATATATATATATATATATATATATATATATATATATGTCGTACCTAGTAGCCAGAACGCACTTCTCAGCCTACTATGCAAGGCCCAATTTGCCTAATAGGTCAAGTTTTCATGAATTAATTGTTTTTCGACTACCTAACCTACCTAACCTATCCTAACCTAACTTTTTCGGCTACCTAACCTAACCTAACCTATAAAGATAGGTTAGGTTAGGTTAGGTTAGGTAGGGTTGGTTAGGTTCGGTCAAATATCTACATTAATTTTAACTCCAATAAAAAAAATTTACCTCATACATATTGAAATGGGTAGCTTTATCATTTCATAAGAAAAAAATTGAGAAAATATATTAATTCATGAAAACTTGGCTTATTAGGCAAATCGGGCCTTGTGTAGTATGCCAAAAAGTGAGTTCTGGCTACTAGGTACGACATATATATATATATATATATATATATATATATATATATATATATATATATATATATATATATATATATATGATGCACAACTTGCCTAAACACGCAAGTGAAGTTATACAACTTTTGAACACTTTCCCACCAGGAGACTCGAACCCCAGCCAGCACAGAAGCCTTCCAGCAACTGGCATAACAGGTACGCCTTTAACCCACTGCACCACGCTCACATATATATATATATATATATATATATATATATATATATATATATATATATATATATATATATATATATATATATATATATGGTTCTGTGGGCAGAAGAGGTTATGCCCACAGAACCTTGAGGATCAGCTCTTAAGCCCTGGCATTCGACCATCCTGAGTTCAATGTGGTGGCTCTTTCTCTCGTTTTTCTTAACATACATTTAACTATCAAATTGTATATCGAATTGCCTTCGACAGCTTCCTCATCTAGTCCGTTCTACTTATTTACGACTCTTAGACTGAAAAAGTTCTTTCTGACATCTCTGTAACGCGAAACGCTTTGCGTAATAGTGGCTTTAGGCATTGTATGTACTAGCTCTATCTATAAATCCATTCATGTTTGTGTCTCACCTTGTATGTATGTACTTTACCTGAATAAACATTTGACTTGGTTTAATTTGATTTGATCTGTGTTTCCAGTTTCTGGTTATGTTCTCTCATTCTAGATTGCACGGTGGGGACCATTTACCAGATTGCTCCTATCGTGTTTAAATATCTGTAAACACTAATTGCGCGGTGAATCGTCATGAGCTATTATGTCGTTGTACTCTAATAAAACTTAATGATTTGGAAGATAATGGAAGTCCATAATGAAAATATGAATAAATATGACTTACACGTTCATCCTGTGAGATCATTGTTGTTCGTGAGGCCGCGCTGTGATCCTGACGAGGAATCTTACCACAATCCAATGCAAAAAATTACAGGATAAGGCAAATTTATGCCGTAATCAACTCCCGGGTTTAAACTTGGGAGCGGCCTCGGAGAACTATTTTGCTCTATCTTCGTCTTAAAGCTGTGGTCTTAACTCCTTAGTCTCCCACTTTTCTTAAACTTGGTAGACTACGGAAATAATACGAAACTTCTTCATTTACAAGAGGTGATTATAAATTATTCTTCAATGGACTAAAGCTTCCCCACTATAGGAGCTGTCGTTCAAACCTGCTTCATGGGTGACAATGAGGTGTTTATACAGAGCAAACTAGTTATCATAAGATTTAGACTGCGGTATAACACTATAATCAATTGGTGTTTTCATATTAATAACATTCAATCACGTTATTGATTTGAATTAAACATAAATAAAAAAAATATGGCGAGGAATATGTATCCTGATAAATTATATGGTAGATGTTCGCGTTTCTTATCTTGAGGTTATCTTGAGATGATTTCGGGGCTTTAGTGTCCCCGCGACCCGGTCCTCGACCAGGCCTCCACCCCCCACAGGAAGCAGCCCGTGACAGCTAACTAACACCCAGGTACCTATTTTACTGCTAGGTAACAGGGGCATAAGGTGAAAGAAACTCTGCTCATTGTTTCTCGCCGGCGCCTGGGATCGAACCCAGGACCGCTGGATCACAAGTCCAGTGTGCTGTCCGCTCGGCCGACCGGCTTCCCGTTTAGTTATATAAATTAAAACAAAGTAAGGCTCTCATATATCGCTCAAGATAAATGTCGAAATTGCAGAAAAAATGTTTTTAGATTTTTTGTTTCAAGTTTTCTGTACATGGTTTCACCCTTGTACTTTTCCACAGTTCTTCGCTTGCCTTCCTCTCTCTATGGACCTTTGACGTGTTATTCAACCAGCTTGCGAAGTTGGCTTCTGTTAGCTACTAGCAAGTATTGACACGAGGAGAGGAATGCTTGCGATGGAGTCCCGTGCAAGCAGACAGCGACGAGCGATATGCTTGCAGCTGTCGGGGACTGATTTACATAATTTTAAAACTTTTGTTTGAAAATCTTTAAAATGTGAGGATTAAAATTTTGCCTTGGGTAACCTTCATTATCTCTTAAAAGCCGAACTGAAGGATATATGACATAAATGGAGAGAGAGAGAGAAAGAGAGAGAGAGAGAGAATTAATTAAAAATACCAATTTGATATCTTATTGAGACATATATAGAACATGTAGAACAAAATTAATAATATAGAACAAAATGATTAAAAATGTCCCTTCCAGACAATCCACAATCTGCTCACCCTCCGCAAAGTGTGTATAGCAATATTTCATCATCTCCATCACCTTCTCCGTAATGTTCTTCGTCGCAGAGATCCTCCCACGTTTTATACAACACTTAGACGAACGCGTTCGTCTCCCCGTTCTCTCGTCACAAGCTCGCCCAGCCCCGCAGGGCACAGCCATTTGAACTCCGAGACCCGCTTCAAGTACTGTGCAAGAAATACATTGTCTGTGGTGCGTGTTGGAACAATCAAATTACACGCCGGGAATGGTGGAGGAGAAGATGGCTTGATGGTTGCCTTGGCATTGTTTGAAGGCGTTGTAATGGTCGTCTTGATGCGGCTGTTAAGCAGATATCGTCATGGTTGTGTTGTGTTGGTTATTGGAGAGTGGTGGTGTGGTTGGCCAGCTGAGTGGTGTTGAGGTTTTTTTAGGAGGAGTTGACTTGATTGTTGGTTTGTGGTGTATGGTGGTAGTGTGATAAGAGCTAGATAAGGGGTAATTATAGACAACGTGATAATTGAAGCGTCGTAAATGGATTTCAACACTTTTCATATCCCATAAGCAAATCTATTTTTGTTGTACATTTGCTGAAAATAACCATACCTCTAAATAATCCACATACACCGTTAATTCATAACATTATCGTGACAGAAGAAATTGAACTTTATAGGATTTTTGGGCATCAGAGATAAGTTAAGAAATTCGACACCCAACTCACACACTTCTGGGTGTCTAAATTCCAGCCACCTTATTATGATTTACTGTCTGAAAATTAATAAATTTTTACGTGTTACATGTAATTTGGAAACCATTTTTAAAGTACTATAAATGAATTTGACAAATTGTTCCTCTATCCATAACGTCTATACTTTTACAAAGTCAATAACTGCATTACGACCATTATAAACTAAACATATTATTGAGTATAAGAATTTTCCGGCTAATAAAATAGATACCCTTTCAGGATGGGAAGGGAACTATCAGGGGAAAAAGCGCCAAGCCATTACGACTATATGGCACTTGGAAGAGATCAGGATAAGGATTTGTGATGGGAAAAGTTCCTTATTTTATAAGATAACCAATAATTCTATTAGTGAAACATCGATAAAAAAATTACTATTTTTTACGACTTCATTATTGTTATCCATGCTGATAACCTAAGGAATAGCTGTAAAAATATCTCATTGTAATTTGATTCCATGAGCAATTGCCAGTATGATGCTGTTGTCGACATACCAGTCTCGTTGATGACTCTAAGTGATAGTTAGCTTTGACCTCTGAAGGGCTTCTGACCTTACAGCGAAGGTCAGAACCCATGGAGACAGGCACAGAGTTACAGAGATGGCTTGGGAAGCCAATCACTATACTTAAAACATACGTTCAGTAGCCAATCATGATATATTGGGTGTGTATTTTATATATATATATATATATATATATATATATATATATATATATATATATATATATATATATATATGTCGTACCTAGTAGCCAGAACGCACTTCTCAGCCTACTATGCAAGGCCCGATTTGCCGATTAGGCCAAGTTTTCATGAATTAATTGTTTTTCGACTACCTAACCTACCTAACCTAACCAAACCTAACTTTTTCGGCTACCTAACCTAACCTAAGCAATAAAGATAGGTTAGGTTAGGTTAGGTAGGGTTGGTTAGGTTCGGTCATATATCTACGTTAATTTTAACTCCAATAAAAAAAATTGACATCGTACGTAATGAAATGGGTAGCTTTATCATTTCATAAGAAAAACATTAGAGAAAATATATTAATTCAGGAAAACTTGGCTTATTAGGCAAATCGGGCCTTGCATAGTAGGCCAAAAAGTGAGTTCTGGCTACTAGGTACGACATATATATATATATATATATATATATATATATATATATATATATATATATATATATATATCTTCTGCCCACCTCTTCTGCGGGCAGAAGAGGTTCTGCCCACGGAACCAGCAGTAAAGACAAAGCATTCAGTTGGTTTTAGATTTTGTGGATGTCTGTCAAGAGCTTCTAATGCTATGTATCGTAGTTTCAGACGTGAATTTAGAGACAATTCTATAACCAATGTTCCAGCGATGTGTAAATATTTCATTCAAAATGATCTGCTACCAGAAATTTTAGCCAAATATCCCTAGTTTGCTAACTGTAGGTAGTAACTGAGTGATTGTAATCTATCCACCGCTGCCCACTTGATGGGGGGCGGTGTGCAGGACAAACATATAAATTTTGACACTAGCTCTTCACATGTCAGTTGCTTAATTTAGAACCTGTACTTGAGGTCGATCTCGAACCCATTGTTGATGTGACGACTTATATTGAATTTTGTAACTAGCTCATCAAGATTGTAACTTGCTTAGCTAAATGAATTGTGGGGTTCTGTCCCTGAGCCCATTATGTGCCTCTGTAACCCTTTCCACTACCGCCCACAAGATGGGTATAGGGTGCATAATAAATGAACTAAACTAAACTAGATGTTTGCTATAAACGGATGAGAGTGCATGGAGACACTCTTACCTGCATATGGAGTATGCAGGCATAGTGACTTGCTGTAAAGTGATGTGGGTATTATGTACAGTGACCTGCTGTAAACTAATGTGGGTATTATGTACAGTGACCTGCTGTAAAGTGATGTGGGTATTATGTACAATGACCTGCTGTAAACTGATGTGGGTATTATGTATACTGACCTGCTGTAAACTAATGTGGGTATTAGGAACAAAGTCCTGTACCACTCTGCAGGGACAACATATTTTCAAGATTATGACTTAACAAGTTACTCAGCACTACTGGCACTACACCCGAACCACAGTCTCAGTAGAGTTGTGAGATCCTCAGTAGAGGATCAAGAAAACATTCTTAAGAAATAAAAACTTAAGAAAAAAACTCAAATCAGTTTCAAGATTGATAAATAGTAGTTGTATGTAGGGCTATTCTTTAAAAAGAAATTTCGATGGAAATAATATACAACACCTTTTATTATAAGGAATAATCAACAATTAATTTTTTTTATTATAAAGGTTAATACGACATTCAAATTTGACATCCAAAATTTAAAAAAAAAAGTGAAATTTGCAGAAATTAGTGCTGGGCGAAGTGACGTAGTGTCAGCCGGGGAAAAAGACTTCATTAATTCACCGGATTATTTCTTTTTCCGAAATTTCATCCGACAATTTTTTATGCCAATTACACCGCTGTCACTTCAGGCCTTTTTGTAATTGGACCGTCCATCTCATTCTATGCACGCACCACGCATGCGCAGTATACATGTGAGCACCCTGTATCGTGCGCATTCCTGTACACACATACCCAAGACTCTCCTGAGAATAGAATGATGGATCCAATAGGGAACATTCCCAGGATATTGTGAGCGAATATACATCAAATATATAAATTTTATTTTTGTTTATGAATCCTTCTATTTTCTTTCCTCTTAAATATCTTTGATTATTAAAAAAAGCCTTTTTCATTTAATGTTACACGAAGGTCAAACACTTTATTTTCTTCAACATTGCCAGTTATTACATCATGATTTCCTCGAGCGTGACCCTTGGAAGACGAGGGTGTCATCACATCACATCACATTAGGGTCTGGTAGCTGAGTGGACAGCGCGTGGGATTCGAAATCCTGTGGCTTGGGTTTGATTCCCGGACTAGGCAGAGACAAATGGCAGAGTTTCTTTCACCTTGATGTCCCTGTTACCTAGCAGTAAATAGGTACCTGGGAGTTAGACAGTTGTTACGGGCTGCTTCCTGGGTGTGTGTATGTGTGTGTGTGTGTGTGTGGAAAAAAGTTAGTAACATTTGATTGATTGACAGTTGAGAGGCGGATCGAAAGACCGGAGCTCAACCCCCTCGAGCACAACTAGGTGAATGCATCCTCGACCATGACCCCCGGGAGACGACGGGAGTCATCACATCTTTATAACTCCGTGAGCCGTAAAGCAAGAGTGAGAGAGAGTGGGAGTTGCCAACAGCGAGCGAGGAAGTTTCCCACAACTCCACCCAGTGATAAAAGCTGTTCTGAGAAGAGTCAAGTTCTTTACATCACTTGGGAGCTGTGATAAAGAGCCTCAGCTACCAGCTAGGAGGTCCCTGGCCTCACTCTCTGATGCTGCTTCGTCTGACGATGCTGCGTCTCAAACAGCAGCTGAACTCACAACAGTACTATAGCCCCTGGCCGTCTGACGTTGTTGCGTCTCAAACAGCAGCTGAACTCACAACAGTACTATAGCCCCTGGCCGTCTGATGTTGTTGCGTCTCAAACAGCAGCTGAACTCACAACAGTACTATAGCCCCTGGCCGTCTCACGATGTTGCGTTTCAAACAGCAACTGAACTCACAACATATATAGCCACTGAAGATGCATTCAAGGATATTTACTCAGACGCAAAGAAAGTTATAACTTTAAACTGCTCACGGCGTAGCGTCGTCCCCAAATACAGAAGTTCCTAGAATGGTTCAATAGAATTGAGTCTTGATCTATATCATGATTATTCATCATGTAATTGAGTAGTTACGTATTTTGTCATTACTGTAACTTTCTCTTCTTCTACTTTCTCTTCTAAATTTACTACTATAAATTTCTGTACACTATCCAAACAGTAAAGGTTCAAACATTTATGAGTAAAGCAAATGAATCGGAATTTGAATCGGCTTGATGATATACAGTAGAGAGGAATTTGGAAAGGGGTTGGTCCGCTGTTGCATGTATTAGTGTGGTTAATGGCACAAGGCTGGTGTTTTACTTTTACACATTGTACATCTATGTTCAATTTCGTCTTTCTTTATTATGTACCCCATACCCATCCCGTGGGCGATGGTGAAAAGGGTTACAGAGGCACATAATGGATTCAGGAACTGAAACCCACAGTTCGTTTAGCTAAGCAAGTTGTCTGGTGAAGCTAGTTACACAATTGTTAATGTTATATACATTTAAATATATATACAATCATTTACACAAATACATACACACATCGATAATCTTTATATCACAAGTGATTTAACAAGAGGCTCACAACAGTCACTATACAAGGCTCTCTACATCTATGGTGAGTCATAGAGTTACTAGTCTTGCTGCACACCCACCCAACTGGGCGGCGCTTTACAGTCATGTGCTCCACACCCACCTAACTGGGCGGCAGCTTTACAGTCATGTGCTCCACACCCACCCAACTGGGCGGCAGCTTTACAGTCATGTGCAGGCTGCACCCACAGTAAGCAAATTTTGGATACTTCGCTAAGATTCCTGGCAGTACATCATTACGAATGAAGTACTTACATATTTTTTGGACTTCATCGATGGACTCCATCTTTGAATTTCGCGATTTTTTCACATTCCATTATATAATGACGCAAAATATGCGAATAGCTGTGGTAACATCTAGAAGTCTGCTAACCTTATTGGATGACCCATGGACGTGCGGTTCTTCCTGCATAATAGAATGATGATAGATGGAGCACCTGGTGGGAATTTCATTTTGCCTCAAGTCTAAGAGATTTTGTTGATGTTCCCGGAATATTTGGCCCCTCAGGCTGCTCAAAGGCAGTCCAAGATGGTAATCAATTCCCTCTTTATAAGCAAAAGTCTTGGCTAACTCGTCAGTTCTATCATGCATTTGGAGACCACTATGGGAAGGAATCCACAGGAGACAATCTCTGACTCCATCATTGATTATTTCATTATATCTGTGTCTAGCTTCAGAGATAAGAACGTCATAGTTTTGCCTTGGGAAGCTGAGGGCAGTCATGGATGACAGGAGTCACTTACAAAAATTATTATCACCATCAGCGAAAAAAGTCAAAGAAATGGACGAAATTTAACCTTCATTCCTCTACCCTTAAAACCTATTACGAAAAATCTCATTTCCGTCAATGTTTCAGGTACTGTCATTATGTTCAGACACCCGATTCACAACGATTATATTTTCGTTGTCACCCATACTACATCATATTAACCCAGTACCAAAAGTACTCCGAAATCAGGAAAGATAGTAGTTATAGGACCAATAGATAGTTATAGGACCAGTTATAGGAAAGATAGATAGATAGTCCTACCTTTCAACCTCTGGGACGTATTAGATATCCTAGTTTGAATGCAATATCTCTAGAAATCCTAGAGATATCAAACTGTAAATTGCTGATACAAAACCTGAATTATCACTGAATAATAAAAAAATAAATAAAAGTCAACCTGAAACAAGAAAATACAAATATTTAGATTGTTTTAATCAAGAAAAGAATGCATCTCCGAAGCATAATATATATTGCTTTACAAAATTATACTGCATTCCAATGACTGTTACGAAACAACTGATGATCACACTATATATTCCGTTCCACCGACACACCCGTGTGTCGTGGTGTACACGGACTCCTTGTGTACCAACACAGACACACCCGTGTGTCGTGGTGTACACGGACTCCTCGTGTACCAACACCGACACACCCGTGTGTCGTGGTGTACACGGACTCCTCGTGTACCAACACCGACACACCCGTGTGTCGTGGTGTACACGGACTCCTTGTGTACCAACACCGACACACCCGTGTGTCGTGGTGTACACGGACTCCTTGTGTACCAACACCGACACACCCGTGTGTCGTGGTGTACACGGACTCCTCGTGTACCAATTTCCTTCCATTGAAGTTCTTGCAAGGCAGGATCAAATATAACATTTGGGTTTAAGGCTCATATGAAAAATTGGTTTATTTCCAATTATATAAACTGTATGTAATGTAGTATTTTATCTTGTATATTGATGTATATATGACCTTTATATATTTTTTTTAAGCCTGAAAGGGGTACCACCTCTGGTGCAATTGTAGAGACCCATAGCCACGGAGAAGAAAATATAGAGTACTCAGAGAAAACCTTGTGGGCCTTATATTGTATATTATTTAATAAAGGTAAAAAAAATAATTCCCGAAGAAGCTACATTGGCGAAGAATGGAATAAACCGAGTTGTCTGATACGTTCGTGTGGAGTTCTACGCTACTCTGAGTCTCAAAACTCCTGCGTGTCACCATCTGGTAACGTTTGTCTTTGTCACCGAACTTTTATATTGATGTTTAAAGTATTTTATAATTTATAATATTCAGTTCAATATTTACCCACATCTGAGACTGAGTGATGAAGTACGTAGTCACGCGTTGTATAAATGTCACGGGTGACAGGTCTATCCTGTCACGGGTGACAGGTATATCCTGTCACGGGTGACAGGTCTATCCTGTCACGGGTGACAGGTCTATCCTGTCACGGGTGACAGGTTTATCCTGTCACGGGTGACAGGTCTATTCTGTCACAAATTTTCCCAGTGTTCCGGGTAGTGTGTCTTGACACGCTGCGAACACCTGTATACTACAAACATCGTTCACACACAAAAACAAAAATCGTGCCCATTTACCTGCAGCACTTTGCTAACCTGCTGAAAACCCAAACGCCAATCAATTCATTCCAGCAAGAAAGATCATAAATTCCGCTTGACAGCAATTTCACCATACGTTAACAAATAATTAGGCCCCCAAAAAAGGGTCATTAATCAAGTAAACAGCTTTTGTTACTCAGTGAAGCAAGACAAAAATGCGATGAGTTGGTCCCCTGGACACGAGAGACGGAGCCAGGACACGTTATATCATGTCTCCTCCGGCATAAACAGCGGGATAAGATTTACTGCTCCTCCTCCGGCCGCTGGTAATGTCCTGGTCAGAGTTTTCTTGTTATGAGACTTACCGCCTACACGCGGGGAGAGAGAGATGATGGCTCCACAAGTTCTGACGGTGGTAATGAAAAAGATTGGGAGGACATTTTAGGCACAATTGAAAACTTCATACTAAGATGCAGATAGACGGCAACAGGGATGCAGGCTGAAGACAACAGGGACGCAGACTGAGGGCAACAGGGATGCAGGCTGAGAGCAGAAGGAATGTAGGTCACGGTCTACTATGACGCAGGCTGAGGGATACAGTGGTGTCGTACGAGAGACATTAACTTAAATGCTGTATAATTATTATTAACTCATTTTGGAAACATAAATAAAGAGCAAGATACACAATGAACATCATAAGAGCTAAATGGCAGTAAATGATGAATAAGACCTACGAATGACCCTAACCCAATGGTTAAATGACCATTTAACCTCAAGTAAACAATACGAGGCTGGAAAAGCACCAACAAAAGGACATTTGATTTCTCCGAAAAATATTTCATATTTAGATACGAGGAAGTCAACTTTATTGTACAATTCAACCGGTCATCCTATTCCGGAGTATTGACAACATGCAAAGCTGAATGTATTGGTGAATTAACCAAGTATTATGGACAGTCATTCGGTTCTCAGAAGGTCATATCGAACAGCGAAGCCCTAAACTTATTAAAGTTTCAACAAAGACTTAGCAATACAGGGTATAACTGAGACAATATATACCGCATACTACAATGTCAACATTATTTGGCTGTTCATATTTTAACTCATTTCCCACAGGTAAATCCCAGTCAGTTCACTCTATGGAAATGTCATCATTATGCGTTGGTTTCTCTGCTGTGTCATGAAGGTGGAGGATTTTTTCCTTTGCTGCAGGTGCCACGTTGAATAAAATACCGTCTCTCTCATATTTGCCATCTGAAATCACAGAAACCAATTGAAATTTTTCTTTTAACAGGTATTCAAACATACGAACAAAAGGCCCTGATATTTCTGCTGTCGGTATTCTTTTTCACACGTAAATTTATTATGTCACTTTGCATCAAAAACATTTTAATTTACTATAAAAAAAAGGTGATGACCCTTTTGTGAAATGGTGGCGAGGTGTCCATGACGAAGAGCACAACACCTAAACTAGTTTTTTATACTTAGTCACCTTAGTGTTGAATATGAGTCATATGTGACTCCTTTACATATGTGGCGAAGTCCACAAACGCGTGAATATCTACAGGGTCTGTGAAAGAAAATATGTATCCTATTTTCCTTTGTTTATATACTCTTCGCCAACTGATTAGAAATGCTTCGTAAAAATTGTTTAGCCACGATGTTCAAAATTTAATATAGCATTTATTGTTCCTTTGTTGAAGGCGATAGATGTCTTTATAGCACACCCGAAGTATATGTACTTGTGCTCATAGTATGTGTCTATGTCACAGCTTATGTAATGCAAAACTATACAATTTAAAGAGACACGTAAAACTGGGATCAGAGTTGCAGGTTTTGCGAAATATAAATATTAAAGGGGAATAGATGCACTGACGGAAGATCTAACGGGCATGTGTATGGCAAGGAAGACGCTGTCAAGATAGATGGGAGCAAGTCTATTGTAACAGTATGGCCAAGTGGAACGGACGCCCTTAGAGGGACAGAGAGGTGAAGATTCACGACAGTGTCTGAAGGAGCATTAAGTCAAGGGGGCAGAGAAGAAAAAAGAAAAGATTGATTGCCGAGGAAAAGGAGCCATTACTGAGATGTACCGCTAAGTAAGACATACCAGAGAAAAAGTACATTGACAACACAACGTTGGAGACGAAATGAGAACAAAAGCTAGACATACTAAGCAATACAGTGTCTTAGCACGGGGGGATAAGATATGTTCCATAATTAACTAAAGGCCACAGTCTAGAATACACAAATACATCATCAGAACATTTATCTATTATACAATATTGAGGCAGTACAATGGAGAGTCCAGGGATGTGGGTTTGAGCCCATTGTACAGATACAATACTTTATCATGCATACTAAAGTGCAACAACATAGGAGATATTTGTTGTTGCACACCATATTCCCTGAATGATCCGTAAAACGAATTAACAATAGCTATTAACAATTCAGGGCGAATATTTGATAACATGTGGTTAAGCTTAACAGAAAACAACGAATCTAGTAAAATAAATGACCAATGGCGAAGCCTGAGTAACATTATTGACTGAAAGGTAAGATTATGTTAACCTGTTTGTTGGTAAATCTGTATTAAATTAGCAATATTATTATGAATATTATTTGCTCAGGGTAAGATAGAGCATGTGAGTGCACAGAAGGTACCGTCACTTCCACCAAGACGTCAGGATATGTGTCTTCACTGAAGCCTCTCTGAATATCGGTAAGTTCTTCTACGCAGTACAAATCCCCCTCTCATACCTTGTATGATATATAGCCACTTCTGGCGGTTTCATATATAAACTGGTGTTCATATCTTGTATTGTTGGGACGCCAGCAGTGTAAGCTGCCATGAGTCGCTTACGTGAATTTGTTCGCATCATTGAAGAAAACACAAGTCTAATAATCGAGATCTTCATTGGCATATTTAATGGCAAAAGCCAATTCTGTTTCACTATGGTGTTTCTCAAGTGTTCTGCCTTTAAAGGGGAACCGAGTAACCAGTGATTGCCTATAAGCAGTCTGAGGGCAGTAATACACAAAGAACTTCAACTAAACCTTGTACATCTGAGATAAAGTGAAATCGACACCAGGAGTTCCATCTATCATCACACTATCATGCAAGAGGAACCACACATCTATGGTTCATCCAAAAAATCAGTAGACTCCTTGATGTTACTGCTGCTTGGCTTAGACTCGGATACAAGTATCTCTTGGAAATTTCAATTCCTGCTAATGTAGACCTGACCAAATGTAAACTGTGTCAACAAAACTATTCGCACACCCTCCGTCACTATGTGATGGAGTGCGAAAAGATACGTGAGCTCAGAAACAATTTTATAACAAATATTCAAGAAATGTGTAAATATTTCAATCATAATTGATCTTTTAATGGGAATTTTAGCCAAATATCTCTAGTTTGCTAACTGTAGGTAGTTACTGTGAATGGGTGTAACCTTTCCACCCTTGCCGGTTAGGGGTGGGTTAGGGGGCGGTGTGCAGGACAAATATCAACTGTGACACTAGCGCTCCACATATGGCAGTTGCTTAATTCAGAAACTGTACTTGTGGTTGGTTTCAAACCCATTGTTGATGAGATGATGTGCATTAAATTTGGTAAGTAGCTCATCAACACTGTAACTTGCTTAGCTAAATGAGTTGTGGGGGGTTCAGTCCCTGAGCCCATTATGTGCCTCTGTAACCCTTTCCACTGCCGCCCACAGAATGGGTATGGGGGTGCATAATAAATGAACTACACTAACTATATCGTTGATTGACGGCCAACGACAGTTGAGGTAATGTTTTGCGTAGCGTCACGTGGTTTGTCTTAACAGCCAAATACCAATACGTAAAATTATCATACATTATATCCATTACATAAAAGATTAATAAACTATTAAGCACAAAAGTAGTGCCATCTCCCTGTTTCACTAATCTACATATATTGATTCTTATTAACAGCTCTACATTACTTTCCTTTCGATTGCTTTGTGAATTTTGCCTGAAACGCTTTGTGTAATAGTGGCTTTAGGCATTGTATGTACTAGCTCTATCTATAAATTCATAAATATTTGTAAAATCTCTTGTATGTATGTATGTACCTTACCTAAATAAACATTTATTTTATTTATTTATTTTAATTATATAAACCTGTGTTTGGTGTTTTGACCAATGAGATTCGTCGTAACAAAGCGCCTAGTCATTCATAATCTAACCCAATACTACGACAACAACTACAACAAACGCTACGTTGTCATTTTGAACTTTCCATGAAACTTGGAGGTAAAGGAATTGGCCCGTCCTCCAAACAATGACCCAGAAGTGATTCCATGCACCCGCCAAACCCCAGCTGTTTATGAATGAAAAATGGTTTACACACGATTCACAACTGCTAACGATCGAACATATCCGGAACAAGTGCTTCACTGACGAATTTTGTTCGAACCACAACGCTATAAATGCTTCACCCACGTACTACAAATACAAATAATCGCCAACAGAACCTAAACACCTGACCTAACCTATCCTATGCCTATATATACACAATATGCTAATATATTATAATATTAATTTATACTTGAGAAAATTCCCGTTTTGAATGAACAGCATGTAAAAATTTATGAATGCGTCTGTGGGGTCGACCGCTGGATGGAATGGACTTGAGTCTAGGGGAGGGGTTTCGGCGCCCCCAGGAACAATAAAGGGAGGGGGAGGACCTAGGCGTCCCCAACACCAATAAAGGGGGAGACCTCGGCGTCACTAAGACCAGTAAAGGATGGGGGGCCTCGGCGCCCCCACGACCAATAAAGGGGGGGGGGGCCTCGGCGCCCCCAAGACCAATAAAGGGGGGCCCTCGGCGGCCCCAAGACCAATAAAGGAAGGGGGCCTCGGCGCCCCCAGGACCAATAAAGGGGCGTCTCGGTACTCCCAAGACCAATAAAGCGGCGTCTCGGTACTCCCAAGACCAATAAAGGGGCGTCTAGGTGCTCCCAAGACCAATAAAGGGAGGGGGGCCTCGGCACCCCCATGACCAATAAAGGGCGTCTCGGTCCTCCCAAGACCAATAAAGAGGGGAGCCTCGGTGCCCCCAAGACCAATAAAGGGGGGGAGCTATGATGCCTGCAGAATCATTGACAAGGATTTAATATTTACCGATAAATATATATTATGGGTAAATAACAAATTTACAAGACAGGAAGTTACCATAATTATATTATGTAACTGTCCATCCTGTAATATTTGATTGAAAAACTATTCATCGGAAACGGAAGGAAAGAGGAACGTACCTTAAACTGTGTTGTGTCCCGCGATGAGCTAAAAAAGCCTTACCTGTAATGATATAAAAAAAGTAATTATTAAGTTGCTTATTGAAAACCCTATGTACGTATTATAATCATATAACACATATATAAAATATGAATGGTCATATGTTTATCCATCTCCATGTTGGTGTGCAAGAAGCGGAGATTAAGGTAACACTTGAGGGTCGAGGTTATACTTACCTTCTCCTGAAGGAGGGTTGCGCTCTCTGTAGTGAGGTCAGACAAGGGGGGTCAGCGCTCCCCTTAGTGGCGTCAGACAAGGGGGGTCAGAGCTCCCCGTAGTGGCGTCAGACAAGGGGGAGAGGAGGGGGTCAGCGCCAACACTACTCACAACGAGTTCGCGATCACAAACAAAAGCGATGTTTCCAACATTCACGAATCACACATTATATATCCAGTACGAGACGAGAAACACCACAAGAACTGAAAGTGTGTACTTTTGTCATAGCAACAAAAGTCAATTTCCACGTGTTATTTTCAGTAAGTCACTAAACTTTCTAGGAATTAACATTTGGTCAGGTTAACATTTAGTAGCGGCGAGTCCTGCCTCAGTGTGTTGCGTGTTATTCACAATGTTCTTTAATGATTTTGCTGGACACGAAACTAATACTAAAAGTACTGTCAGCCGTAAACCGCAACACTGGTTCTTGCTAGTCCACACACTATGTGCTAACACGCAGTTATTTATATACCACAACACCCAGTCTTCATTACTCGGTGTGACCGAACACTTGGGAAGATTATCAGATGCACTTTAGAGTTGTATACCGGTTATTAATCACGACACAGCCATCACTCACTACTTTTAACGACGTACTGGCGTGAACCGCCTGACTAAAGGGCCCAGACAATCCTCCTTTCGAGTTTCCAATAAAGCTGCTGATAAACCCATTTACAGCCAGGAGGTGTTTCATCACAACCCAGCACCAAAACATCGACCAAGTGCTTATCCTACTTCACGTGTTCGAATCACATTGCAGTAGGCATTCGGGCCTTTTAATTTAAATGGGACTATATCAGCCGGTGGTTGTAAACACTGGCTGGGCTGGTGTTGACCAGCCGGCGACTCCCAGGTGGTGGCGTACGAGAATTTCTAAAGCTGTCCTTCTTATCCCACCTGTCAGGGAGGTGTATGAAGTACTTTGTAGTTTGGTACAATTGTACCTATTTGTACCTACGGTGCAAATGTACCCAAAACTGTACAATTTGAAGCTACTATATTATAAGGTACAGTTTAAACAATCTTGTACATTAACATGTAAGGATGACAACTTCTCGAAGTTGACATTACAGTCCTTATACCATATTGACATAAGACTTAGTATTGTAATTTTGGTAACAAACTATATTTTTACACCGCTCACAAATAGGAAGACTTTATGGTGCTTGGAACTTTACCCCGAGTGTACCAGTCAGAATGCAGGCGATGAGTCACAATAACGTGGCTAAAGTATGTTGACCAGATCACACACTAGAAGGTGAAGGGACGACGACGTTTCGGTCCGTCCTGGACCATTCTCAAGACGATCGACTTGAGAATGGTCCAGGATGGACCAAAACGTCGTCGTCCCTTCACCATCTAGTGTGTGGTCTCGTCAACACACCAGTCCGAACATTAACTTATGGAAGTGATTGATTACAAATACGCTTCGTTTAACGAGTGTTCAGTGTAGTTAATAAGAGGAAATTATAATCAGGTTTTCCTTTCATTTTTCGAAGCCGTGTGACAAGATGGGAAGAAATACAGTGGCGGAGAAGTATTCCTTTCAACTCCCCCTCGACTGATTATAATTTACCCTTATTTACTACACTGAATACTCGTTAAACGAAGCGTATTTGTAATCAACCATTTCCATAAGTTAATGTTCTGACTGGTACGTTCGGGTAAAGTCCCAAACACCATACAGTCCTCCTATTTGTGAACGGTGGAAAAATATAGTTTGTTACCAAAATTACAATACTAAGTCTTATGTCATTATGGTATAAGGACTGTAATGTCAACTTCGAGAAGTTGTCATCCTTACATGTTAATGTACAAGATTGTTTAAACTGTACCTTATAATATAGTAGCTTCAAATTGTACAGTTTTGGGTACATTTGCACCGTAGGTACAAATAGGTACAATTGTACCAAACTACAAAGTACTTCATACACCTCCCTGACAGGTGGGATAAGAAGGACAGCTTTAGAAATTCTCGTACGCCACCACCTGGGAGTCGCCGGCTGGTCAACACCAGCCCAGACAGTGTTTACAACCACCGGCTGATATAGTCCCATTTAAATTAAAAGGGCTAAATACCAACTACAATGTGATTCGAACACATGAAGTAGGATAAGCACTTGTTCGATGTTTTGGTGCTGGGTTGTGATGAAACACCTCCTGGCTGTAAATGGGTTTATCAGCAGCTTTATTGGAAACTCGAAAGGAGGATTGTCTGGGCCCTTTAGTCAGGCGGTTCACGCCAGTACGTCGTTAAAAGTAGTGAGTGATGGCTGTGTCGTGATTAATAACCGGTATACAACTCTAAAGTGCATCTGATTATCTTCCCAAGTGTTCGGTCACACCGAGTAATGAAGACTGGGTGTTGTGGTATTTAAATAACTGCGTGTTAGCACACAGTGTGTGGACTAGCAAGAACCAGTGTTGCAGTTTACGGCTGACAGTATTTTTAGTATTAGTTTCGTGTCTAGTAAAATCATTAAAGAACATTGTGAATAACACGCAACACACTGAGGCAGGACTCGCCGCTACTAAATGTTAACCTGACCAAATGTTAATTCTTAGAAAGTTCAGTGACTTACTGAAAATTTACAGGTGGAAACTGACTTTTTTTGTTTTGCTTTTGCAAAAGTACGCACCTGTTGGGCACTTTCAGTTCTTGTGGTGTTCCTCGTCTCGTACTGGATATATAATGTGTGATTCGTGAATGTTGGAAACATCGCTTTTGTTAGTGATCGCGAACTCGTCGTGAGTAGTGTTGGCGCTGACCCCCTCCTCCCCCCCTTGTCTGACGCCACTACGGGGAGCGCTGACCCCCCTTGTCTGACGCCACTACGGGGAGCTCTGACCCCCCTTGTCTTACCTCACTACAGAGAGCGCAACCCTCCTTCAGGACAAGGTAAGTATAACCTCGACCCTCAAGTGTTACCTTAATCTCCGCTTCTTGCACACCAACATGGAGATGGATAAACATATGACCATTCATATTTTATATATGTGTTATATGATTATAATACGTATATAGGGTTTTCAATAAGCAACTTAATAATTATTTTATTTATATCATTACAGGTAAGGCTTTTTTAGCTCATCGCGGGACACAACACAGTTTAAGGTACGTTTCTCTTCCCTTCTGTTTCCGATGGATAGTTTTTTCAATTAAATATTACAGGACCGGCAGGTTACATAATATAATTACTGTAACTGCCTCTCTTGTAAATTTATTATTTACCCATAATATATATTTATAGGTAAATATTAAATCCTTGTCAATGGTGCTGCGGGCATCGAGGCTCCTCTGCTTTATTGGTCCAGGGGGCCACGAGGGTCCCCTTTTATTGGTCCTGGCGGGCCCCGAGGGTCCCCTTTTATTGGTCCTGGTGGGCCCCGAGGGTCCCCTTTTATTGGTCCTAGGGGCCCCGAGGGTCCCCTTTTATTGGTCCCGGGGGCCCCGAGAGTCCCCTTTTATTGGTGCTGGCGGGCCCCGAGGGTCCCCTTTTATTGGTCCTAGGGGACCCCGAGGGTCCCCTTTTATTGGTCCTAGGGGTCCCGAGGGTCCCCTTTTATTGGTCCTGGCGGGCTCCGAGGGTCCCCTTTTATTGGTACTAGGGGTCCCGAGGGTCCCTCCCCTTTATTGGTCCTGGGGGCCCCGAGGGTCCCCTTTTATTGGTCCTGGGGGGCCTCGAGGGTCCCCCTTATTGGTCCTGGGGGCGCCGAGGCCCCCCCCCATTTTATTAGTCTTTGGGGCATCAAGTCTAGTTTTTTATTTTGCCTTGTCGATTCTTCGCGAGTATTTTTTAAGTTGTGATCATGTCACTCCAGCTGTTGCTTTACTTCAGCGAAGTGAACTTCACTTTCATTAGTCTTCCCTTGTATGTTATTTCCTAAAACTCTCGTACCTGTCGGGTATTATGCGGGTCGGAGGGGTGGGGGTGAGACCGGCTCCGTGCTGGAGTTGAATAATATAAAGAGTCTGACGTTAGTGGTTTCCAGTTTTTTTTCAAAAGTTCAGACTTCGATGGTAATCCTAATATTGATTCAGTTAAAGTTGATGTGAGCATTTGGTAGTTAATGTTGGTGCTTGTTCTTTAAGGTAGGTGTAGCTTGTGTGAAAGTTTTCTCCTCTGAATGACTGCAAGAGTCAAATGTTACGGTTAGGCAAGAAGGCTGAGTGTTGTGTCTTAGAGTGAGACACACTCAGCAATCCTCCAATAGTCATGATGTCTGAGGTAGTTACAGAGTTCCAAGTATCTCATACCATTTGTTGTGAAATCATTTATTACAGAGCACTCACATATACAGTGTTGAGAATGTGTCCGAATTTATTTATGTCATAAATCGTTTTCTTGTGCTTTCTTTCCTTTGAGTGTTAGCTGAGGCCTTCTGCCTTATCTAATGTCTTGAAAGTGTTCGCTTTACAAGAAAGATTGTATTATCTTAGCCAAAATTGTGCAGAACATATATGGAAATAAAAACTGGCCTGAATTGAGGTACGCACAATTAAAAAAAAAACGTACCAGTACATTAGAGTTAGTTTGTTTATTTATTATGCACCCCATACCCCATCCTGTGCGCGGTGGTAAAAGGGGTTACAGAGGCACATAATGGACTCAGGGACTGAACCCACACATTCATTTAGCTAACCAAGTTACCAATCTTGATGAGCTAGTTACACAATTAGATGCACATCTTCACATCTTCACATCAACAATGGAGAACAAAAATCATCGTTTCGGGAGATTATTCGTGAGGGAAATGTAAGGGCGGTATCATAATGTATTAATATACTAGAGGTACGTTCATTAAGTACTATGTCTGTTTAGATTAAATGAACTGTATGGAGGACGGATTGCATAGGAACTAGTCCAAAGGTGTTGCATCTGGAGATCTGGTGGCCACAACTGGTTCACGTCGTCCAGTCCGTTTCCCCCTAAATGTTTGTGTACAAATTCACGAACAAGAATTGCAAAATGTGGCAGACATGTCTAAACCAATTAATCTTTTTGATAGCGTAATGGAATGTCATCCAATTTGGGTGTAAGTCAGTTTTGCTAGCATATATATATATATATAATATATATATATATATATATATATATATATATATATATATAGATATACTTAATAAAGGAAGGGGGTGGTAGGAGAAAAGCACACAGAAACTAATTGGAGGGGACTATTCCCTCACAATGCGTTATGTTATTTCTGAGGTCCCCCTCTATGGGCCCCTTCTATCCAGCCAATGGTGGTACTCCCTTCCTATATATATATATATATATATATAAATATATATAATATATATATTATATATATATATATATATATATATATATATATAAATAACTAAAAACTCACACCCAGAAGTGACTCGAACCCATACTCCAGAGCACCGCTGGGTACAGGAGTCACTTAACCCCTCGACACATCCCGGCCAGTACACCAGCAGAGTGCTCCTGGCAGTATGGAGTTCAAATCACTTTAAATAATAAAAAAAGGTAGAAATAAAGTAAATAAAACTGCCATTGAGCTCTTTACGGTGTCATAGCTGTGGGATAAAGTACAAAGAAGAAAATACTTAAATTTTTAATATAACAAAAATGACTTTAACAATTACAAAAAAGATCCTCTATGAAACTTGGCTTATACACAGTGCAAAAAAATGCAAAAGAAATAAATATGTGAACGTTACGTTAAGATAAAAATTACAGGTGCTAGGGAAAATAGTATATACATTAGCTGACGAAAATCTACCACACCTAGGGGAGCGAGAGTAGTGGGCAGCGGAGCACTGAAGAGTATTCTGCTGTCTAGTGATAGAGATAAAGATTAAGCCACCTAAGAGGTGGCACGGGCATGAATAGCCCGTAAGCTGTCTAGTGGCTGATGAGCTTCCTTATACACCGGGCGAGGCCGTGTAGGTGGCGTTGGTGTGCGGTAATTGTCAGCCGGCAGATGTAAACGGGCAGTAGGCCTTGTTGACCAGCGATGGAGCTGGCTGCCAGACACCAGGTGCGTCGGGGTCAGGGTACTGGGGGTAAGAGTAGTGGTGTTTGTCTAGACACAGGCTTCTGTCCACGTATTGTTGTTGCTGTTCTTTGATGTAAATTTCTTACACTTGAGTATGCATGTTGTTGTTGAATAGGCGATGAAGGAACAAGCCTAATCCCTTTCCTAAGGAGATTCTCGTGACATTATCACTCTTGTATTCACAGGAGAACAACTCATGAATAACTGCACAATAGACAAGATCGCTGCACGAGATCTTGTTGGCTCTCAAACATTCGGCTCTAAATTTTCACTGCTATGAAACCGGGCAACATGTTCAAGAGTGGCGCCTATTCCCAAAGAAACTGTCTGATCTCTAGTTCCTCAGTTTATATCTGGGGAAATGATGAGCGAGTCCAGCAGGCCGTCACGTGCAATTGCTTGAGCAGCGGCCAGAGGGAAGTTAAGATTTTTGTTTATTACTTTAGATGCTCCTCACACACACATTTCAGTTATATTCTGGTCTTTCGTCACAGAATTAGTGGAAGGACGAACAGTTATACCATTCTTTATAAGCTTCATTAAATTTGATTGTAAATTGTAAATTTAAAATAAAATAAATTTCGCATATTAACGAAACCGCTGATAGGCAACATTCTCTACCAATTACCAATTAGTCAATTACAATCATGCAAAATTTAATTAAATCTCATATAAAATGAAGTAAAATGTACGTGGTGAGATGAATTATTAATACCGTCAAAATGCATATTTGAAACATATTTTCATAACACACAATACCGTAAACCAATTTCAAAATTGAACATGTGCTGACTGTATCTCTGTGCCCTTATAAATACAAATAATCAATACAAAGCTTACAAATACTCGAACTTACGACCCGAATATATTGAGGAAAGCCAGAAAAAAAAAAATCAGAATATGCACCAGTTCGGGATTGTTATGTTCTGTGGTGATTTTTTGTAGAGATTGTATTGTGGTGATGACTAGCGAATCATCAGATGAATGGGGCTCTACTACCACCCCCTCCCCCCCACTGCCTCTATTGCTGACGGTGAAACTGCCTACTGTATATATTTCTATGATGTATTGAAGTTTTTAGGGAAACTGATACAGAATATTTAGGTCAGGACAGGATTAATGGTGGAACAAGGTGTTCCTCTATTTGTACCCTTGTGTTGTGTGAATAATGAATACCTGTCTCTCAGGTATTGTGTGTTTCGAACACCTGTCACTCAATCAAAATACATCTCTAGCTGTCATACTAGGGTGTTAAAAAAGATATATATGCCTTAT
>WNGS01005997.1:20000770-20011088 GCA_020271785.1 Procambarus virginalis | reverse complement strand
CTGAAATTTCAGATTTAGAAACATTATGTATGAAGTCAATTGCAGGATCTTTTGCTACTTAAGATATTTGTAACCTTATGCCCCCAGGGATCCCCAGAACCCTCTTTGGAATCTGTTTCCAATCGTGACAACGGGTGGTAATCATGCCGGTGCATACCCTCGAATGAAGCAAAACATTATTTGTTTCATAACAATAAAGGCAAGGTAAAAGACCTCTATAGCCTTTACTTTTGGTGAGGTGAGGCTTGTTCCTCGAACTCATCCCTATCTTGAAATCAAATGAATTATAGTCCATTACGCCTTTACTGGTAACCGACCATTTGGTACCGCTGCGTGTTGAGTCAACCGGACCTTTTACTTTGCTCGGGTCAAATGATGGCCATTTTTTAATTGAATTGATGGAACCTGACCCAAAGAGGAGAGGTCCTCTTCGAGTATAAGACCTGAGGTAAACTGTGCAATGTTGTGTTGACTTCTGGCTCAACTCAACAGAGAACGAAAGCACAGCGAACAAGCAGAAGCAGATAAGTTATCGGACTTACTCGTGTAGATGAAAACAGCCTCCATAAGTGTAAACGGTCAACTGATATCAGGGAATTAGTGGTATGCATGAAAGTATTCCTCAAAATCTGCTGGTTTAAATTCGAAAGAAATTCTCGGAAAAATGAGTAGGGGCGAGGGACCTTGACAACCCGACGGCTTCCTGTTCCCGCTTTGGCCGCTGGTTAGATGGTGAGCCCTCATGTAAATCCAGGTAAATTAAGCACCTGGATTTTATCTGAATTTATAAATGAGAACATACCTCACCTAATTAATAAAAAAAACACAAAAAGCTTAATTTTGACGATTCTTCCAAAGGCTCGAATCATAAACAAAAATCGCTAAGAAACAAGGCGAAAGAAAGCCCAATACAAAACTATAAAAATATATTACACAAAGAAATCACAATTGCGTGATGCATCAAATGAACAAATATATCGTAGATGACCATGTCGTAGCTCAGTCGATTAAGGTAGCGTCTGGGATGCTCTCGAACGCAGGTTCGAATCCTCGTCACGGCCCTTGTAAATTTATTCATAAAAATATATAACAAAATGGTATACACACAAAAAAAAACTTCACTGGAGAGGAAGGAAGCAGAAATTTCTTGAGGGTAAAGCGTGTTGCAATTGAGAGAGCGAGGCTGCGACCAATACAATTACCCGGGTGCCATTGCCAGCAAACACACAGGCTGTGAGGCAACACCCACACCACACTACAGAGGCCAGCAGGCTTTACGGGATGGCTGGTGCTGTCAGTTTATCTCCCTTCATCTCCCCTCCGTGGACAGCATCCGGACACATGCTGTGAGGTGAGGTCCCGGCACGTGTGTGGTGAGGTCCCGGCACGTGTGTGGTGAGGTCCCGGCACGTGTGTGGTGAGGTCCCGGCACGTGTGTGGTGAGGTCCCGGCACGTGTGTGGTGAGGTCCCGGCACGTGTGGTGAGGTCCCGACACGTGTGGTGAGGTCCCGGCATGTGTGTGGTGAGGTCCCGGCACGTGTGTGGTGAGGTCCCGGCACGTGTGTGGTGAGGTGCCGGCACGTGTGGTGAGGTCCCGGCACGTGTGGTGAGGTCCCAGCACGTGTGTGGTGAGGTCCCGGCACGTGTGTGGTGAGGTCCCGGCACGTGTGTGGTGAGGTCCCGGCACGTGTGGTGAGGTCCCGGCACGTGTGGTGAGGTCCCAGCACGTGTGGTGAGGTCCCGGCACGTGTGGTGGGGTCCCGGCACGTGTGGTGAGGTCCCGGCACGTGTGTGGTGAGGTCCCGGCACGTGTGTGATGAGGTCTCGGCACGTGTGGTAAGGTCCCGGCACGTGTGGTGAGGTCCCAGCACGTGTGGTGAGGTCCCGGCACGTGTGTGGTGAGGTCTCGGCACGTGTGGTGAGGTCCCGGCACGTGTGGTGAGGTCCCGGCACGTGTGGTGAGGTCCCGGCACGTGTGTGGTGAGGTCCCGGCACGTGTGGTGAGGTCCCGGCACGTGTGGTGAGGTCCCGGCACGTGTGTGGTGAGGTCCCGGCACGTGAGGTGAGGCTTGTTCCTCGAACTCTTCCCTATCTTGAAATCAAATGAATTATAGTCCAGTTACTCCTTTACTGGTAACTGACCATTTGGTACCGTTGCGAGTTGAGTCAACCGGACCTCGCGTCATCCGGCCAGCGCCTCGCGTCGTCCGGTCAACGCCTCGCGTCGTCCGGTCAACGCCTCGCGTCGTCCGGTCAACGCCTCGCGTCGTCCGGTCAACGCCTCGCGTCGTCCGGTCAACGCCTCGCGTCGTCCGGCCCGCGCCTCGACCGGACTTGGGCTAGGAACCGTATGTCAACCTGTCAGCACACTTGCCTTCAGTGCAGCTGGCTAGTCGTCAGCACCGGACGAACCAACGTCAGCTGTGCCGAGATTCACAGCTGACACGCCAGCTGACTGATGCTGCCGCCAGCTGCGTCAAGTCAGCACAGATGGCGTGGCAGTTGAATGGTTTCGTTATCAAGTACATGAACAACTCATGTGACCGGAAGGAAAATGATCAAATTCATGGCGCCGGTAGGACTATACTAGAAAAATTTTCTAGCACCAGATTCCCATTACAAATCTAGTTATTATAACGTGTATCAGCGGCATCTCACATGAAATAAATTAGGTCATCTGCAGTCAACTGGCGCTGAGTCAGCTGTAGTATAAAGGTAGTTTAATCGTCTATGGTTAATGTCATAATTAATCAGTTTGGGGGGTTCTCATTAAAGCATAACGATGCTATGAATCATGTATTATGATGGTAAGTAGTTCGATACAAATGACTATTAGTTTTATGGTAAAATGAAAGCAGAGGCGTATTTTCATCTCCAAGACGCCGGGAAAACATTAACCACCGTTAATTTTAGTGATTGAGGAAAAATGGAAAAAATTTGAGTAAATGGAGCATATGCAATCAATTCAATATTTTGTCTCTCACACTATATGATCTTGTTGCATCGTTGCAATATATGATTTTGTTGCATTTACCACAGATCATCTCTGAACCAAATGTATTAGAAAGTTGTGCACCTGTAGATTAAGGCTTAAGACACTCACTCACTCACTCACTCACTCACTCACTCACTCACTCACTCACTCACTCACTCACTCACTCACTCACACGTATACACAGTCTCACAGCCGACCAGACAACGTTCGGGATTCGTAATCCATAGACCCTGGTTAGATTTCCATTGAGACAGAAATATATAGGTAGTTTCTGTCACTTGATGCCTCTGTTCACCTAGCAGTAAATAGGTATCTGGGAGTTAGACGGCTTTTGCGGCCTGCATCCTGGTGTGTATGTGTTTGAGAGATATATATGTAGTAGGTATTATGGGAAAAAAATAGACCGGGAATTATTACATTAGATAACTGAAGGTTAGAGAGGCGGGCTCCAAGAGCTAGCAGCTTTATCCGGCACAAATGGTAAACACTCACACCCAGACATACCAACCCCACCTCATTGTACCAGTTGTCAAAGCAAAAAGGGCGAGAGGTTGATCTTTCTCAGGTCCTGCAGTCCTGTGGCGCATCTCCAGAGCGCATGCGCGGCGATGTAGGCATAGTTTCATGGCCTATACTGGTGCCCAACCACTTGGGCTAGACGGTAGAGCGACGGTCTCGCTTCATGCAGGTCGGCGTTCAATCCCCGACCGTCCACAACTGGTTGGGCACCATTCCTTTCCACCCGTCCCATCCTAAATCCTTATCCTGATCCCTTCCCAGTGCTATAATAGTAGTAATGGCTTGGCGCTTCCCCCCCCCCTCCTCATAGCTCCCTTCCCTGGCCTATACTGAAAAAAATCTTTGGATTCAAGATTGCCTAATCACGTGCAATTAAAAAAAATAAAAAATGCTCGTGGCGGAGGTATCCAGCCCTAGAGCGCAGGAATCCCTGATAAACAAATCCACAAGGGCCATGACGAGGATTCGAACCTGCGTCCGGGATCCCTAATAGTTCTTGCATCGTCAAGTTAGGTTTCCCTCCCTGCATGCAGTTTAGCATGCAAGGCTCCGTTAAGCACCCAGAACACACCGGCTAATTATAGCTGGTAATTCATAGAACTTAACGCTCTCCTTTCGCTAATAGACTGTCTTAGGGGACACACCCGTTGGTAAGTTGCATATTTTTCCCCATTGCTGGTTTCAGTGTATTGGCTTAAGGGTATATGGGGCTTTACCAAAGACAATCTGTAATTAGGCACTGGGTATTTAAATATTGGTAATTTATTATATAGGTATTTAATTTGTGGTATTGAGCGTTTGTGCTCAGTACCACAAATGGCAGTGAGCTTTCTATTCTCCTATTAACTCGGGTATTTTAAATAGCCTTCCCCCTTCCTTCCTTCCATCACGAAACACGAAGACTTAGTCTCAGTTTGGAAAAAAATTGCTCTTTTCTTTTTCAAGCCTAAGGGTAGTCCCTTGATATTTATTATAAAAGTTAAGCAATTTACCTGTGATCGCAGAACTTTATATTTCGTCTTAATTAATAGGAAATGTTTTAGCTGAGAGTTTAATTAAATAGTTGAGCAAATATTTAGCTTTCCTAAAGTATCAAGATTTAGATTCTGTCTCTCCCACACTGAAGCCTCCAAGACCTTGTTTAACACACACAACTATGCCATTAGTCAGTGAATGACTGACAAAGGTTAACAACCTTCTCAACAATTCATCTTGACACGAGACTTGATTTCCTTTTGAGAAAATGTTCCTTTGCCCTCTTTTTCATCTGCATTAATACGTGCCTTGAGGTCATGTTATCCCAAGACACTACAGAATAAGACGTGTTCCTAAGGGGCTTAGCGTAAGTATTTTCGGTGTTAAATACGCGCATCTTAGAATTGGTTCACACAAGACATCGGAATTGCTCCTTGCAGAGACGCGGTCTTGAATTGACGTTTTAATATACGTCATCTTATTTCCTATTACAGATAGATAAAAGTTCTATACTGTGGCTCAGGTATTCGTTTGAGGAACTAGTGTCTAACTTTGACAGTTTAAGCAGTTTTAGACTAGTTGGGTTGTTATAAATTTCTAAAAATATCATTTCTAGTATGGCACTATCTTTTCTATGTAGGGGAAGAAGAGGAGAATGATTATTGGCGGCGAAGAGAGCAGTACAGAGTGATTAGTGAATCCTTTTCACTGTCCGAAGATTCGGAAACAGACTGAGTGTTCTTTCCTTGGGATGTCTACAGTTCTGTTAGGTGTTACGAAGCACTACACTGCTAGGTTGTCAATGAATTCACTGGTGCTGAACCTTTCATGTTCTGAATGTCTTGTATATTCCTTCGAGTTTGACCCTGCTGAAGAAAAGCTGATATGATTTAGCACATTACCGAAATATGAGGTCGTGAGGAAATTATTTTTGAAGCTTTCTACTTCGTTTAATTGTGTTTAAACTGATCCAATGATATATATGTAATCACAGAAAATTCAGACGATCAACGGTATTCTGACCCATAGCCAAGGGTGTTTGAACTATTAAAACTAAGGACTTGCCCAGATGAAAGATAATTGGAAGCCTTATGAACTAATGTGAAACAAAACTTTTCTTACAGTAAACTCGTGGAAGTTGTACTGGAAGATTGTGGTGCACCGGTCCCATTAATTACACTTCAACAGGAAAATAAAGTTTTCATTCCACAAACGCAGATGACAAGTGGTGTGTGTGTGTGTGTGTGTGTGTGTGTGTGTGTGGTGTGTGTGTGTGTGTGTGTGTGTGTGTGTGTGTGTGTGTGTGTGTGTGTGTGTGTGTATTCACTTAGTTGTATTCACTTAGTTGTATTTTACGGGGGTTGAGCTTTGCTCTTTCGGCCCGCCTCTCAACTGTCAATCAACTGTTTACTAACTACACTAACTACTTTTTTTTTGTGTGTGTGTGTGTGTGTGTGTGTGTGTGTGTGTGTGTGTGTGTGGAGTATTAGTGTCTGTATATGTGATTGTTTATATCTCAACGTCTGTGTATGATAAAGCATTTGATAAACTGGATTCGTTTTGATGCATTGTTCTGCTGAAATGTTAAAATATATTTTGCTCATCTCTCGCTCCTCGAAAGTTAATTAATAGTTAAACCCATGCCAGGAATTCCTCCACTTACTGGTCGTCTTCTTGCTTCAGCTGCAGCGGCGGAGGGGTTAATAAACATGTTGTTTCGTATTAATTACTACAGAAATTGAAGAGGTCTACCAGAGCAAGTAATTGTAATTGTCCTTGACAAACACCAACACATACACACACACACATACACACACACACACACACACACACACACACACACATACACACACACACACACACACACACACACACACACACACACACACACACACACACACACACACACACCACACGCGCGCGCACAGTGAGGATTCTCCACCTGATAGAGTACAGACTCAAACAAGGCTTAAAGACTATAAAGCGTGATGATAGAAATGGCAGAGGGGAACAAACTTCGTCGTACTGGAAACAAATAATGGGCAATCCATTCACCTGGGCTGTAGGAGACTCGAACCATGGACCCCACGTGTATGAGCCCGAAGCTCTATCGACCGAGCTTTTGAGTAGTCATACTCAATTAAGAGTAAGACTACTTCTTTGTTCTTTAAATAATGGCAAGAAGCTCCCTGAACACGATACAAGTTAAATGCATGATTAAAATTAAGCTAACCAGGGACAAGGAGGCAGCAAGAGAAGGTACGAGGGAGGCGGGAATGATACAAAGTCCAGGAAGTATAAAAGACCAACATAATATTATATATTGGCTTGAGCTGACACTTAGAAAATGGACATTGTCGTTTTGTTAATGCTTGCTGCGGGGTGTGCAGTGTTGGTGAGAAGTGTTGGTGGTGCTTCTTAAAGCACCAGTGTTGGTCACTGTGCCTTAAGGAAGACACTGTCAGGTTTTAGGATGGTCTGCAGCGTCAGACTATGCTGATATTTTTTCTTAAGACGTAAAACCTGTTTACAGAGGCTGAATATATTCACAGCACCTTTATGCAGGCGATGAGTCACAATAACGTGGCTAAAGTATGTTGACCAGACCACACACTAGAAAGTGAAGGGACGACGACGTTTCGGTCCGTCGATTGACAATCGACTTAAGAATGGTCCAGGACGGACCGAAACGTCGTCGTCCCTTCACTTTCTAGTGTGTGGTCTGGTCAACAAGCACCTTTATGTTTCTCTAGACAGCGTTGTTCAAATTCAAAAACTAAAAAGAAATAATATATCTAAGTGAAATATTTGTTCTTCAATAGTTCTAAACGGAATGAACAGGTTCGAGGAGCCTGTTTATAATATATAAATGATTTAGATTCAGGTTTAGGTAGGAACATTTGCAAATTTGCCGATGATACGAAAATCGGTAGGGAAATTAATTCGGAGGAGGACTCACTATCACTTCAAGTTGATCTAGAGAGGGTTTTGAAATATCACAAGAACATCACATCAATCATGGACAGCTCTCAGGGTGAGAACTATCAGGAGAAAGCGCCAAGTCATTACGACTATATAGCACTTGGAAGGNTCTGTCTTGATGATGACCAGCTTTTCTGTGTCACGAGTGACGAACGTGACACGTATATACGTGTCATGTGTCAGCTGCGAGAACGCAGTCTAGACCGGTGTTTGACCGTATATATATATATATATATATATATATATATATATATATATATATATATATATATATATATATATATATATAATGTATATGACTCTTTGTTTACACTTGCTTGTTGCCCTTTTAAGTAACCTAAGTGAAGATAAAGCTCATTCTGGAGACCAAAGTTCGATTCTCTGCCGAAGCAATAGCAAATGGTAAGTTTTTTTCACCTGATGCCTTTGTCCCTGGGACGAGTGTGTGACGCATCCCTGGGACGAGTATGTGACGTATCCCTGGGACGAGTATGTGACGTATCCCTGGGACGAGTATGTGACGTATCCCTGTGACGAATGTGTGAAGAGAGTCCATCTTTGTCTCGTTAGTCGTCCATTAATATATACATTGATATACTGCAGGTTTAAATGCATAATTTTTCTTGTTTTTAACCTCGAATGAGAACGTTGACTACAAGAACATTTGACTCTCATATATAGGCTCTCATAAATGACCAAACTGCACCATTTTGATACTAAACATTTACCTAACGTGATGCTTAAACTACTTTCTGCACGAAATATTTTCCCTTCTGTATGATAATGAAATTCTGAATGACCAGTTACAAAACAACACACAAACATGCAAAAATGAATAAAGATTTTATGAGAGGAATAAAATGGAAACCAAGGAAATTTGAATAATATTTAAATAACTAACCGGATGCGTCAAAAGCAAATCTTTTTGCAAGCAGACGACCACAGATGTTTGCAAAACAAAAAACAAATTATGTTAAGTGATACACTCGTTTGTACCAGGCAGTATGAAGAGTTTTGAAACTTGTATATTTTGTTTTACTCGAGAGAGAGAAAATGGTGAGGCAGGAGAAAGTGGAGTGACTTCTCCTTGAGTGACGTCTTTGTGATGTCAGAAGTGGCACATGGTTTTTGCGTCTACAATGAATGATATATGTGTTATATTACCGACAGACATCACTTGATCTTTAGTTGACTTCTGCTTATATATGTGTGTGTGTGGTATGTTGTTGTATACCTGTGTTATGTTGCCTTGTGCCTCTATGTGTGTGCAATGTTGCCCCCCCCCTCCCCCTCTCCCCCATGGTTATGTGGGCAGGGCGACACGGCGCTAAAATGCGCCGTGTCGCCCCCACAACAATCTAACAGATCCCTTCTTTTAAAATATTTGTGCATTCTTTTCATAATTATTTACCTACTCGAGCATCGGTAGTGCCCGGCCACCATTCCTCTCCGCCGTCCCATCCCAAATCCTTATCCTGATCCCCTTGCAGGGGCTGCCTAATGGCTTGGCGCTTTCTCCTAGTGGTTCCCCCAGCCAAGTCTTGCTGACAAGTGTATTGAGAGTTTTTTTTTTTATCTTTATTTAAGAAATACAAGTATAAATTAAATTATATAAAAGGTTTACAAGACAATTATACATTGCAATTCGTAGTGAACAAGTTTTCCAATAGTACAGAATATGATCTTTAAAAACCCCTGAATGTTATACTTATTTTCCGTTAAACGATTTACAAAATTTGGAGAATAAATTTACATTAAAATACAGGGGAGATTATTACATTTACATATATTTTATATAATTCTCAGTAAACAAATTTTCCATATCATCACCGAGCATGAGCCTTAAACCCCAAATGTTATACTTGATCCTGCCTCGCAAGAACTTCAATATTTTGTCTACTGAGTAACCTTCCTGCCTTCCTATCCAAACACAAAAAATGTAATCAGAAAGTAACATAATTATTGTATTCTTAATTTTCTTGCATTTTATGTCAATATGAAACATTAAAAACCTCATTAACTCCACTCTAATACTTGGTCCACATAAAACTTTAAGAGTGTCTCGAATCCAGTTTACAAGAACAACTTTCTGCTTACAGAAATAAAATATATGCATATTATTTTCAATTTCAGTACATTGGTCACACCTATTGTTGTCTTTAATGCCCAACATCAACAACCTATCATTAGTAGGGAGGGTCTCATGAATATAGCGATACAATAGCTCACGTTGTTTTGGGGCAATAAATTTAACATGAAGGTTCGCCCATATTACTTGCCAGCTGAAGAGTGGATATGCCTCCTCTACTCTAGGAACTATATTTGGTAGTATAACATCATACACTTGTTTACTGTTCATCATTAAAAAACCTTCAATATTACAAATCCGCCTGAGAACATCAATTGCACAAGAATAAAAGTGAGGTGAAATAAAGGCGTGTATTGAGAGTTCGTGTCCAGCCACAGTGAGTTGCGGCTGCCCCCTACCCCTGCCTACACCCTTCCCTCACCCTGTCTACACCCTACCCTCACTTTGTCTACACCCTACCCTTCACTTTGTCTACTCCCTACCCCTCACCTTGTCTACTCCCTACCCGTTCCATGCCAACATCCTAACAACACTCTGCTTATATTTAAATATGTTTACCTTATAATTAAAATTTCTGTAACAATAATATATTAAACCATATATTGTCGATAACACTTGATAACAACAGTCGTTATCGTATGAAACATTTCTTATTAATAATGTAGCGATTAATAAATATATAATTATGTATATACCCTAAACATATAAATATGTGTATGTATTATATACACTGGACAAAATGTGTGAATGTTCGTCG
>WNGS01005997.1:19973310-19985949 GCA_020271785.1 Procambarus virginalis | reverse complement strand
ACACACACACACACACACACACACACACACACACACACACACACACACAACTTTTATGTGACCATCGTGTCGAGTGGACGTGGGTTTGGGAGCTCCTGGTTCACTAGTGGGTGGGAGGGGTAATCAGGCAACTTCGAAGTGAAAAAGTGTGTACAAGTGAATGAAAAAACCTTGGGTTTTGACCAAAGCCATAAGGTAGTGAAGAAAAACAGTATAAGTAGCGTAATTGAAAATAGTTGATGCAGGAAGTACTGTGGCAGTGTGCAGAGTGGACCTGACCTCTGACCGTGACCTCACCCATCGGCAGCAATACCACGTGGGAGACTCCTGGAGATTCACTCACCTATTGTGTTAGCAGGACGGTAAGATACTTGGAACCCCTGTGGGTAAAGTTGGATTATAGCAATGACTAGGTCAGGAAGGGCGTCTAGGTCCAGCAGTATTATGATTGAAGAAGAAGATAGGTTTGTGGAGAAGATGATTGGGAAATTTGTAGAGAAGAGGGATGTTTGGGTAGGTGATCTAATCCAGGGGATTAAAAGTGAAATCTTTAACAAGATACAGGACGAGGTTCAAAGACTCAAACAAGAGTTTATGGATTATATTCAAGAGGAAATCAGGAAGAGCAGGGTAGAATGGCAAGGAGAAATAACTAGGCTTGCTAATGAATTTGGCAGGCATGGGGGAGGCTTGGCAGGGGAAGGGGTAGTAGGAGTAGGTGGAGTAGCGGGAGTGGGAGGGGTGGGGGTCAGCCAGGGAGGGGGCTACCAGCATGACCCTGACCTGAGAAAGAGGACAATCATAATTCATGGATTGCTTGAAGTCAGGGCACCATCCAGGCAGGAAAGGATGGAGATTGAGGATTTGGAGCTACAGGGGATTTTGAGGGACATGAGAGCCCATATGGCAGGGAATGAAGTGGAAGTCCACCGCCGCATTGGACCATACAACTGTAACAGAAAACGTCCTGTCCTGGTGCAGTTCACCAACGAAGAGGCAGTTGATTACATACTGAATCACAAACACTTGCTCAGAGGTAGCGAAAGTTACTTCAACGTATATATTGACAAATTCATGACGAAGGAGGAGCAGGTAGCCCACAGAGCAAGCAAACTTCCACGATACAACTCTTCCCATTTGAGCATAGGTACACGCCCCACTGCTAATCCACCCCAGGATAACCAGCTTCTCACAACTGCTTCTCAGGTTACTCCCTCCCCAAATCAGACCTCCTTGCCCCGGCTTATCTCCCCAACACCTCCCTTGACCCCTCTGACCCCACTGCAGTCAATTTCATCCCACATTCAAAGGACCCCCTCATCACCTCAACCCCAAAACCCGCCCAGCCCTCATTCCCTCAACCCCCAAAACCCACCCAGCCCTCATCCCCTCAACCCCAAAAACCCACCCAGCCCTCATCCCCTCAACCCCCAAAACCTACCCAGCCCTCACCCCTCCTCATCCCCTCTCCTTCCATGTGACCCCCCACCCTTGCGAGGGGGGTGGGAGGTTCCCCCCACCCTCTCTATCCTTCCCCCTCCCGACCTCTCAACCTCTATCTGACTCCCAACCTTACGCTATCTCCAACCCCTCTATGCCTATCAGACCCTCCCTAATCTTCAGACCCAGTATGCCCTTCCTACTCCAGACCTACCTACCCAGGCCCTACCCCAAACCCTCCTACCTACCTTCCTAGAAGCCCAGCCCCCATTAACCCCCCAAGCACCCCTCCCGACCTCTTTCACCCCCCATACACCCCCCGGACCCCCCCAGACACCCCCGGATCCCCCGGACACCCCCGGATCCTCCCCACCCCCAGTCATCCCCCAGACACCCCCCAGATCCCCCAGGTCCCCCTGCCCCCAGTCACCCCCAGACACCCCCAGATCCCCCCAGACCCCAGAGGAAGGGAGAACTCTGGTACAGGAGTTTCCATGAAGAATCTCAAGGTTTGGTACACCAATGCTGATGGGGTATCTAATAAAGCAGAAGAGATAAAAGAAAGAGTGAGTGAGGCAAATCCTGACATAGTTGCAATTGTGGAAACTAAAATTAATGACATGATCTCAGATGCAATCTTTCCTGAAGGGTACCAGGTGATAAGAAAAGAGAGGACACAGAGACAGGGAGGGGGAGTGGCACTCCTAATAAAGCGGAAATGGAAGTTTGAAGACCTGGGAAATCGGGTTACCAATGAGTGCACAAGCTTTATACATGGAACTTTGACAGTAGATGGGAGGAAGATTGTGATCTTGGTAATCTACAATCCCCCACCAAACAGTAGAAGACCCAGACAGGAGTATGATGACAACAACAAGGCATGCATAGATGAACTGCAGAAGGCAGCAACACTAGCCCACAGAATGAGAGCGAAGCTGCTGATCATGGGGGACCTAAATCATGGAGAGATAAATTGGGAATCAAGGAATCCCCATGGAGGGGACGAAACGTGGGGAGCAAAATTAGTAGATGTTATAGACAGGAATTTCCTAACACAGCATGTGAAGGAAGACACAAGGGAAAGAGGAGGAGATGCACCGAGCCTATTAGACCTGATTTTCACCCAGAACGTAGAAGATATCGAGAATTTGGAGCATGAAATACCTCTAGGGGCCAGTGACCATTGTGTCCTAGTCTTTGACTACATGATGGAATTCAAACTTGTGACCATGGGACAAGAGATCTGGGAAAGGAGAGTTGACTACAGGAAAGGAGACTATAGGAGGATAAGGGACTATCTGGGAGAAGTGCAGTGGGAGGAAGAAATTAGAGGAAAAACAGTCCAAGATATGATGGACCTAGTCATACAGAAATGCCAAGAGGCCGAAGAGAGATTTATACCAACAGTAAAGGGAAAAAATAAGAAGGAATATAATAACCCATGGTTTAATAGACAGTGTCAGGAAGCAAAAATGGCCAGCAGGCGGGAGTGGAGGAAATACAGAAGACAAAGGACAGAGGACAACAGGATCAGATGCAACAGAGCTAGGAACGATTACATTAACATCAGACGGACATCGGAAAGGGACTATGAGAACGATATTGCAATCAAAGCGAAAAAACAACCTAAGCTACTACACAGTCATATAAGAAGAAAAATGTCGGTGAACGACCAAGTGACAAGACTAAGGAAGGCAGAGGGGACATATACTGAAAGTGACAAGGAAATCTGTGAGGCACTGAATGCCAGTTTCCATGGAGTGTTCACTACCGAGCCCGAGCAGCTCCCATTGTTGGAAGGGGTTACCCTAGATGAAAGACTATCAGATATAGAGGTGACAGTGGAGGAGGTAATGAAACAGTTGACAACTCTAGATGCATCTAAAGCAGTAGGACCAGACAAAGTATCACCGTGGATACTAAGAGAAGCAGCGCAGGCCCTCAGCGTGCCTCTGGCAATGATCTTTAATGAGTCACTTATGTCGGGAGAATTGCCCAGTTGCTGGAAGAAGGCAAATGTCGTGCCGATCTTCAAGAAAGGCGATAGGGAGGAGGCACTTAACTATAGACCTGTATCACTGACAAGCATCCCCTGTAAAATACTGGAAAGAATAATTAGGCTACGACTGGTTGCACACCTGGAGAACATTAGTTTGTGAACAAGCATCAACATGGGTTCTGGACAGGGAAATCGTGCCTAACAAACCTTCTGGAATTCTATGATAAAATAACGAGGATAAGACAGGACAGAGATGGTTGGGCAGACTGCATATTTCTGGACTGCCAAAAAGCCTTTGATACAGTACCGCACATGAGACTGCTATTCAAACTCGAGAGGCAGGCGGGGGTAGGGGGAAAGGTCCTAGCATGGATAAGGAACTACCTAACAGGAAGGAGCCAAAGAGTTACGGTAAGGGGCGAGAAGTCGGACTGGCGAACAGTAACAAGTGGAGTACCACAAGGATCGGTGCTGGGACCAATTCTATTTCTTGTATATGTTAACGACATGTTTACGGGTGTAGAGTCCTACATGTCGATGTTTGCGGATGACGCAAAGTTGATGAGAAGAGTTGTGACAGATGAGGATTGCAGGATCCTCCAAGAGGACCTGAACAGGTTGCAGAGATGGTCAGAGAAATGGCTACTGGAATTCAACACGAGCAAATGTAAAGTTATGGAAATGGGACTAGGAGATAGGAGACCAAAGGGACAGTACACAATGAAGGGGAACAGCCTACCTGTGACGACGCGCGAAAGAGACCTGGGTGTGGACGTAACACCTAATCTATCTCCTGAGGCACATATAAATAGGATAACGACAGCAGCGTACTCTACACTGGCAAAAGTTAGAACATCATTCAGAAACCTAAGTAAGGAGGCATTTAGGGCTCTTTACACTGCCTACGTGAGGCCAGTCTTAGAGTATGCCGCCTCATCATGGAGTCCCCATCTAAAGAAGCACATAATGAAACTGGAAAAGGTTCAGAGGTTTGCAACGAGACTCGTCCCAGAGCTACGAGGGATGGGGTATGAGGAGCGCCTGGGGGAACTATGCCTTACGACACTAGAAAGAAGAAGGGAGAGGGGGGACATGATAGGAACGTATAAAATACTCAGAGGGATTGACAGAGTGGACATAGACGAAATGTTCACACGGAATAGTAACAGAACGAGGGGACATGGATGGAAGTTAGAAACTCAGATGAGTCACAGAGATGTTAGGAAGTTTTCTTTTAGCGTGAGAGTAGTGGGAAAATGGAATGCACTTAAGGAACAGGTTGTGGAAGCCAATACTATTCATAATTTTAAAACCAGGTATGATAGGGAAATGGGATAGGAGTCATTGCTGTAAACAACTGATGCTCGAAAGGCGGGATCCAAGAGTCAATGCTCGATCCTGCAGACACATATAGGTGAGTACATATAGGTGAGTACACACACACACACACACACACACACACACACACACACACACACACACACCACACACACACACACACACCACTTGTCATCTGCGTTTGTGGAATCAAAACTTTATTTTCCTGTTGAAGTGTAATTAATGGGACCGGTGCACCACAATCTTCCAGTACAACTTCCACGAGTTTACTGTAAGAAAAGTTTTGTTTCACATTAGTTCATAAGGCTTCCAATTATCTTTCATCTGGGCAAGTCCTTAGTTTTAATAGTTCAAACACCCTTGGCTATGGGTCAGAATACCGTTGATCGTCTGAATTTTCTGTGATTACATATATCATTGGATCAGTTTAAACACAATTAAACGAAGTAGAAAGCTTAAAAAATAATTTCCTCACGACCTCATATTTCGGTAATGTGCTAAATCATATCAGTTTTTCTTCAGCAGGGTCAATCTCGAAGAAATATACAAGACATTCAGAACATGAAAGGTTCAGCACCAGTGAATTCATTGACAACCTAGCAGTGTAGTGCTTCGTAACACCTAACAGAACTGTAGACATCCCAAGGAAAGAACACTCAGTCTGTTTCCGAATCTTCGGACAGTGAAAAGGATTCACTAATCACTCTGTACTGCTCTCTTCGCCGCCAATAATCATTCCCCTCTTCTTCCCCTACATAGAAAAGATAGTGCCATACTAGAAATGATATTTTTAGAAATTTATAACAACCCAGCTAGTCTAAACACGCTAAAACTATCAAAGTTAGACACTAGTTCCTCAAACGAATACCTGAGCCACAGTATAGAACTTTTATCTATCTGTAATAGGAAATAAGATGACGTATATTAAAACGTCAATTCAAGACCGCGTCTCTGCAAGGAGGAATTCCGATGTCTTGCGTGAACCAATTCTAAGATGCGCGTATTTAACACCGAAAATACTTACGATAAGCCCCTTAGAAACACGTCTTATTCTGTAGTGTCTTGGGATAACATGACCTCAAGGCACGTATTAATGCACATGAAAAAGAGAGCAAAGGAACATTTTCTCAAAAGGAAATCAAGTCTCGTGTCAAGATGAATTGTTGAGAAGGTTGTTAACCTTTGTCAGTTATTCACTGACTAATGGCATAGTTGTGTGTGTTAAACAAGGTGTGTGTCTTGGAGGCTTCAATGTGGGAGAGACAGAATCTAAATCTTGATACTTTAGGAAAGCTAAATATTTGCTCAACTATTTAATTAAACTCTCAGCTAAAACATTTCCTATTAATTAAGACGAAATATAAAGTTCTGCGATCACAGGTAAATTGCTTAACTTTTATAATAAATATCAAGGGACTACCCTTAGGCTTGAAAAAGAAAAGAGCAATTTTTTTCCAAACAGAGACTAAGTCTTCGTGTTTCGTGAAGAAAGGAAGGAAGGGGAAGGCTATTTAAAATACCCGAGTTAATAGGAGAATAGAAAGCTCACTGCCATTTGTGGTACTGAGCACAAACGCTCAATACCACAAATTAAATACCTATATAATAAATTACCAATATTTAAATACCCAGTGCCTAATTACAGATTGAAATTGAAATTGAAATTGAAATAAGTTTATTGATGTAAAATACACACAAAGGGATGAGGTAGCTCAAGCTATTCTCACCCCGTTCAGTACATCGTGTTAATACATACATATACACACATCACAAACAATAATCATATTACCAAACATTCTGAGAGATAAACATATACATTTCCTTAATTACAGATTGTCTTTGGTAAAGCCCCATAAACCCTTAAGCCAATACACTGAAACCAGCAATGGGGAAAAGTATGCAACCTACCAACGGGTGTGTCCCCTAAGACAGTCTATTAGCGAAAGGAGAGCGTTAAGTTCTATGAATTACCAGCTATAGTTAGCCGGTGTGTTCTGGGTGCTTAACGGAGCCTTGCATGCTAAACTGCATGCAGGGAGGGAAACCTAATTTGACGATGCAAAAACTATTAGGGATCCCGGACGCAGGTTCGAATCCTCGTCATGGCCCTTGTGGATTTGTTTATCAGGGATTCCTGCGCTCTAGGGCTGGATACCTCCGCCACGAGCATTTTTTATTTTTTTTAATTGCACGTGATTAGGCAATCTTGAATCCAAAGATTTTTTTCAGTATAGGCCAAGGGAAGGGAGCTATGAGGGGGGGGGGAAGCGCCAAGCCATTACGACTATTATAGCACTGGGAAGGGATCAGGATAAGGATTTTGGATGGGACGGGTGGAAAGGAATGGTGCCCAACCAGTTGTGGACGGTCGAGGATTGAACGCCGACCTGCATGAAGCGAGACCGTTGCTCTACCGTCTAGCCCAAGTGGTTGGGCACCAGTATAGGCCATGAAACTATGCCTACATCGCCGCGCATGCGCTCTGGAGATGCGCCCTTGGACTTCAGGACCTGAGAAAGATCAACCTCCCGCCCTTTTTCCTTTGACAACTGGTACAATGAGGTGGGGTTGGTATGCCTGGGTGTGAGTGTTTACCATTTGTGCAGGATAAAGCTGCTAGCTCTTGGAGCCCGCCTCTCTAACCTTCAGTTATCTAATGTAATAACTCCCGGTCTATTTTTTTCATAATACCTACTACATATATATCTCTCATACACATACACACCAGGATGCAGGCCGCAATAGCCGTCTAACTCCCAGATACCTATTTACCGCTAGGTGAACAGAGGCATCAAGTGACAGAAACTGCCTATATATTTCTGTCTCAATGGAAATCTAACCAGGGTCTATGGATTACGAATCCCGAACGTTGTCTGGTCGGCTGTGAGACTGTGTATACGTGTGAGTGAGTGAGTGTCTTAAGCCTTAATCTACAGGTGCACAAGCTTCCTAATACATTTGGTTCAGAGATGCTCTGTGGTAAATGCAACAAAATCATATATTGCAACGATGCAACAAGATCATATAGTGTGAGAGACAAAATATTGAATTGATTGCATATGCTCCATTTACTCAAATTTTTTTCCATTTTTCCTCAATCACTAAAATTAACGGTGGTTAATGTTTTCCCGGCGTCTTGGAGATGAAAATACGCCTCTGCTTTCATTTTACCATAAAACTAATAGCCATTTGTATCGAACTACTTACCATCATAATACATGATTCATAGCATCGTTATGCTTTAATGAGAACCCCCCCAAACTGATTAATTGTGACATTAACCATAGACGATTAAACTACCTTTATACTACAGCTGACTCAGCGCCAGTTGACTGCAGATGACCTAATTTATTTCATGTGAGATGCCGCTGATACACGTTATAATAACTAGATTTGTAATGGGAATCTGGTGCTAGAAAATTTTTCTAGTATAGTCCTACCGGCGCCATGAATTTGATCATTTTCCTTCCGGTCACATGAGTTGTTTATGTACTTGATAACGAAACCATTCAACTGCCACGCCATCTGTGCTGACTTGACGCAGCTGGCGGCAGCATCAGTCAGCTGGCGTGTCAGCTGTGAATCTCGGCACAGCTGACGCTGGTACGTCCGGTGCTGACGACTGGCCAGCTGCACTGAAGGCAAGTGTGCTGACAGGTTGACATACGGTTCCTAGCCCAAGTCCGGTCGAGGCGCGGGCCGGACGACGCGAGGCGTTGACCGGACGACGCGAGGCGCTGACCGGACGACGCGAGGCGTTGACGGGTGACGCGAGGCGCTGGCCGGATGACGCGAGGTCCGGTTGACTCAACACGCACCGGTACCAAATGGTCGGTTACCAGTAAAGGAGTAACTGGACTACAATTCATTTGATTTCAAGATAGGGATGAATTCGAGGAACAAGCCTCACCACACACGTGCCGGGACCTCACCACACACGTGCCGGGACCTCACCACACACGTGCCGGGACCTCACCACACACGTGCCGGGACCTCACCACACACGTGCCGGGACCTCACCACACACGTGCCGGGACCTCACCACACACGTGCCGGGACCTCACCACACGTGCCGGGACCTCACCACACGTGCCGGGACCTCACCACACACGTGCCGGGACCTCACCACACACGTGCCGGGACCTCACCACACACGTGCCGGGACCTCACCACACACGTGCCGGGACCTCACCACACACGTGCCGGGACCTCACCACACACGTGCCGGGACCTCACCTCACAGCATGTGTCCGGAAGCTGTCCACGGAGGGGAGATGAAGGGAGATAAACTGACAGCACCAGCCATCCCGTAAAGCCTGCTGGCCTCTGTAGTGTGGTGTGGGTGTTGCCTCACAGCCTGTGTGTTTGCTGGCAATGGTACCCGGGTAATTGTATTGGTCGCAGCCTCGCTCTCTCAATTGCAACACGCTTTACCCTCAAGAAATTTCTGCTTCCTTCCTCTCCAGTGAAGTTTTTTTTGTGTGTATACCATTTTGTTATATATTTTTATGAATAAATCCACAAGGGTCGTGACGAGGATTCGAACCTGCGTTCGAGAGCATCGCAGACGTTACCTTAATCGACTGAGCTACGACATGGTCATCTACGATATATTTGTTCATTTGATGCATCACGCAATTGTGATTTCTTTGTGTAATATATTTTTATAGTTTTGTATTGGGCTTTCTTTCGCCTTGTTTCTTAGCGATTTTTTGTTTATGATTCGAGCCTTTGGAAGAATCGTCAAAATTAAGCTTTTTGTGTTTTTATTATATTAATTAGGTGAGGTATGTTCTCATTTATAAATTCAGATAAAATCCAGGTGCTTAATTTTACCTGGATTTACATGAGGGCTCACCATCTAACCAGCGGCCAAAGCGGGAACAGGAAGCCGTCGGGTTGTTCAAGGTCCCTCGCCCCTACTCATTTTTTCCCGAGAATTTCTTTCGAATTTAAACCAGCAGATTTTGAGGAATACTTTCATGCATACCACTAATTCCCTGATATCAGTTTACCGTTTACACATATGGAGGCTGTTTTCATCTACACGAGTAAGTCCGATAACTTATCTGCTTCTGCTTGTTCGCTGTGCTTTCGTTCTCTGTTGAGTTGAGCCAGAAGTCAACTCAACATTGCACAGTTTACCTCAGTTCTTATACTCGAAGAGGATCTCTCCTCTTTGGGTCAGGTTCCATCAATTCAATTAAAAAATGGCCATCATTTGACCCGAGCAAAGTAAAAGGTCCGGTTGACTCAACACGCAGCGGTACCAAATGGTCGGTTACCAGTAAAGGCGTAACTGGACTATAATTCATTTGATTTCAAGATAGGGATGAGTTCGAGGAACAAGCCTCACCTCACCAAAAGTATAAGGCTATAGAGGTCTTTTACCTTGCCTTTATTGTTATGAAACAAATAATGTTTTGCTTCATTCGAGGGTATGCACCGGCATGATTACCACCCGTTGTCACGATTGGAAACAGATTCCAAAGAGGGTTCTGGGGATCCCTGGGGGCATAAGGTATACAAATATCTTAAGTAGCAAAAGATCCTGCAATTGACTTCACTACATAATGTTTCTAAATCTGAAATTTCAGATTTTTAAATTAATTAATTAAATAACTGTTCAATTAATTTAATTTTAATTATTTTTTAATTCATTAATTCATTATTTTTGTTTAATTAATATTAAAAAATCACAATGTTTCAACGACATTGACACACTGTTTCAATGTTTTCATTGAAACAATGAAAACTCTGTTTTCAATGTTTCAACAGAGTGAAAACAATTTAATGTTTTCAGAATTTCCCTTTGGTATTCCGAATGTGTATTTAACATACAATGAATATTCATAAAGCCTATTTATTTGAATTAACGTTTTATAAATATTTGCCAGAATGTATACATGTATAATATGTATGATGTATGTCATACTCTCACTCAGAAGCTTCGCGTCTGGCGACACATCTATAACAAACAACAATAAAACAATTTTAACATTTGAAACGCTTAATGACGTTTAAAACATAATTATTCCGATGAAAAACAAAAATCACGTTTGAGTGTGCTTAAAATTCCATTTTTAATTGTTATTCTAACTTATTTTCTCCGAATATATAATGTTGCAATTTGCATTTCAATGTTACGTTGTTATTATCATTAAACAATTTACAATGAACCGAAATATTATCAAATCTTAATTTCACATCAAAATATAAATTATAAATCCTGGTTCACGTGTTTATATATCGATTGCCGGAATTTAATCGTAATTAAATCACCCGATGACACAACCCGGCGCCTGTGATATATAAATTCCAGCAAGGCAGGTGGGACCTTTTAACGTGATTAACCTGTTCAGTTTAGAGCGAGTTTACCCTCACTATTTTAGCTTCGTCATGCAAGTCATATCATTGCAGATTTCTTTAGACCGAAAGAAACCAAGAGTAACTGTGTGTGTGATTTTTCAAGTTAGAGGGAATAGTAGAGAGGATGGTAGAGAGGATAGTAGAAAGGATAGTAAAAAGAATAGTAGAAAACTACAGGAGGTATTTTTGGTGTTTTTAGATTCAGCCATTCGAAACAAAAGGTTCCAAACTGCACGGGCTATGATGAGCCCGTAGTGCCGTTGGAATGACAGCTGTAGGGATGACGGCTGTAGGGATGACGGCTGTAGGGATGGCAGCAGTAGGGATGGCAGCAGCAGGATGGAAGAGCAGGATGAAAGCTAAAATACCTCCCCATGCTTAACAGTTTCGACCGAACTAGAGCAAAACAATTCTGACTCATTACTGAAGAATTAATTGCGACGTAATTTTAAAACATGAACCTGACTGAAAGCACTTAAAAAACAGTAAACTTTCACGTATATATCAAGAATGTCTGTTTTACCTTGTAATTAAATTTAATCAAACGAAAATGGTCTTCATTACTTTGACATTAGTTGTTATTCAAGTCGCCTTTTTTCTGGTATGATGAGATGAGGAAAGTGAAGCCGTTACATCTTTGGCTTCTCTATATACGATGTCTTCCATGACATCTCTTTTAATTTTGTTGTTTGATATGATTTTTGCTGTTTAATATGCATAAAGGAAAATCTTGGTTATTGCAGTCAAATTATTACCTTTACTTGATGCTATTGACGATCTCTTATTGTTTTTGTGCCTAAACTATATTTCCTCTCTCTCTTTGAACAGTTCTATTTTTTGTAATCAATATATTAGTCTCTCTAAGACTAATTGAAATAGGGATTCAGGAACTAACAGGAACTAACAGTGATTCCCTTGAAGATGTCAACATTGCGTTGTACAAGAGAAAGACGAGATTCCCCTTACCTTTGTCGGGTCCGTTACTACACACAGTTGGGAACCAGCACTCACAGCATAATCAGTGCTAGCTTCAATTTTCATATATTCTTAACACGTAAATATTTGCAATTTACGAGTTTCAAATGTATAAATATAAATTGTATACATTCAACATATTTCAGTAATAGATGTACACCTGCTTGTAGCCTAGCCTGGAGGTTATCTTGAGATGATTTCGGGGCTTTTAGTGTCCCCGCGGCCCGGTCCTCGACCAGGCCTCCACCCCCAGGAAGCAGCCCGTGACAGCTGACTAACACCCAGGTACCTATTTTACTGCTAGGTAACAGGGGCATAGGGTGAAAGAAACTCTGCCCATTGTTTCTCGCCGGCGCCTGGGATCGAACCCAGGACCACAGGATCACAAGTCCCGCGTGCTGTCAGCTCGGCCGACCGGCTCCCTGGGTGAGCACACATGTTACTACAAGGTAATACAGCAGAATAATTCAGCAACAAAACACGACCGCGCCGGGATGATGCAAGACCCAGTGGGACTA
>WNGS01005997.1:19959944-19971350 GCA_020271785.1 Procambarus virginalis | reverse complement strand
GCTTTTTAAGATAAAGGTTACATGCCTGGGGCAGCCATACTCAATAATAAGTCTCCCAAATGATATATACAACGCTCGTAAGTGATCCTTGTCCAAGTCCCTGAAGGATAACCGGAGGTTTGGCCAGTATGTCGTATGCTCTCCTCGTCATTCTGCTGATGTTGTGCCTCTGGGGTTAGAGCTCCTTTAAGTCCACTCCAAAGTCTTTCTTTTTTTCAGAAGTTGGACGGTACCTTTCTTCATCTTCTACAGTGTATAAGGTCTTCTTGTTCCAACTCGTATTCTCATAATCTTGCACTTGTCTGGGTTTAAATTCTAGCATTTCTTTCTCGGACCATCTCTGGGGATTGTTAAACTCATCTTATAAAATGCATTGCGGTCCTCCACAGTTCTAATTCGCCTCATTAGCTTAGCATCGTCAGCAAACATGGATAAGAATGAGCTTACTTCCTTTTTAGATCGTTTACCTTCATAAGGAATTGGATGGGCCTAGTTCGGACCCTTGAGGTACTCCATGTACTCACTACCACTCTCCATTCTGGTAACTCTCCTCTTACTATGAATTTTCGTCTTCTTCCTAAAAGGTACTCTTTCGCCCACTTTAGTACTTTTGTCGATATATCAGAAATTTTTTCGAGTTTGCATAAGAATAGCTTGAGAAGAACAACTTCAAAAGCTTTCAGGCAATCTAGGAAAATGCAGTCTGCCCAGCACTCTCTATTCTGTTTGTAGTCATCTTGTCATAGAACTCAAATAAGCTGGTGATGATTTTCCTTTGCTGAATCCATGTTGATGCTTGGCAACTAAATTTATATGCTCTAAATAATTGTCGAGTCTTCTTGTGATTAGTCTCTAATATCTTAGAGGGAATATTTGTTAGTGATACCGGTCTGTAGTTCAGTGGCACCTGTCACCCTCCTTTCTTGTATATAGGCATAACATTTGCCACTTTCTAATTGTCAGGAAGTTTCCCTTTCTAATAAGGAGTTCAAGACTATAGCCAGGAGAGGTACACACACTGCCGCAGCTGCCTCTTTTAGGATCTTTGGGGAGATTTTGCCAGCGTCTCTGGCTTTTGTCACATCCAGCTCCTCTAATAGTTTCTTTGCTTCCTCTGGCGTTGCTTGTGTTTCAGTCTTCTGGTAGCACCTGTTTCACTAGAAATCGTAAACCTGGGGACAGTTGTGTATGTGTGTGGGATTTTACAATTTGTATTTACTATTCGGGACTGCAGGATAGAGCCCTTAGCTCTTGGACGCCGCCTTTCTAACTGCCCATCATATAATGTACTGAATTTCTATTTTCCTATATCAACCTCTTTCTTCTACTATATATATAATATCTACTATATTTCCTCAACTGTATATATATTTCTCTCTGACACACACACACACACACACACACACTCAGGATTCAGCCTGCAGAAGCTCCCTAACTCCTAGGTACTTAGTTAATGCTCGGTAAACAGGGATATAAGGTGAAAGAAACTCTACCCATTGTTTCTGCCTGGACCAGGTACTGAACCCGGGCCCTTAGGACTACGAACCCAGAGCGCTGTCCACTCGGCTGTGATCTGTTCGTACGTGTATCATTATGTACGTGCGATGTGTGTGTGCATGTGTGTGTGTTTGTGTGTACGTATGTGTGCGTGTGAGTGTGTGTGTCCACGTGTGTGAATCATTGTCCGCATGTGTGTGCGGTCTACGTATGTGTCTGAAAGTTATCGTATGTGTGCGCGTGGGAGTGTTCGTGTGTGTGCGCGTATGTGTGTGTTCGTGTGCATGTGAGTGTCCGTATGTGAATGTTCATATATGTATGTGCGTCTGTGTTCAAGAGAGTGTCATAAAGCTCAACAAGGCTCTTCTCGAGCATCTGCTCAAGTCTCCTGTGAAATTAGTTGGACAAATTGCATTTATACGAAATGATGCTTCATATTAAATTATTTAAAACTTGTTCCTCCGTTTTCTTTGATGTGTGGGTCGGGATTCTTGCAAGAATATATAAAAAAATCTTATTTTCTCATGAATATATTACATATTCATTTTTTTTAATTCCATATTAAATATAACATTTTATATATTCAAATCTGATTGACAAAAGAATGGTTGTAAAAGCAGCAACTCCTAACAAGGACAAATTTTGTGCTCTGTACATACATACATACATACATACATACATACATACATACATACATACATACATACATACATACATACATACATACATAATTTTATGAAATATATGACAAACTTCCATCCATCCATAGGAATATTATCTTTTAAAATTTGTTTGTATAATTTTGAAAATTTGAATGTAAATTAACAATACCAAACTTCTTCCAAGAGCGATAACATTTGGGTTCTTTATGGGTTTTGGTTTTGGGTTGAAGGCGTACCCAAGACGGGGGGGGGGGGTGCGGGGGGATATCAAGGCCACCATGGTAGCATACTGACCATTCAGCCAGTATAATCGAGGCTAAGACAAATGTATACTGATCGTATAGGACGAGTATACTGACTGTATAGTATACTGACTGTATAGTATACTGACTGTATAGTATACTGACTTATCCTGCAGCTCACACAACGAACAAGGCCACACGTCCAACCCGTTCTCCTAAGGCTTCCCCAACGTCAAGAAACTATCGTGCTAAAGTGCCTTTATCCTAATCTACCAGAGGACCCAAAACAGAAAAACGGGACAGTATGTCACTTTCGCGAGCCGCTCCTATTTTCTAGTAAGACGATTTTTTTTGGCCTTAGGCGGAATGTACGTCAAAATGCGTCGTGGTATTTGGAGGACCGGTTGGCCGTCTGGAGGCCGAGGGGTTTCCAAGGTGGTTGGGTTCCTCTGCGGGGCCAATATATGCTGGACTGGATTACTCACATATACTAGGAAACTCCTGGATTAGAACCACTTGGGCTGGACGGTAGAGCGACGGTCTCGCTTCATGCAGGCCAGGGTTCAATTCCCGACCGCCCAAGTGGTTGGGCACCATTCCTTTCCCCCCGTCCCATCCCAAACCCTTATTCCGATCCCTTCCAAGTGCTATATAGTCGTAATGACTTGGCGCTTTCTCCTGATAGTTCTCTTCCCTGGGAGCTGTCCATGATTCATGTGATGTTCTTGCTCGCTCCTCGAACCTGTTCATTCCGTTTAGAACTATTGAAGAACAAGTATTTCACTTAGATTTATTATTTCTTTTAGTTTTTGAATTTGAGCAACGCTGTCTAGAGAAACATAAAGGTGCTTGTTGACCAGACCACACACTAGAAAGTGAAGGGACGACGACGTTTCGGTCCGTCCTGGACCATTCTTAAGTCGATTGTCAATCGACGGACCGAAACGTCGTCGTCCCTTCACTTTCTAGTGTGTGGTCTGGTCAACATACTTTAGCCACGTTATTGTGACTCATCGCCTGCATAAAGGTGCTGTGAATATATTCAGCCTCTGTAAACAGGTTTTACGTCTTAAGAAAAAATATCAGCATAGTCTGACGCTGCAGACCATCCTAAAACCTGACAGTGTCTTCCTTAAGGCACAGTGACCAACACTGGTGCTTTAAGAAGCACCACCAACACTTCTCACCAACACTGCACACCCCGCAGCAAGCATTAACAAAACGACAATGTCCATTTTCTAAGTGTCAGCTCAAGCCAATATATAATATTATGTTGGTCTTTTATACTTCCTGGACTTTGTATCATTCCCTCCTCCCTCGTACCTTCTCTCGCTGCCTCCTTGTCTCTGGTTAGCTTAATTTTAATCATGCATTTAACTTGTATCGTGTTCAGGGAGCTTCTTGCCATTATTTAAAGGACAAAGAAGTAGTCTTACTCTTAATTGAGTATGATTACTCAAAAGCTCGGTCGATAGAGCTTCGGGCTCATACACGTGGGGTCCATGGTTTGAGTCTCCTACAGCCCAGGTGAATGGATTGCCCATTATTTGTTTCCAGCACGACGAAGTTTGTTCCCCCTCTGTCATTTCTATCATCACGCTTTATAGTCTTTAAGCCTTGTTTGAGTCTGTATTGTATCAGGTGGAGAATCCTCACTGTGTACGCGCGCGCGCGCGCGCGTGTGTGTGTGTGTGTGTGTGTGTGTGTGTGTGTGTGTGTGTGTGTGTGTGTTGGTGTTTGTCAAGGACAATTACAATTACTTGCTCTGGTAGACCTCTTCAATTTCTGTAGTAATTAATACGAAACAACATGTTTATTAACCCCTCCGCCGCTGCAGCTGAAGCAAGAAGACGACCAGTAAGTGGAGGAATTCCTGGCATGGGTTTAACTATTAATTAACTTTCGAGGAGCGAGAGATGAGCAAAATATATTTTAACATTTCAGCAGAACAATGCATCAAAACGAATCCAGTTTATCAAATGCTTTATCATACACAGACGTTGAGATATAAACAATCACATATACAGACACTAATACTACACACACACACACACACACACACACACACACACACACACACACACACACACACACACACACACACACACACACACACACACATACCACTTGTCATCTGCCTTTGTGGAATCAAAACTTCATTTTCCTGTTGAAGTGTAATTAATGGGACCGGTGCACCACAATCTTCCAGTACAACTTCCACGAGTTCACTGTAAGAAAAGTTTTGTTTCACATTAGTTCATAAGGCTTCCAATTATCTTTCATCTGGGCAAGTCCTTAGTTTTAATAGTTCAAACACCCTTGGCTATGGGTCAGAATACCGTTGATCGTCTGAATTTTCTGTGATTACATATATATCATTGGATCAGTTTAAACACAATTAAACGAAGTAGAAAGCTTCAAAAATAATTTCCTCACGACCTCATATTTCGGTAATGTGCTAAATCATATCAGCTTTTCTTCAGCAGGGTCAAACTCGAAGGAATATACAAGACATTCAGAACATGAAAGGTTCAGCACCAGTGAATTCATTGACAACCTAGCAGTGTAGTGCTTCGTAACACCTAACAGAACTGTACAGATCCCAAGGAAAGAACACTCAGTCTGTTTCCGAATCTTTGGACAGTGAAAAGGATTCACTAATCACTTTGTACTGCCCTCTTGGCCGCCAAAATCATTCCCCTCTTCTTCCCCTACATACTCAGAAAAGATAGTGTCATACTAGAAATGATATTTTTAGAAATTTATAACAACCCAGCTAGTCTAAACACGCTAAAACTATCAAAGTTATCAAAGTTAGTTCCTCAAACGAATACCTGAGCCACAGTATAGAACTTTTATCTATTTGTAATAGGAAATAAGATGACGTATATTAAAACGTCAATTCAAGACCGCGTCTCTGCAAGGAGCAATTCCGATGTCTTGCGTGAACCAATTCTAAGATGTGCGTATTTAACACCGAAAATACTTACGATAAGCCCCTTAGAAACACGTCTTATTCTGTAGTGTCTTGGGATAACATGACCTCAAGGCACGTATTAATGCAGATCAAAAAGAGAGCAAAGGAACATTTTCTCAAAAGGAAATCAAGTCTCGTGTCAAGATGAATTGTTGAGAAGGTTGTTAACCTTTGTCAGTCATTCACTGACTAATGGCATAGTTGTGTGTGTTAAACAAGGTGTGTGTCTTGGAGGCTTCAATGTGGGAGAGACAGAATCTAAATCTTGATACTTTAGGAAAGCTAAATATTTGCTCAACTATTTAATTAAACTCTCAGCTAAAACATTTCCTATTAATTAAGACGAAATATAAAGTTCTGCGATCACAGGTAAATTGCTTAACTTTTATAATAAATATCAAGGGACTACCCTTAGGCTTGAAAAAGAAAAGAGCAATTTTTTTCCAAACTGAGACTAAGTCTTCGTGTTTCGTGAAGGAAGGAAGGAAGGGGAAGGCTATTTAAAATACCCGAGTTAATAGGAGAATAGAAAGCTCACTGTCATTTGTGGTACTGAGCACAAACGCTCAATACCACAAATTAAATACCTATATAATAAATTACCAATATTTAAATACCCATTGCCTAATTACAGATTGTCTTTGGTAAAGCCCAATAAACCCTTGAGCCAATACACTGAAACCAGCAATGGGGAAAAGTATGCAACTTACCAACGGGTGTGTCCCCTAAGACAGTCTATTAGCGAAAGGAGAGCGTTAAGTTCTAAGAATTACCAGCTATAGTTAGCCGGTGTGTTCTGGGTGCTTAACGGAGCCTTGCATGCTAAACTGCATGCAGGGAGGGAAACCTAACTTGACGATGCAAGAACTATTAGGGATCCCGGACGCAGGTTCGAATCCTCGTCATGGCCCTTGTGGATTTGTTTATCAGGGATTCCTGCGCTCTAGGGCTGGATACCTCCGCCACGAGCATTTTTTATTTTTTTTAATTGCATGTGATTAGGCAATCTTGAATCCAAAGATTTTTTTCAGTATAGGCCAAGGGAAGGGAGCTATGAGGAGGGGGGGGGGAAGCGCCAAGCCATTACTACTATTATAGCACTGGGAAGGGATCAGGATAAGGATTTAGGATGGGACGGGTGGAAAGGAATGGTGCCCAACCAGTTGTGGACGGTCGAGGATTGAACGCCGACCTGCATGAAGCGAGACCGTCGCTCTACCGTCTAGCCCAAGTGGTTGGGCACCAGTATAGGCCATGAAACTATGCCTACATCGCCGCTCATGCGCTCTGGAGATGCGCCCTTGGACTTCAGCACCTGAGAAAGATCAACCTCCCGCCCTTTTTCCTTTGACAACTGGTACAATGAGGTGGGGTTGGTATGCCTGGGTGTGAGTGTTTACCATTTGTGCAGGATAAAGCTGCTAGCTCTTGGAGCCCGCCTCTCTAACCTTCAGTTATCTAATGTAATAACTCCCGGTCTATTTTTTCCATAATACCTACTACATATATATCTCTCATACACATACACACCAGGATGCAGGCCGCAATAGCCGTCTAACTCCCAGATACCTATTTACCGCTAGGTGAACAGAGGCATCAAGTGACAGAAACTGCCTATATATTTCTGTCTGAATGGAAATCTAACCAGGGTCTATGGATTACGAATCCCGAACGTTGTCTGGTCGGCTGTGAGACTGTGTATACGTGTGAGTGAGTGAGTGAGTGAGTGAGTGGGTGAGTGAGTGAGTGAGTGAGTGAGTGAGTGAGTGAGTGAGTGAGTGAGTGAGTGAGTGAGTGAGTGAGTGTCTTAAGCCTTAATCTACAGGTGCACAAGCTTCCTAATACATTTGGTTCAGAGATGCTCTGTGGTAAATGCAACAAAATCATATATTGCAACGATGCAACAAGATCATATAGTGTGAGAGACAAAATATTGAATTGATTGGATATGCTCCATTTACTCAATTTTTTTCCACTTTTCCTCAATCACTAAAATTAACGGTGGTTAATGTTTTCCCGGCGTCTTGGAGATGAAATTACACCTCTGCTTTCATTTTACCATAAAACTAATAGCCATTTGTATCGAACTACTTACCATCATAATACATGATTCACAGCATCGTTATGCTTTAATGAGAAACCCCCCAAACTGATTTATTATGACATTAACCATAGACGATTAAACTACCTTTATACTACAGCTGACTCAGCGCCAGTTGACTGCAGATGACCTAATTTATTTCATGTGAGATGCCGCTGATACACGTTATAATAACTTAACCATAGACGATTAAACTACCTTTATACTACAGCTGACTCAGCGCCAGTTGACTGCAGATGACCTAATTTATTTCATGTGAGATGCCGCTGATACACGTTATAATAACTAGATTTGTAATGGGAATCTGGTGCTAGAAAATTTTTCTAGTATAGTCCTACCGGCGCCATGAATTTGATCATTTTCCTTCCGGTCACATGAGTTGTTCATGTACTTGATAACGAAACCATTCAACTGCCACGCCATCTGTGCTGACTTGACGCAGCTGGCGGCAGCATCAGTCAGCTGGCGTGTCAGCTGTGAATCTCGGCACAGCTGACGCTGGTACGTCCGGTGCTGACGACTGGCCAGCAGCACTGAAGGCAAATGAGCTGACAGGATGACATACGGTTCCTAGCCAAAGTCCGGTCGAGGCGCGGGCCGGACGACGCGAGGCGTTGACCGGACGACGCGAGGCGTTGACCGGACGACGCGAGGCGTTGACCGGACGACGCGAGGCGCTGGCCGGATGACGCGAGGTCCGGTTGACTCAACTCGCAACGGTACCAAATGGTCGGTTACCAGTAAAGGAGTAACTGGACTATAATTCATTTGATTTCAAGATAGGGAAGAGTTCGAGGAACAAGCCTCACCTCACGTGCCGGGACCTCACCACACACGTGCCAGGACCTCACCACACGTGCCGGGACCTCACCACACGTGCCGGGAAATCACCACACACGTGCCGGGACCTCACCACACGTGCCGGGACCTCACCACACGTGCCGAGACCTCACCACACACGTGCCGGGACCTCACCACACGTGCCGGGACCTCACCACACGTGCCGGGACCTCACCACACGTGCCGAGACCTCATCACACACGTGCCGGGACCTCACCACACGTGCCGGGACCCCACCACACGTGCCGGGACCTCACCACACGTGCTGGGACCTCACCACACGTGCCGGGACCTCACCACACGTGCCGGGACCTCACCACACGTGCTGGGACCTCACCACACGTGCCGGGACCTCACCACACGTGCCGGGACCTCACCACACGTGCCGGGACCTCACCACACGTGCCGGGACCTCACCACACGTGCCGGGACCTCACCACACACGTGCCGGGACCTCACCACACGTGCCGGGACCTCACCACACGTGCCGGGACCTCACCACACGTGCCAGACCCTCACCTCACAGCATGTGTCCGGATGCTGTCCACGGAGGGGAGATGAAGGGAGATAAACTGACAACACCAGCCATCCCGTAAAGCCTGCTGGCCTCTGTAGTGTGGTGTGGGTGTTGCCTCACAGCCTGTGTGTTTGCTGGCAATGGTACCCGGGTAATTGTATTGGTCGCAGCCTCGCTCTCTCAATTGCAACACGCTTTACCCTCAAGAAATTTCTGCTTCCTTCCTCTCCAGTGAAGTTTTTTTGTGTGTGTATACCATTTTATTATATATTTTTATGAATAAATCCACAAGGGCCGTGACGAGGATTCGAACCTGCGTTCGAGAGCATCCCAGACGCTACCTTAATCGACTGAGCTACGACATGGTCATCTACGACATATTTGTTCATATGATGCATCACGCAATTTTGATTTCTGTGTGTAATATAGTTTTGTATTGGTCTTTCTTTCGCCTTGTTTCTTAGCGATTTTTTGTTTATGATTTGAGCCTTTGGAAGAACCGTCAAAATTAAGCTTTTTGTGTTTTTTTTATATTAATTAGGTGAGGTATGTTCTTTATAATTCAGATAAAATCCAGGTGCTTAATTTTACCTGGATTTACATGAGGGCTCCCCATCTAACCAGCGGCCATAGCGAGGACAGAAACCCGTATGGTTGTCCAAGGTCCCTCGCGCTTCCTCATTTTTTCCCGAGAATTTCTTTCGAATTTAAACCAGCAGATTTTGAAGAATACTTTCATGTATACCACTAATTCCCTGATATCAGTTGACCGTTTACACTTATGGAGGCTGTTTTCATCTACACGAGTAAGTTCGATAACTTATCTGCTTCTGCTTGTTTCCTGTGCTTTCGTTCTCTGTTGAGTTGAGCCAGAAGTCAACTCAACATTGCACAGTTTACCTCAATTTTATACTCGAAGAGAATCTCTCCTCTTTGGGTCAGGTTCCATCAATTCAATTAAAAAATGGCCATCATTTGACCCGAGCAAAGTAAAGGTCCGGTTGACTCAACACGCAGCGGATACCAAATGGTCGGTTACCAGTAAAGGCTTAACTGGACTATAATTCATTTGATTTCAAGATAGGGATGAGTTCGAGGAACAAGCCTCACCTCACCAAAAGTAAAAGGCTATAGAGGTCTTTTACCTTGCCTTTATTGTTATGAAACAAATAATGTTTTGCTTCATTCGAGGGTATGCACCGGCATGATTACCACCCGTTGTCACGATTGGAAACAGATTCCAAAGAGGGTTCTGGGGATCCCTGGGGCATAAGGTATACAAATATCTTAAGTAGCAAAAGATCCTGCAATTGACTTCACTACATAATGTTTCTAAATCTGAAATTTCAGATTTTTTTTTAAATTAATTAATTAAATAACTGTTCAATTAATTTAATTTTAATTATTTTTTAATTCATTAATTCATTATTTTGTTTAATTAATATTAAAATCACAATGTTTCAACGACATTGACACCACTGTTTCAATGTTTCATTGAACAATGAAAACTCTGTTTTCAATGTTTCAACAGAGTGAAAACAATTTTATGTTTTCAGAATTTCCCTTTGGTATTCCGAATGTGTATTTAACATACAATGAAAATTCATAAAGCCTATTTATTTGAATTAACGTTTTATAAATATTTGCCAGAATGTATACATATAATATGTATGATGTATGTCATACTCTCACTCAGAAGCTTCGCGTCTGGCGACACATCTATAACAACAACAATAAAACAATTTTAACATTTGAAACGCTTAATGACGTTTAAAACATAATTATTCCGATGAAAACAAAAATCACGTTTGAGTGTGCTTAAAATTCCATTTTTAAATTGTTATTCTAACTTATTTTCTCCGAATAAATAATGTTGCAATTTGCATTTCAATGTTACGTTGTTATTATCATTAAACAATTTAACAATGAACCGAAATATTATCAAATCTTAATTTCACATCAAAATATAAATATAAATCCTGGTTCACGTGTTTATATATCGATTGCCGGAATTTAATCGTAATTAAATCACCCGATGACACAACCCGGCGCCTGTGATATAAATTCCAGCAAGGCAGGTGGGCCTTTTAACGTGATTAACCTGTTCAGTTTAGAGCGAGTTTACCCTCACTATTTAGCTTCGTCATGAAGTCATATCATTGCAGATTTCTTTAGACCGAAAGAAACCAAGAGTAACTGTGTGTGTGATTTTCAAGTTAGAGGGAATAGTAGAGAGGATGGTAGAGAGGATAGTAGAAAGATAGTAAAAGAATAGTAGAAAACTACAGGAGGTATTTTTGGTGCTGCGTGGCATTCCAGTACTGGTTTGCCTTAGTCTGTTCTGTACTTGTCATGGAGGGGGTGTTGGGAGCACCCGAATTGTAGCTAAAGCTTGATTATTTTGGGCAATTAAATTTATTAATTGTGGAAATTATATACAGTTCTTACCAGTCTCTATTTGTCTGTAAAAACTTATGCTCGAGACGTGTTGTTCATTCATTAACTTAGGAGGGGAATGGGAAAGGAAATTCATCAGGAAGAATAGCTCCAGCCATTATAACCTATATTGC
>WNGS01005997.1:19896537-19949143 GCA_020271785.1 Procambarus virginalis | reverse complement strand
GCACGAGGTTATCTTGAGATGATTTCGGGGCTTTTTTTTAGTGTCCCCGCGGCCCGGTCCTCGACCAGGCCTCCACCCCAAGGAAGCAGCCCGTGACAGCTGACTAGCACCCAGTACCTATTTTACTGCTAGGTAACAGGGGCATAGGTGAAAGATACTCTGCCCATTGTTTCTCGCCGGCGCCTGGGATCGAACCCAGGACCACAGGATCACAAGTCCAGCGTGCTGTCCGCTCGGCCGACCGGCTCCCATTGAGTGTTGAATGAAGTACAAAAACGATGGTGTTGGAAAGAGAGTGAAACTGAATTACTATAAAAAATAAATAAATTATTTTATTATTTATTATAATTAAATTAAACTCTATCTATTATAAATTATAAATAGATGGAATTATATGTGCACTTATAAAGACCATAAGCTAAGCTTAGAGTCAACGCCAGAATAAAGCTTTGTGCAACACCTCGATCCACAGACAGTTGAAAATTGTTTGTTAAAATTTTCAACAAACTTCAATTTTCTATTGAAAATTTAGCCATGTTTCAACAGGATAAATTTGCCATAAAAGGTGCAGAGGGAGGTGTGGCCCGCAGAGGACAGTACAGAAATGATAACACTATTGAACTGTTGTGGAAGGCTATCATCATGATGCCGGCTTATCACACGAACGAGAAAATTTCATACACTGGAACGATGAAAATGTCCTACAAGAAAAGTAAATATCTGTAACTTTCCCTTCTACCTTCTTATTTCCTTTCAATTTCTTTTACGCCTTCATTCTCTCTCACTCTCCTTCTCTCCCTCCTCTCCAACCTCCACAATTTTATCTTTACTCCTCAGTATCTCACCCACTCTCATTTTTTCCCCCTTTGCCAGCCTGTCCTTTCCCCTCAACATCAAACTCCTTTCAAATTCTCCCCCTTCCTCTCATATCTTTTTCCTCTTCCCTTCCTATATCTCTCCTCCTCAACGTGTCCTGCTCCTCCCACTCTGCCTCGGAGATTTTCACCACAATTCCAGTAGGTCAGACACACCCAATTAAGCCGGAAATTTGGCGGTGGTAATGCCACTTTACGCGAGTCCTTACTGTCAAATCAAACTCCGCAGCCTGGCCTCACCCTGTATATAATTGAGTTCATCTTACCTATGACCTCGTCAAGTAGGTGTTCAGTCTCAGAATATGCTGTCTAAGATGACCTGGGAGCTTGATCAAGGAAGGCATTTGTACACTTAATGCTGCTCAGTTTGGACGGTCTGAACTGTGTCAAAATTGAAATGCAATAGTTGAATTTTAGATACTATTTGTACGATCGTCAAATTAATGTGTCCTTTGGACTCATTAGGATACAGGTGGGTTCGCCCAGCTCTCTCTCAACCAATTGATGGCGTTTCTGGTGCTTTTGTAACCAACGTTACATAGGTATCTTATTATATAACGACGCAAATATCTACGTATTCCATGTATCAGACTAAATATGTTTAGTGGGTTGATTGGGTTCGTTCGTATCTCCAAAGGTTAGACAAAAATTATTTTAAGTAAGTGACAAACCAAGAGAACGGGCTGCATTAACTTGTTTTTAACAAACAAGTTAATGGTAGATGTTTGTCCGGTCATAAGACTTGATGAAACGGGACAAATCCAATACCTGTATCATGGCTGATGCCTCCATGGACCAACACCTGCTCCACGACTGATGCCTCCATGGACCAACATCTGCTCCACGACTGATGCCTCCATGGACCAACACCTGCTCCACGACTGATGCCTCCATGGACCAACACCTGCTCCACGACTGATGCCTCCATGGACCAACATCTGCTCCACGACTGATGCCTCCATGGACCAACATCTGCTCCACGACTGATGCCTCCATGGACCAACATCTGCTCCACGACTGATGCCTCCATGGACCAACCCTGCTCCACGACTGATGCCTCCATGGACCAACATCTGCTCCACGACTGATGCCTCCATGGACCAACACCTGCTCCACGACTGATGCCTCCATGGACCAACACCTGCTCCACGACTGATGCCTCCATGGACCAACACCTGCTCCACGACTGATGCCTCCATGGACCAACATCTGCTCCACGACTGATGCCTCCATGGACCAACATCTGCTCCACGACTGATGCCTCCATGGACCAACATCTGCTCCACGACTGATGCCTCCATGGACCAACACCTCTTACTAGTCGATACTCTATATCAAATAATCCTTATTGTGTTGGGTGGAAGATGGACTAGAAGCAACTATTCGGGAAAAGCAGTATAATATTATATATATATATATATATATATATATATATATATATATATATATATATATATATATATATATATATATATATGAAACTAATTGCTCATATTGACGTGTCATGACTCCTTGCACTCTCATTACGTGAGCGGTTTGAGGTTGCAAGAATTTTCTAAAGCTGCGATGATCGCTTTGGTGTCAGTGCAACTTCCAGATTGCAACTGGCTCGAAAGTCTCTGTTGATGTCTCAATCAAATCTGCCTCTCAGGTATCGGGGTCAATCAGAGGGCACCAAAGCTCTCCTAGGATGTTGGAGACTTGGTTACCAACATCCAAAGACTTGGATATTTGTAACCGTCTCCCAGATTTCATGTTTCTTCAAGTGCTTTGGAAACGCACTAAGTTAATCACATTTCATTAGAATGTCCGTATTCGTAACTAGATGATTCCTAGTGAGGCCTGTAGTTAAGTTGATTAATCACGTGGCTTTCGTGGGCTTCTGTCATTGGTGACTCCATCGTCGACATAAGTGATGGGGTGTGCACTAATTTAACCTCTTTTTCTGGAGTGAAGTCTGCGATATTGTAGCACAATTGATATATAGTTGTTTTGATAATTTAGTTGTAGTTCAGGTTGCAGATGATGAAGCGAAGTTGATTTCTACAGTAAACTGGTTTACAGGTTGCAAGGATTTCTAGCAACATCTTTTTCGTCTTGTTGTTGTTGTTGTTGTTGTTGTGTGACGTCAAAGTGACCCTGAATATATTAGAGGACAATGTCATGGAACCACACTGACGTTTCACTACAAATTTCGACTAGGCTAGAATTTGGATCCGGGCAATCTAGTAATTACCCAAGTATAATTACCCAGGTGTAGTTACAGGATGAGAACTACGTTCGTGGTATCCTGTCTTCCCTGCACCCTATGTCGTACAACGCTTCGAACACTTTATGTAGGGCATACGTAAATCTGTGTATCTATGTATTTACGTATGTAGGTTAGCTTAGCATTTTAAAAATACCGAATCACCTTCAGTGGTTGATTGTTCAATAAATCCCTGAACTATATGTTTAACTGATCTCTAACCCTGTCCATGGAGGACACAAGAAAATGTATATATGCTGGTTAGCATTGTAAATGTGTGGCCACGTTTGTGGTAGAAAAAAAACGCATTTAAACAAGTCACTATAGTGCTGAAGAGACCTATCTGCTGCTAATAAATAGCCATTTTACATGAAATCTCCTGCGCTCTCGCTCCTTCCACTCCCCCCTCCGCTCCTGTCCATTAAAGCTGAAATTCACCATGGCGTGAATGTTACACAGAAATTAAATGGCAATACAGGGGAAGCAATGGCTCTCTGCTTCCCCACTTCCCCTGAAGCGACGCAGAGGAAATACAACTGGGGAGAGAGTATATATATATTTCAGCTTCCATTGTGAATACTTTCTCACCCGATACGTTGAATTTGCCTTTTACTGAAGCTAACACTTCGTTAAAAATTCAACGGATTAATACCAATTAAAACTGTGATATTGACGGCTTCTATGCCACGGCTTCGATGGGTTAAGTGGGTTGCTGTGCCTCCTACGTTTCTGGCTTGGCAAACATCTGCCATTATTTTTTTTTATGATGTGGTATATTGAGAAAACGGGCTGTGTTTATCCGCAATTCACTCTCTCCTCTAGCTTCTATGTCCCCCTCACTGCTTAACAGCCACAGACAGACCTTCAGTCCGTAACACAGACTGCCGCTAAATTCAATTGAAGCCTTAAGAGGAAATTTGCATATCCATTAACGACATGTCACTCCTCACCTTGTGACTCTCATCTGCACCACTGAGTCAAAGTTTCACCTCAGGGGTAAATTTGCATAATGCAGACTCAATGCTTCAATACAGTATGGTATCTCCACGTAAACGATCAACCTCATTAACCATCTTCTTGGAAACGTAAAAGCTTCAAAAAGAAAATTGACTTCATTTAGAGTTTCAAAGCGAAGATTGTAATATATATGTGTCTTGTTGTAGGCGAAGAGTCACAATAACGTGGCTGAAGTATGTTGACCAGACCACACACTAGAAGTTGAAGGGACGACGACGTTTCGGTCCGTCCTGGACCATTCTCAAGTCGCTTGTGATGAGGAGGTAGAGAACGGGAATAAATAGGCAAGAGAGAGGTGAGGAGGAAAGTAAGGTGTAGAGAATAGTAGTAATAATGAGAACTGCAGAAGGCCTATTGGCCCATACGAGGCAGCTCCCATTATAACCACCGAAGGAAAGGTAATAGGAATAAGCATAGGATAGCAAGGGAGTGTAGGAGAAGACAATGAACAGAAAAAGGGGAGAAGAGAGAAAGAAAAGGAAAGAGAAAGAAAGATAAATGGAAGGGGTAAGCTTATGTTAAGTCACGTTTGTTAGAAAGATTAGAGCATTTGAGTATGTACTGTGAAAGGGAAGAGTCCACAGCAACAAAGCCAGGACTCAAGTTCATGTTGGGTACATTGTGTATAAGAGCCGATTCTACAAGACGGCGTCTGTGAAGAGTAGAGGCAGGAAAGATTATTTTGGAGGAAGACCAATCAATGGGATGATTAGAATCCCTCACATGGCAGAAGAGAGCATTGTTAGTGTCTGCAGACTTAACACTTCTCTTGTGTTCTTTAAGTCTGTCATTCAGTGTACGGCCAGTTTCGCCAAAGTATTGGAGAGGACAAGATGAACAGGAAATAGAGTAGACACCAGCAGCATTAGAAGCAGGAGGAGCAGTGTGAACTAGATTGCTACGAAGTGTTTTAGTTTGTCGAAAGGCGAGTTTAATGTCAAGAGGACGAAAGGTATTGGTAAAAGTTTTGAGTTCAGATATGAAGGGAAGGCATAGTACAGTGCTACTAGTGTTGGAAGCAGGTTTAGGATGAAAGAAATTTCGTTTAGCTTGAGAGTAGGCAGAGTTGATGAAATGCAAAGGATAACCAAGGCGAGAGAAAGTAGAGTCCATTTCAAAGTTGAGTGGGAATCTAATTCCCTCCTTCCTTTTCTTGATGTTCATGTTCACAGCTCTGTGTCTGGGTTCTCTTTCTCTGTCTACCGTAAACCCATGCATAGTGGCATGTACATTCACTTCTTTTCCTACCATCCTCCTTCTGTTAAGAAAAGTGTCCTCGTCTCTCTCTTCCTCCGCGCTCTACGCATCAGCGACCCTCAGTTTCTTGATTCTGAAATTTCCTTTATCTACAAATCATTCTCTCGCCTTGGTTATCCAGTGACTTTCTCCTGGTAGCCAAGCTGGCTAGGCCAGTACAGTGACTTTCTTCTGGTAGCCAAGCTGGCTAGGCCAGTACAGTGACTTTCTACTGGTAGCCACGCTGGCTTGGCCGGGTCAGTGATGTGGAAATGGAAGGCTGCTGTGTTGAAATACGAGTTCACTGATGACTTGGTCTTGTTAAGATAAGAGAGGCAATGACAGATGAAGCTATTAGGAGGCTAATGTGGGTGTGTGGGTGGGAGGACTGATCTAGCGATGGATGCAGTGGGAGAGATTAGCTGGGTGGGAGACGGTAAGTGGGAGTCGCGACTTTTATTCTTGATTATGATCATAAATGTTTTATTACAAAACTAAAATCCACATTTTTAAACCACATTTATTATCATACACTCGTCTCCTTTCACATATACACCGGCCTAACATATTCAATGCAAAATCATTTTTAGTCAATGGAGTGACTTGAACGGACGTTCTGGTGATTCCGAAACACCTCTCATAACCCACTCAGCCACGACAAAAGCAGACGTGAAGGCAGGATGACAGTAAAAATCCTGGTTGGGCTCCAGTTCGGGAATTCAGTAGAGTTTTGTCTTGGTCGGCTTTGGTCTTATCGTGGCCGAGGGAGTTAAGAGAAGTGTCTGGGAATCACCAGAACATCCGTTCAAGTCTCCTCATTAACTCAAAATTATTTTCTCATTAATTCATCACACTTGAGTGATATCTTTGTGATATACAAAGGCCATAAATCCTGTACTTATACAACTCACTTAAGTATACAGATTCCCCCACATAAAAACTTCTCTCGTGAAATCAGCTTTACCAAGCATACAACTTAACATGTATACAGCTCCCTCACATATACATCATGCATATACACCGTCATCACTCTCACACACACACACACACACACACACACACACACACACACACACACACACACACACACACACACACACACACACACTGCACCAATACTACTCTAGCACAATGCAGAAACCGTCATCCAAGATTACTATCAAAGTGCCGTCGGGGTGGTGGTTCAAATAGCCTCGGCTATCACCATTTTTTGTACGGTCACTGATGGTCGAGTGGTCTAGGGCACCGTGTACACCAGTTGTAATGTGCTCTTGGCGGTCCAGGTTCGAGTCACTTCTGGGGGTGTGGAGTTTTCATTCGCATATATGCTTGGGGACCATTCAAGTTTGTTTGCATTTTTTTAATAATATGAATTGTTTGCATATTATTTTTTTGGGGGGGAGGGGGGACTCTAAAAAATGTTTTTCAGTATCGAGTGTAGGCATATGATTCATCACAGTACCCAGCAAGTGGTTCTCGAGGAATGAGGTCTATTTATATTTAAGAGTTTCACGGGAATATGATGTTTGTAGTGTGGGACTTCAGTGTACTCCTGAAAAGCGTTCTTACGGTGAAAAAGTTTGCTGTTAAAACTTAAAATGTCATAGTTGTTCTGCTTGCTGGTGTTCTAATCACCTTTACTGGGGATGGCTCTCCTTTAATAGTGTTTACTCTCCGTATGTCTATGGCAGAATTCTTGTTATAATAAGTCTTTGATGTTGTATACAGGCAGACAGATAAGGGGAACTTGATACCAGATTTTCACTACACAGTTCGGCAGTAACTTCGGTTGTCGTTCGCACGGATTTCTATGTAGATTCGGTATGAATTTTAAAGTAGATGTTGGATAGTTTACGTAGAGGAACCCCTTTTTTTAAGGGTTGGGAAGGCGAGGGGGATTACCTTCAACCACATCTATCAAAACTTTATGCACAATCGCCGTATAAATTGTAAAGCATCTTTACCTAACCACATTTTAAATTAATAATTTTTCCTTTTTTTCAGAAACATAAAGTCGTGCTGTCTTAAATGTCTCGGCAATATTCTATCATTTTTTTCCGCCGAGCCTTGATTGCAAAATACAATGTGCAATGCTGATCTTTGCTTATCCACAGAATCTTCGTTAAATCAATCCTTACGTTACTTGCGAGTTGCCTCTAGGTTTGAGATGCAAATCACTAGCGGCTTGGTACCAGTACAGAGTGAAGTCTGTTCCTGCTTCTGCAACATTTGCATGTACTTTGAATAATGCTTCCCGCTGTTTCGCAACATTGCCTCCCTGGTTTCTGTCTTCCCCAAAGCTCTTGTAAAATGTTTAGAGAGTATGATTTTAGCCAAATACCATTGCCGTTCAGATGATCATTACTCCCGTTCCAGTTATTCCATTCCAGTTGATGTTTTCTCAACTGGAGACATTCACCAGATGATCGGGGGTTACCACCTTTAGGACTCAAGATGTTTGGAATGTAACTATTGGACGTAGCAGCTCACGATGATCAATAGAACGGTTTCTAAAACCGGTTCTCGACCCATGTGTGATGCTAGCCTGAGACCGAAACAGCGGTCATCATCCGCGAGGCTAAACCCGAATTATTTCTGATTCCGTGATAGAAATGGAGCTACTTCGACCCTGTGATGGGGGATGGAGGGAGGGAATTATCAGGGGAAAGTACCTAGCCATTACAACTATATAGCACTGGGAAGGGATGAGGATAAGGATTTGGAATTGGATGTGGGGGGGGGGGAAGAATGGTGCCCAACCACCTGGACGGTCGGGGATTGAACGCCGACCTGCATGAAGCGAGACCGTTGCTCTACCGTCCAAGCCCAAGTGGTTGGGGCTGAGGGGAGGGGTGGGGGGATGGAAGCAAAGAGGGTACCACGAGGGCCCACACCTGCATTAAAGGTAAACCGAGCTTTGATGGGGGTCGTAATAACCCCTATTAATTTGCCAAATCCTGGAAATCATTCCTAGTTTTTACACCTGGAGTCAAGTACCTCCCCACTCAACGAAAACGAAATTCGATATATCGACATTGTAAATAAGTATTTTTAATTAAAATAATACAGATGTTCAAAGGAAATGTAAAAGGAACATTGTACTAGATGTTTAACACTGGTAGAACTGCCGCAGCAATTTGGAATTCCACGTGCATGGGAAACTTAAGTAGAATTTTATGGGCGAGAAACGATGCCTACAATGTGGTTAATTTAATTTTCAAGACCCTGCTTTCTATATATAGATATCATCAACGTATAAGAATTTCATTACATGTAATAACAACAATATTCTACGCTAAAATGCTAGAGTATCTGCAAACAGTCAAAATTATTAGTGTCTAATATCTCATAATGGTAAGGGGTGTTCTGCATCTTATATTACTTCAGAGTCGCTTCCTCCTGCTTTAAAAGCTTGGATGTGCTGAATAATCTCCAAATTCCAGCGTTTCATCCTGGAACTAAATTTCAACATTTAGTTCAATTCATGTGTTTTGATGTCATGTCGTCGACGCATTTTTTTTATCAGCGTCCAGCTTGATAATTTGAAACGTCCAAGACGAGCAGTCTACACTGGTTCCTAGTGTCTAACACATGAATACTTTAATATTCTGTTAGTTTATTTCAGTTGGTGGTAAGAGTGTATCGGATCACTCTGCTGTGTATTTAAACAATATATATATATATTATGTATATATATATATATATATATATATATATATATATATATATATTTTATATATATATATATATATATATATATATATATATATATATATATATATATATATATATATATATATATATATATATGTCGTACCTAGTAGCCAGAACGCACTTCTCGGCCTACTATGCAAGGCCCGATTTGCCTAATAAGCCAAGTTTTCATGAATTAATGTTTTTTCGACTACCTAACCTACCTAACCTAACCTAACCTAACTTTTTCGGCTATCTAACCTAACCTAACCTAAAAAGATAGGTTAGGTTAGGTTAGGTAGGGTTGGTTAGGTTCGGTCATATATCTACGTTAATTTTAACTCCAATAAAATAAAATTGACCTCATACATAATGAAATGGGTAGCTTTATCATTTAATAAGAAAAAAATTAGAGAAAATATATTAATTCAGGAAAACTTGGCTTATTAGGCAAATCGGGCCTTGCATAGTAGGCTGAGAAGTGCGTTCTGGCTACTAGGTACGACATATATATATATATATATATATATATATATATATATATATATATATATATATATATATATATATATATCGTTTCAGATCTTAAATTTTCAGGCTCCTGGAAAGTCTGTCACCTTTATCCAGGACTCAAACTCCTACATCAGCTGTTGGACACTTCCATGACTCCTCCAGCCTCGAGGCTCCAACTACCCCAACTCGCCTGCCAGTTTTGTACGTCTATCGAAGCCCGAAATTAATTACCAGTGGTGGTGCACACTTGCAGGGTCCCACAATGCCGGAGCAATAGTCACGATGAGCACTTCTGCCACTCACGGTCATGCAGTTGCCCGTGATGAACCCCCAACCTTCCTGTATTTTCCTCTTCTCTTTTTTACTTACACATTTTTCTTCTTGCTTACTACTTCCCCATTTCCAGCAGTGAAATTTTTTTGTACGTGCATACTTCTTACTTCCCCAATTTCCAGCATTTCCAGCAGTTCCAGTAATCTCAAAAATGAGATTACTACTCATTTTCTGAGCTAACATGTCATCTTTTCACACCCCTCAGACACCCAGATCTTTTGACAAATAATCATCTCCTCACCTGACACATTCCCTTTCACCTTACCCTTTACCCTCTGACACCACCTTACCCTCACCCGTCTGATGCCTCACCTTTCCCCTTCCCTCTCACACACTATCTTTGCACACAAGGTCTTCCCAGACTCCGGACAAGAGCCTGAGGGGTGCAGGGGTAGTTTGGCCTGAAGAAATTAATAAAATATATACAATTGACATAACTTCAACCAATACTGCAGCTCAGTATGGCTGCTATCTCATTAATGAAGGGTGAATACACAGCAATTCTCCTTTTAATTCTATCTTAATTAGAAAGAAAATCCATTATTAATCAATAAACATAAAAGTGAAGGTTAACGTTCACTTCCCTTTCAGACTTAATACGTCTCTCTCTCTCTCTCNCCAGCCGCCAAACCCGCTGTTTATGAATGAAAACCGATTTACACAGACTAACAATTTTTCCGAACTTTTCAGGAAACAAGTTTCTTCGCTCACGTCCTCTGTTCGAACCACAATTCTATAAATGCTTCACCCACGGACTTCAAATTCAAATGATCGGCAAGAGAAACCTAAACACCTAACTTAACCTACGCTTAACTATTCATAGAATTTGTATGTATACTAATATTAATCTATATATGAAAAGAAACCAATTTTTAATACAGAGTATGTTAAAATTGATGAGTGCGTCTGGGGGAGGACGGCCGCTGCTTTAACCAGCCTAGTGTGAGGACGGGTTGTCTGAGGAGGACGGCTGCTGCTTTAACCAGCCTAGTGTGAGGACGGGTTGTCTGAGGAGGACGGCTGCTGCTTTAACCAGCCTAGTGTGAGGACGGGTTGTCTGAGGAGGACGGCCGCTGCTTTAACCAGCCTAGTATGAGGACGGGTTTCTGGGGAGGACGGCTGCTGCTTTAACCAGCCTAGTGTGAGGACGGGTTGCCTGGTCGCCACTGGCAGTAACACTCCAACTCTCGCACCAACCATCAGGGCTAATCCTAAGCGCCAAGTTTACCCTCGAGTTTCAGTCCTGGTTTACGCGCATTGTCCTCTCGTTATCTTGTGTGAAAACGCAACTGATCGTCTCTCGTTAAGATCGCCCTTACTATACCTTCATACATGGAGTAGTAGTTGTTGTAGATTCAGCTACTGGGAACAAAATGTTTCAAGTAGCACGGGCTATGGTGAGCCCCGTAGTGGACTTCCCTGGCACAGGAGATGTGCGACCTTACTACATTTATAGCGCTCTTAAGAGTGTCCAGCACCCCTACCCCCTTCCCCTCCCCCCGGTTACCGTGAGGTTACCTTGAGGTGCTTCCGGGGTTTAGCGTCCCCGCGGCCCGGTCGTCGACCAGGCCTCCTGGTTGCTGGACTGGTCAATCAGGCTGTTGGACGCGGCTGCTCTCAGTCTGACGTACGAATCACAGCCTGGCTGATCAGGTATCCTGAGAGCAGGTCCTGCAGCCGACCTGTCTAGCGTATAATTGTAATACTTTGTCTTATTGTCACAGTTAAGTAAATATTGTACTTAAATGCTGTGTCGACTAACTCAGACACAGATGTACGACCATACACGAATCAAATTTTTGATTTGTTGATCACCATATAGCAACTCGTCAGGAAATTAGTTAGAATTACACGTTCATGTGTGTGTGTGTTTGTGTTAGTGTGTATGTTCGGTGATGTTGACCAAACCACACACTAGAATGTGAAGGGACGACGACGTTTCGGTCCGTCCAGGACCTTTCTCAAGTCGATTGTGTCAAGTCACAATCGACTTGAGAATGGTCCAGGACGGACCGAAACATCGTCGTCCCTTCAGCTTCTAGTGTGTGGTTTGGTCAATATACTTCAGCCACGTTATTGTGACTCCTCGCCTGCATGTTCGGTGATGACTGTCGACCCTATTGCCTGGCCATCAGGTGGTAATGAGCCAGAGGACACACCTCTTCAGTACTGGTTAACTCGGCTCCGTTGGGAGTGTTACCTGGGCATCGTAGCCGAGTGATGAGCTCATCATTACGGGCCAACAGCCCATTCCAAGACTCGGGGACAAGCGCTGATGAGGTAATCCGGGCCGTGAAGGGCTCTCATCTGTTCAAGTTTCACCATGTCTCACTAAATGGCCATCATTGCAGACTGTGAGGCGAGCAAAAATGTGCAGATATTAAAGGTTTGTTCCTTCATGGAGATGTCAGTTGGGGGGATGTGTTAATTGTCTTCATGGTTTTTAAAGGATGAGTGCCTGGAGCTATTATGATCCTCTAAACCTATTCCACTATCCCCCCACGGGATAGGTATGGAATGTCAACGACCTGACGCCAATATTTACTTCTCACGTTCCTGCCTCAAAGAAGCTTTGTGAAACCTTCACTTACTAAGCTTCCAGGTCCGGTTTGGAAGCTTATGCACAGTAATAATGAATTGCGTAGTAATAAATCATATTATATTGTATTCATCAACCGACGAAATACTCAAACGTTTTGACTTATTCAACTGGAGCAGTGCTGATAAATTACCTAAGACGCCTAGTTTGTTTTGCTTAGTTTCTAACTGCCTGCTATTTTTCGCTATAGGTTATCTTGAGATGATTTCTGGGCTTTAGTGTCCCCGCGGCCCGGTCCTCGACCAGGCCTCCACCCCCAGGAAGCAGCCCGTGACAGCTGACTAACACCCAGGTACCTATTTTACTGCTAGGTAACAGGGGCATAGGGTGAAAGAAACTCTGCCCATTGTTTCTCGCCGGCGCCTGGGATCCAACCCAGGACCACAGGATCACAAGTCCAGCGTGCTGTCCGCTCGGCCGACCGGCTAGGGATAATTAAGGAAATATATCATTTGTATACATGACGATCTAATGTACAAAGCATGTTGTTTTGATTAATTTAGTCAGGACTATAGTTGATCTTTAATATTTAAAAAAATCATGACATGGCTGTAAATCAATTTCCGCTTGCAAATACTAGAGGCTCGATCCAAATATTTTACTGTAACACAAACTTAATGGATTATTGAATGCCTATTGACAGCGTGGTCCTGACAGTTGTCAAACAACGAATAAATGTTATATTCGCACCATATACACACACACACTCTCACAACGCAACACACACACACAGGCCACATACATCCTCCCCCCATCCCCCTTCCCCACACACGTAAATATCCAACACACGCACAATCTCAAACACCACAAACACTCTACATAATAATAATAATAATAATAATAATAATAATAATAGTAATAATAATAATAATAATAATAATAATAATAATAATATTTTCTTTAGGAAAAGTACATACATAGATGCAGGTTTACAAACATTCTGATTGATTTATAGATAGAACTAGTACATACAATACCCAAAGCTACTAGTACGCATAGAGTTTCGGGCAATCTACCACAAACCTTCAGGTCTTCAAACATATATCACTTGACGTGACAAAAATCTGGAATACGCTGAAATAGAATACAAAATCACAAGGCATAAGCGAGGCAGGCTGCTGAAGACGAGTCTGCTTTCCAAGAAAGGCTACTAAGCAATGAAATTTACTTTTTAAGTAAACACGAACGAACGTTCAGTCATTAGCATCAATGTTTTGATTTTATGAGGAACCAGGGCCAGAATTTATCAAACATTTACGCAACCAACATACGAAACCTCTATATCTCTCTTTGCGAGTTAAGAAACGTCCCAACCAAAATGAATTGTGGGAAAAAACTCCTTAGTGTTTCAGAGTTTCTCAACTGTTTAATAAATATTATCGAAACTGATATGATTAAGGAGAGATGTACAGGTTTCGTAAGTGGTTGTGTAAATGCTTGGCAGATCCTGGCCAAGTATGGACTTAAACGTCGTCACTTTAATTTGTCATGTCTGTAGCTGGTTTATTTAATAATTAATGTCTTCGTCAGTTGACCAGACCACACACTAGAAGGTGAAGGGACGACGACGTTTCAGTCCGTCCTGGACCATTCTCAAGTCGACTGAGATTGGCAATCGACTCGATTGAGAAGGGCAATCGACTTGAGAATGGTCCAGGACGGACCGAAACGTCGTCGTCCCTTCACCTTCTAGTGTGTGATCTGGTCAACATACTGCAGCCACGTTATTGTGACTCCTCGCCGTCTTCATCAATGTTAAGATAACGGAGCCAACTTAACATACCCCAGACACTCTAGCACAGACAGTAAGGCCAGGATCTAAATCATTATTTTCTTCATAATATATTCTTTTTAGTCATGTCTGTCTTCTTACTTCAGTGACACATACCACACTGTCTGTTCAGAGACACTGTTCACCTTACTGGCCGGTGCGTTAAGAAGCTGAATGCAACATTTTAGCTTCAGGATTTTTAAGATAAAACAGGATAAGATACTCTCCAAACTAAAGGATAAATTAAAGAGGATTTTTTAAAACTAAATATTACTACCATTTATAATTTAAAGGCATGAATGAGGATTTATAAATATATATATATATATATATATATATATATATATATATATATATATATATATATATATATATATATATATATCTTTAAATATAGTCAATAAAATTAAAAAAATATATTTAAACTTTGCAAGACTCAAGAACATTAGCAAATAGGAAATTACAGGTGGCCAATACGATGCCTGTCCCAACCTGTCATATCAAACCAAATCAATTACATGTTTTGATTCAACCTGTCAAATCTTCAGCTTGAAGATTTTCATGTTTCATGCATGACGCATGCTTTTCATACTTCATGTCTCGCTTCATGCAGGTCGGCGTTCAATCCCCGACCGTCCAAGTGGTTGTGGGCACAATTCCTTCCCCCCGTCTCATCCCAAACCCTTATCCTGATCCCTTCCCAGTGCTATATAGTCGAATTGGCTTATTAGGACATAGAGTCCGTGTTTCGTTACCTCATAATCTCCTCCTCAAATCATCACTTCTGTTTACAAACAAATATTGACCCAGATCTCTTCTGAATCTAAACTTATCCAAATATGTATCTGGAGCTTCGAGTACTATTTTCGTGTCGATATATTTATCATCTAATAAATATTTTTTATACACCTTCATCTCTTTGTATTATTTAATCAGCAACAACACGATTTAATAATTTGGGAGGAATATATCCCCTTGTTGCTCAGGAACATCTCACAACCTGCCTCCTATCACTCAGGAACATCTCACCTGCCTCCCATTACTCAGGAACATCCCATGACCTGCCTCCCATCACTCAGGAACATCCCATGACCTGCCTCCCATCACTCAGGAACATCCCATGACCTGCCTCCCATCACTCAGGAACATCCCATGACCTGCCTCCCATCACTCAGGAACATCCCATGACCTGCCTCCCATCACTCAGGAACATCCCATGACCTGCCTCCCATCACTCAGGAACATCCCATGACCGGCCTCCCATCACTCAAGAACATCTCACTTGCCTCCCATCACTCAAGAACATCTCGCCAACACTTCAGACTTTCACGACAAAAATCTCAGAGCTGGAATACTGAATGAGGCGGAAGCGAAGAAGTCTTTCTTCACAGCCAAAGTCGGTGTTTTCAGTCGAGGCTTCGAATCGACACACCAAGAAAAGTACCTAAACTTTTCACTCAATTTCTTAAAAGCAAACACAAGCAGCACGTCTGAGTGAATAAGTTGGCCTCGAGTGCAATGGGGGGGGGGATTATGTAACATGCTTCCTACACTCACTAGAAGAGTATTTTCTGATTTTATGTAATATGTATTTATATTACAAATATCTTATTTTTAATATTTATTTCTTCGCCGAAAGAGGAACTAACATCCTGGCTACATGGACCATCCCATGGACCATCCCATGGACCATCCTATGGACCATCCCATGGACCATCGCATGGACCATCCCATGGACCATCCTATGGACCATCCCATGGACCATCGCATGGACCATCCCATGGACCATCCCATGGACCATCTACATGGACAATGGTTTAGTCAAGAGGAATGAAGTCAACGAGGGGAATGTGAGAGATTGTAAACGACAAAACTATACATTTTAGCAAGACGGAGGGGAAGAGGGGGAATTGTCAGGGGGAAAGTGCCAAGCCATTACGACTATATAGCACTTGGAAGGGGTTAGGATGAGAATTAGGAAAAGGGGGGAGGGGGAGGTGGAAGGAATAGTGCCCAACCACTTGGACGTTCGGGGATTGAACGCTGACCTCGTTGAAGCGAGACCAGCCCAAGTGGTTGGGCATTCTTTAAAGGAACACATGAATAACGAATATTTTTGTTCAGCTAGTTAAAAACGTCAGGCCATAAGTCAGTATAGTACATAACTCCACATTTCCCTCGTACCATTTAATGAAACGACACCTTGCTGTTGAAACTCCTAATTGGGATGCGAACCTGTGCGTTTAACAAGCTGTTCTGATGATGGCCGACCAGTCTGGGAGGCTGCAGCATTTAGAGGTTAAATTGGACTATTATGGTGAAATGGGCGTCCATTGATAGTTTGGTCTTGTGGAGATAAGAGTGATAAGGAAGGATGCAGCTGTTAGCAAGATGAATTGAGGATGATAGGAGGGAAGAGAGGGTGGAAATGATAGGTAGGGATTGTTGGGGAGAGGTAGGGACTGTTGGGGAGAGGGTAGGGACTGTTGGGGAGAGGGTAGGGACTGTTGGGGAGAGGGTAGGGACTGTTGGGGAGAGGGTAGGGACTGTTGGGGAGAGGGTAGGGACTGTTGGGGAGAGGGTAGGGACTGTTGGGGAGAGGTAGGGACTGTTGGGGAGAGGGTAGGGACTGTTGGGGAGAGGGTAGGGACTGTTGGGGAGAGGGTAGGGACTGTTGGGGAGAGGGTAGGGACTGTTGGGGAGAGGGTAGGGACTGTTGGGGAGAGGGTAGGGACTGTTGGGGAGAGGGTAGGGACTGCTGGGGAGAGGGTAGGGACTGTTGGAGAGAGGGTAGGGACTGTTGGGGAGAGGTAGGGACTGTTGGAGAGAGGGTAGGGACTGTTGGGGAGAGAGTAGGGACTGTTGGGGAGAGAGGGTAGGGACTGTTGGGAGAGGGTAGGGACTGTTGGGGAGAGGGTAGGGACTGTTGGAGAGAGGTAGGGACTGTTGGGGAGAGGGGGAGGAAGGGTAGAAAGGTAGAAAGAGATAGAATACAATTTTAAATAACGGAATATGCGGGCAAGGCAGTATTGGCGTGGGGGTGTTGCGTGGGGGTGTTGCGTGGGGGGTGTTTGCGTGGGGGTGTTGCGTGGGGGTGTTGCGTGGGAGTGTTGCCCACCAAGAGAATATATGATCAATAAGATTACACCATAGTGATTCTTCCATTTCGAAAAAGTGTTTACATCTTTACCAACTTCACAACACAAATGTGAAACACAAATGTGAAACATTAACGGGTGAGACAAATGATCATTGATTTCTACTTAGTAATTATTACTTATTATTTAATATATACATAACAATATCTATAACACAAGGCCTTATATATCCTGAGGAAGTTTTCCTCATGATATATAAGGTTTATAGTTATATAGTTTATAGCTAATTATAGTTTTCCATGTGTCCTGACCATTCATTCGCAGAGTTTGTAGAGTGTATTGCTGTTCATCTCGTCTATCACTTTGCTTGTCACCCTTGATTGAGAGAGTGAGCAATGTTGCAGTTCCTCTAATTATACACCTACTTCACCAAATTTTACAATGATCAACACTTGAATCAGGTATTCACATGTGAACAATGTCACATGTCCTGTAAAATAGAAACAGGTCTCAATGTAAGTAGATTAAACGTGACTGTTAAACTACATTTCATTTCTCTATCCTCAGAATCCAGTGTAACCGGGATTACAACAATCGACACAGATTCCAGTCCCATACGAACACAAAGGCCAGTTAAAGGGGTGGCCTGGCTTCCGCTGATAACTACAATAACAGTGAATTTCCAGGCGTTGATTGCGACAATACTCGCAGTAACGATCCCACTGTACGTGACAACGGCCCGGAACTATACGGACGTAACTCAGTGCCCAGAGGATAAGGTACGGCGGCTGCACACCTCGTAACATAACGAACTGGTTAAGCAAACACCCCCTCGTAACAGAATTTGTGTGTGTGTGTCAAAGCCAGATCAAGTCTATTTACACAAAACCAACTGACATCTAACCTACATGTGTTAGTCAAATATTATAGTGTCTTATTTGTTTTATATAAAAGCTTGAAGAAGTCCTCAGGCCGATATACGCTTCATGAAGAGAGTATCTTTACAAAATGGTCCGTAGTTTTAAATCGACTTCGTTTGTCAAAATCACGCTCGCACGACAACACAGTGAAAACAACCATTGCTCACTGCCAATTGGCAGGAAGAAATGTAACGAGAAAAAACCTGTACAGAAAGCGAGAGAAAGGAGCGGACCTGATGAATGACGTGAGAGATCAGTGAGTAAAAATGGGTTTAAATGATGGAGAATAAATACGCTCAGTTTATTAAATTCAACATTTACTAAATTCAACATTTATTAAATTCACCTCTATTAAATTCAACCTCTATTAAATTCAACATTTATTAAATTCAACATTTATTAAATTCAACATTTAATAATGCCGAGATACGAGAAACAGAAAGTTACTCTGATGTATAATTAATATATTACAGCTCACTTTAGTTGTAATTAATCAGGTTTTAATCGCGTGCCTCTGTCTACTTATCAATAGAGACCAAAACTAACCACACCGTCACACCAGTAAATATTCAGGTATTGTAAAGGTTACATTTTCGTAAACAGTTTGTACGTTTATGCCCTGAGATTAGACAGACATGACGGAAGCGCAGCCCTAAGATTAGACAGACATGACAGAAACTCAGAGACAGCTCCAACTTCGTGGTCCCAAGACGGGCAAAGTAATCCCATCATTACAGACTCGACCTTCTACAATGTTAGTTGCATATTTCCATGTCAATTAATAAAATATTTTCTGGGAAAATACGGTTACTTCTTAACCAAAAAAATACATTTTTGTATATGTTATATGAAGTAATTAAAAAACAAGATTGACACTAAATATATTCATATTAGTAAACTTATTGTAAAAAAAAAGTGGATTAAATACAATATATTCTGAAAATCATTATAAGAAATAATTAATTTCGAAAATCATGTAAAAATATATTTTGGTCATTTTGGAAAAATTCTTTTTTTGGAGGGATTCTATTGTGATAAACTCGTTGTCTCCTAATGGAAAAATCTCCAGGTGTTATTTTCATGTTTTGTGCTGGATTACTGGACTGGAAGGGATCGGAAAATTGTCTTGGAGATTACAGGGGATTTATATTACAGCATTCTGGACCTCCAGAGGCTGGAGAACATGGGGGAATGGAATTTGAAATTGTGCAGCTCTCCTAGCATTGACTTGGATGTTGGTAACCGTCTCCAAAATTTCAGGTTTCTTCAAGTGCTTTGGAAACGCACTAAGTTAATCACATTCATTAGAATGTCCGTATTCGTAACTAGATGATTCCTAGTGGCCTGTAGTTAAGTTCATTAATCACGTGGCTTTCGTGGTCTTCTGTCATTGGAGACTCCATCGTCGACATAAGGTGAGGGGTGTGCACTAATTTCATCTCTTTTCTGGAGTGAAGTCTGCGATATTGTAGCACAATTGATATATAGTTGTTTTTATAATTTAGTTGTAGTTCAGGTTGCAGATGATGAAGCGAAGTTGATTTCTACAGTAAACTGGTTTACAGGTTGCAAGGATTTCTAGCAACATCTTTTTCGTCTTGTTGTTGTTGTTGTTGTGTGACGTCAAAGTGACCCTGAATATATTTGAGGACAATGTCAGGAACCACACTAACGTTTCACTACAAATTTCGACTAGGCTAGAATTTGGATCCGGGCAATCTAGTAATTACCCAAGTATAATTACCCAGGTGTAGTTACAGGATGAGAACTACGTTCGTGGTATCCTGTCTTCCCAGCACCCTATGTCGTACAACGCTTCGAACACTTTATGTAGGGCATACGTAAATCTGTGTATCTATGTATTTACGTATGTAGGTTAGCTTAGCATTTTAAAAATACCGAATCACCTTCAGTGGTTGATTGTTCAATAAATCCCTGAACTATATGTTTAACTGGTCTCTAACCCTGTCCATGGAGGACAGAAGAAAATGTATATATGCTGGTTAGCATTGTAAATGTGTGGCCACGTTTGTGGTAGAAAAAAAAACGCATTTAAACAAGTCACTATAGTGCTGAAGAGACCTATCTGCTCCTAATAAATAGCCATTTTACATGAAATCTCCTGCGCTCTCGCTCCTTCCACTCCCCCCCTCCGCTCCTGTCCATTAAAGCTGAAATTCACCATGGCGTGAATGTTACACAGAAATTAAATGCAATACAGGGGAAGCAATGGCTCTCTGCTTCCCCACTTCCCCTGAAGCGACGCAGAGGAAATACAACTGGGGAGAGAGTATATATATATATTTCAGCTTCCATTGTGAATACTTTCTCACCCGATACGTGAATTTGCCTTTTTACTGAAGCTAACACTTCGTTAAAAATTCATCGGATTAATACCAATTAAAACTGTGATATTGACGGCTTCTATGCCACGGCCTCGATGGGTTAAGTGGGTTGCTCTGCCTCCTACGTTTCTGGCTTGGCAAAGATCTGTCATTATTTTTTATGATGTGGTATATTGAGAAACGGGCTGTGTTTATCCGCAATTCACTCTCTCCTCTAGCTTCTATGTCCCTCTCACTGCTTAACAGCCACAGACAGACCTTCAGTCCGTAACACAGACTGCCGCTAAATTCAATTGAAGCCTTAAGAGGAAATTTGCATATCCATTAACGACATGTCACTCCTCACCTTGTGACTCTCATCTGGACCACTGAGTCAAAGTTTCACCTCAGGGGTAAATTTGCATAATGCAGACTCAATGCTTCAATACAGTATGGTATCTCCACGTAAACGATCAACCTCATTAACCGTCTTCTTGGAAACGTAAAAGCTTCAAAAAGAAAATTTACTTCATTTAGAGTTTCAAAGCGAAGATTGTAATATATATGTGTCTTGTTGATATGGCGTGTGCATGGTCAGACCCTGAGAGCTGGTTGGGGATGTCCTCCTCTTCTGCCTCTAGCATCTCCCCGCCTCTATTAGTGTCGAGCTGCTAGTGAAACTATTACGGGGATATTCATGCCCGTGCCACCTCTTGGGTGGCTTAATCTTCATCAGTCATAGGTGAAACGGGTATGAGGTCCGTGTGCGGTCCGTGTGCGGTCCGTGTGAGGTCCGTGTGAGGTCCGTGTGCGGTCCGTGTGAGGTCCGTGTGAGGTCCGTGTGCGGTCCGTGTGCGGTCCGTGTGAGGTCCGTGTGAGGTCCGTGTGCGGTCCGTGTGCGGTCCGTGTGAGGTCCGTGTGAGGTCCGTGTGCGGTCCGTGTGAGGTCCGTGTGAGGTCCGTGTGCGGTCCGTGTGCGGTCCGTGTGAGGTCCGTGTGAGGTCCGTGTGCGGTCCGTGTGCGGTCCGTGTGAGGTCCGTGTGAGGTCCGTGTGCGGTCCGTGTGAGGTCCGTGTGAGGTCCGTGTGCGGTTCGTGTGCGGTTCGTGTGCGGTTCGTGTGCGGTCCGTGTGAGGTCCGTGTGAGGTCCGTGTGCGGTTCGTGTGCGGTCCATGTGAGGTCCGTGTGCGGTCCGTGTGCGGTCCGTGTGAGGTCCGTGTGAGGTCCGTGTGCGGTTCGTGTGCGGTTCGTGTGCGGTCCGTGTGCGGTCCGTGTGCGGTCCGTGTGAGGTCCGTGTGCGGTTCGTGTGCGGTTCGTGTGCGGTCCGTGTGCGGTCCGTGTGCGGTTCGCGTGCGGTTCGTGTGCGGTCCGTGTGCGGTTCGTGTGCGGTCCGTGTGAGGTCCGTGTGCGGTTCGCGTGCGGTCCGTGTGCGGTTCGCGTGCGGTCCGTGTGCGGTTCGTGTGCGGTCCGTGTGCGGTTCGTGTGCGGTTCGTGTGCGGTTCGTGTGCGGTCCGTGTGCGGTCCGTGTGCGGTCCGTGTGCGGTCCGTGTGCGGTCCGTGTGCGGTCCGTGTGCGGTCCGTGTGCGGTCCGTGTGCGGTCCGTGTGCGGTCCGTGTGCGGTCTGTCGGTGATTATATTCGCCATATTTGCCAAGACAAAATACAAAGATTTTTATTATATTATTAATTCCATTCAATATGAAACTGTTGTTATGAATAAAACATTTATTATAGGAGTGTATATTCTTTCAGTTTATCTAAATTTATTGAATATGAATATTGTAAAACTGTGTAAGATTATCCACCACTAGAAAACTATCTCCAGTGTGATATCCTCCCCAGTGTGATATCCTCTCCAGTGTGATATCCTCTCCAGTGGGATATCCTCCCCAGTGTGATATCCTCTCCAGTGTGATATCCTCTCCAGTGTGATATCCTCTCCAGTGTGATATCCTCTCCAGTGTGATATCCTCTCCAGTGTGATATCCTCCCCAGTGTGATATCCTCCCCAGTGTGATATCCTCCCCAGTGTGATGTCCACCCCAGTATGATATTCTCTCCAGTGTGATATCCACCCCAGTGTAATATCAATCAACAGTGCAATATTAATCCCCAGCCTTAATATTAACCCCCAGAGATAAACATCAGAGCTATTAAAATAATAATAAGTTAGAGATTACCACAAATATCTTTCTTATTTTAATTCCCGTTTCTCTGTAGATGTAAATTTTTAATCTCTAAATCTCTAATTTAATTTAATTTTTAATCTAATTTAATTTTTAATCTCTAATCTCTAATTTAAATCTCTGTTAATTTTCCTAAGTTTTTACCTAATATATAATAATTAGTAAGGTTATCCATGTCAGTAGTTCTTCTCCTCGTGGGTACCACTGCTCTCACGTCCAAGCATCGTCTTAGTAGAGAACATAAAGTGGTTTGGTGATGACTGGTTATTACAGCTTCATCGGCGATAATGGAATGGAGGTATTTCGTACAACATTCGTCAAACGACGATTAAATGAAGAGGGTGAGAACATGCTGGAAAAGGGCAGGAAAGTCACACCCTTCTAGCCCTCCAACGGGGCGTTGAAGGGCTAGGAGGGAGTGCTAGAAGCCACGCTGGCTAGCCAGTACAGTGACTTTCTCCTGGTAGACACGCTGGCTAGGCCAGTACAGTGACTTTCTCCTGGTAGCCAAGCTGGCTAGGCCAGTACAGTGACTTTCTCCTAGTAGCCAAGCTGGCTAGGCCAGTATAGTGACTTTCTCCTGGTAGCCAAGCTGGCTAGGCCAGTATAGTGACTTTCTCCTGGTAGCCAAGCTGGCTAGGCCAGTACAGTGACTTTTTCCTGGTAGCCAAGTTGGCTAGGCCAGTACAGTGACTTTCTGCTGGTAGCCACGCTGGCTTGGCCGGGTCAGTGATGTGGAAATGGAAGGCTGCTGTGTTGAAATACGAGTTCACTGATGACTTGGTCTTGTTAAGATAAGAGAGGCAATGACAGATGAAGCTATTAGGAGGCTAATGTGGTGTGTGGGTGGGAGGACTGATCTAGCGATGGATGCAGTGGGAGAGATTAGCTGGGTGGGAGACGGTAAGTGGGAGTCGCGANGCCTTCAATTAACACAAGTCACTGAGCCGAGACAAGATAGAATGAACACCGGTCACCAAGACCATAACAAACTATTGAAATGCACAAGTCACCAAGGATAATTAATGCAACATTGCACAGGTTTAGTCTAATCTATGATAGCCACACACGCGGTGCATGTGTGTGAGGGACGCATGAGACGCACTAGGTGGAGAGACGCAATATATGGTAAGGAATCATGGGTGTCGCCAACAGGTGGATGACGCGGGATCTTCTTCACAGTACTAATCACTCCAGAAGTCTAGATTAACATAAATCTATTCTGTGTAGGCTGTGTGTCACTTAGCTGACCTCTATAAGCTCTTCACTGTTTGATGATTAACATTGATATATCGTGACCCCGCTCTGACACTCTTGCTGCTCCTGGAGTGGTCACGAGCTGAGTATAAACATATCTCAACACTTCAAGGTTCTCACTTGCACAAGCCGAGCAATTTCCCGTGCCCCGAGTCTGAGGGCGAATGACAGTAAACTTGACTGTAAAAATCGTGAGTAAACTTATTGGAGTTCCTGGAGGGATCGCAACTACTTTGGCTGATTATCAGTGGTGAGTGAGCATCCGTATACCATGAGCTCCAGGCGAGTGAGGCTCTGGGGCTCCAAGCTGCTTGCTCCAAGCTGCTTGCTTCAAGCGTACTTCATTTTATAATCATTTTCTCTTACCGATTCCTGCGGTTGCCTTGCCCTTATGGTATAAATATCTCCTGGCAGCTGGGTGGACAGCGCTTCGGATTCGTAGTTCTGAGGTTCGGGTTCGATCCCGGTGGAGGCGGAGACAAAATAGGCAAAATGTTTCTTTCACCATGATGCCCCTGTTACCTAGTAGTAAATAGGTATCTGGGAGTTAGGCAGCTACTACGGGCTGCTTCCTAGGGGGTGTGTAACAAAAGGAGGCCTGGTCGAGGACCGGCCGCGGAGACACTAAGCCTCGAAATCATCTCAAGATAACCTCAAGGAGATACTCTCCTTTCTCCTTTTCCCCTCATCATTATCTTACACTTGTTGTGATTGAATTCCAGCAACCATTTATGTGATTACTCCTGGCGTTTGCCAAGGTCTTCCTGCAACTTTCCGCAGTCCTCTTTTTATCTTCCTCATCTGCTTTGTCTCATCTGCAAACATTGACATGCTTGAGATCACTCCCTTGAGTAGGTCGGTTACATAAATAAGGAACAGGAGTTGACCCAGGACCAGTTGTGGGGCTGCCACTTATTACATTCCTCCAGCTTAAAACATTCTCTCTGACTCCTTGGCTAGCTATTCTCTCAGCCCCGCCTTAACAAGCTTAGTGTTACTCCAACCAACGTCTCCATCTTGTATACCAGCTTTCTTGAGGGACAGTGTCAAATGCTTTTTGACAGCCTAGGAAAATACAGTCTACCCAGCTGTCTTTTGTTCTCTCTTGTTTTAGTAACCAAGTCAAAAAATTCATTCAAGTTTGTCAAGTACGACTTTGCCATTTTATGCTGACCTTAGGACAGCATAAGGGAGAACTATGTCACATAGTTCGCCCTCTCTAGATGCTCTCATTCTCAACCTGATTACTTTTTCCGGCACTTTACGTGGAATTCTTGTCAATAACACTGGTCTGTAATTTAGTACCTGTACTATCTGTGCCCTTTCATGTAGTATTGGGATTACCTTTGCCTTTTTCAGACTTCTGGGAAATGTCCTGTTTCAAGCGTTTTAAGACATAATTCAATATACAGCTTATTAAAAACGTTTGGGTTGAGATAAAAATATTGGTAAAACGTAGCTGTGAATTTGAATGAAGGAATGTACATAAACTTAGTCGAACAAATATATAGGGAATTTACATCCCCTTATGGTTTACAAAGAATATTTAGCAAAAAACTATAATTATGATACATCAGCACTGAAATAAAAACAAATTCTGCACCACCGGTAGATTCTGAGGCAAGCCTGAAGCCCATTCTGAACACATGGATCATAAGCAGGCGATGAGTCACAATAACGTGGCTAAAGTATGTTAACCAGACCACACACTAGAAGGTGAGGGGACGACGACGTTTCGGTCCGTCCTGGACCATTCTCAAGTCGATTGACTTGAGAATGGTCCAGGACGGACCGAAACATCGTCGTCCCTTCACCTTCTAGTGTGTGGTCTGGTCAACATGGATCATAATACTGTCATAACAACACGCGCTCTTAACATGTGTCCCGGAGAAGATCTTCATTAAGTGACACATGATCTTCATATTGCAAGGTGAAGTCTACACGCCATCCTCACCCCGGTTAATAATCCCGGTTAACCACATTCACTTCGTTCTCCGACCAACCTGAAGTTCTCCCACGCTTCTTATTCCGTGTCTTATCACACAAGACCCTAAGGCCCTCAGGGCGTTCCTTAGACGTAATGTGCTAACTAGGCCTCCCGCAGCCTCTCGATAGTACAGAGAAACAGGTCCAATCTGCATTCTCCTCCTGTAGGGCCTTTAAGGTTACAATCCCCTCCCTAACAGCATGCGTGAGGATCATCACTATACGCGATCCTTCCCTGAGCGAGTACCGAACTTCATCTGGGGTTAAGCCCAGGCTAAGTTATTGCATGCGATCTTCACCCAAATTTCGCAAATACTTAACTATTTTTAATAGCCGAAGATTAAAAGTAGAAGTTAGTAACTGAGGGAGACGATAAGATCGACAAAGCAAGGTTCTGTCGACTAACTAGAGTGCTGTGATTTTACAGGGTTCATTAGGCGAACGGCAGAAATTTTTCAAGTCAGATTACCCTCTGCAAGCACCCCCTAATCCCCCTTCATTTATAATCTTATAATAGGAACTGTGCGGTTTCTATGGCACTTTTCCTGTTGCTCCCGCGTGCTCAGTACCTGGGAGGGCCAGGGACAATAAGCAGTGTCTGACAAAGCACCGTCGAGGCATCATTCTCACTGTAAACACCGAAAGCTATTGTGGCACTTTAATTAAATCTCAGCTCTCGCAGCGTGAGAGTTGGTAGTTATTGTATCTTAACAATCTTCCACTCTCACCACACAACTCCACGACCGTCGCTACAAGCATGCCCTACCCTCCACACTTCCCCATGACCGTCGCTACAAGCATGCCTACCCTCCACACCTCCGTATGACCGTCGCTACAAGCATGCCTACCCTCCACACCTCCGTATGACCGTCGCTACAAGCATGCCTACCCTCCACACTGTTTCTTTAGCTTCGTCACAAGACTGGAATTGCATATTTTCATTAGCATCAACGTTGTGTAAAGGAGAGAGAGAGAGAGTTTTACCAAACATGCAGTGACGTCAGTGTGAAGGTGTTTGCTAGTGTTTACAGTGCACAGAATACAAACATTCAGGGGAATGTTACCGAGCCTGTTCTTAGAGTTCTTAGTATTGTCACTCGTTGGGAAGTACCAACAGCAATAGTTTGACATGACGAAGGAGAACAGGTATATTTCTAGTTAATTATACCCAGTTTTATATAATTATACCTACAATTTTGTAAACTGCTCAGCCTACCAAAGCTTTGTAGATCCTCTTTTAACATAATGGGTCAAAAAGACTAATTATAAAATGCAGGAATATTAGGAAACAAAATATACCTTCTGGCCTTTACAAGAGAAAACAGAACACGTCTATAGGTATATTTGGCTGTCGTGGGCTTTGTATATACGTAATTCCTGGCTTGGTTCTATGTTGTGGTTTTCGATTAGAACTTTTATCTACCTTAAGTAGGACGATTAATTTTCAGAGCTCATTACCAGTCGACACTCGCGAAGGCATTCCTATTATCACACGATAATTCACCCAACCCTTTTCACCACTAGCTCAAAAAACTAGGGCTAGTGGTTTCAAACTGCTCAGGCGCCACTAGCGCCTGAGCACCGACCTGAGCTGGCTCCACCAGCAGCCAGTGCCCCCTGGCTGCTGGTGGAGCAGCCAGTGCCCCCTGGCTGCTGGTGGAGCAGCCAGGGGCCAGATTCACGAAGCAGTTACGCAAGTACTTACGAACGTGTATATATTCCCTTAATCTTTGATGGTTTTGGTTACATTTATTAAACAGTTTACAAGCATGAAAACTTGCCAATTAACTGTTGTTATTGTTATAAACAGCTTCCTGGTGCCTCGGAGCTCGTTAACTGTTTAATAATTGTAAATAAGCCGCCAAAGATTGAGAAAAGATGTACAGGTTCGTAAGTGTTTGCGTAACTGCTTCGTGAATCTAGCCTAAGATCCACCGGTCTTGGACTCACGAGGACCTGATCTATGCACCTTCAAGACACTGGAGGCACAGACACACTTCATGATGCTACACGACCACAGATCACATTCGCACCAAACATCTATACCATCTACGGGCTATTCATGCCCGTGCCACCTCTTGTGGGGCTTAATCTTCAACAACACCAGGAGGTTCAGCAGACCTCATTCACATAGCTCGTAATGTCTGCCGGAGAGAAGATTTACATACAATTCCACTGTTGACAATTAAACCTTTGTTTTTTTTTCATACATGACGGTCTCGCTTCATGCAGGTCGGCGTTCAATCCCGACCGTCCAAGTTGTTAGGCACCATTCCTTCCCACCGTCCCATCCCAAATCCTTATCCTGACCCCTTCCCAGTGCTATATAGTTGCCATGGCTTCTCACTCTTTCCTGACAGTTCCCTCATACTCTAAGTTTCCCAGCCCGTCTTCATCAACAAAGACCACCATGTTGCCACAACCCTCTCCTTCCCCTCCCCCCTGCCCCATGTTTATGAATGAAAACCGCTTTATATACGGCTCACAATTGATGAAGTTCGAGCATATCCCGAACAGTGCTTCGCTGTCGACCTCAGGAGTCGTATCGCAGTAAATGCTTAACCAACGTACTTCAAAATCGTCAACAGAACCTAAACGCCTAACCGAACCGATGCCTAACTATACATAGAAATGGAATATATATAATATTATTAACATATAATATATATATATAATATATATATATATATATATAATATATATATATATTCAAGCCACCTATTAATTCACAATACGTTAACGTTTATGAATGCGTCTTGGGGGGGGGGGGGGCGGCGCGGCGAGCGCGGACGCGCAGCTTTAACGAGCCTCGCCTGAGGATGTGAACTCAGGCCTTGAACAACCCCAATACTCTCTCCCAAGACATATCTGCTTACATTCACCTACTGTGACTCACTGGTCAAATCCATTTGTGAAGTCCTACAATATATATTGTAGAGGACATTACATTTGATTGTATTAAGTTCTCCCCCCCCCCCCATACAAATATTAGTAATTGAAACTGTCGGAGGAAAGCGCCAAGCCCACCACGACTATATATGACAATTAAAAATCAGTAGTTTTTTTTAGTCTTGACAACTTTCAGTCATTCTCCATCAGTCGCATCCCAAGCTTTTCATAAAGAAGTCCCGAACCAGTGACCTTAATTTTCCATGTTCCAAGTGTAAACTAATTGGCCTAAATGCCATATGAATATTTCTTGTATGTATGAAGGACTATTTCCTTATATGTGCCACAGCGCTTTCCTTGCCTGGCCACCGTAATGGTTTTCCTGTCAGATGTCTGACCCTCCACAGCTTGACTTCCATTCTCTATACCCCTCTCCTCCTCCCAAATGCCTTTCCTGTCCAGTGTCCGGCCCCCGCTGGCTTTCCCCGGCCTGTTCCTGGCCCTCCCTACACAGCTTTCCGGTCAATGCTCGGCCCTCTCCATAGCTTTCCGGCCTCCACGTGCTTTTCCGACCCGCGTCGGCGTTATTGCCTCACTTTCCATCTCGAAATCTTAATGCTACATGGCATTAACAAAACATCCACAGCATATGAGCAGCCTTTTCACACGCCCTTTCCACTGTCATCACTGACATATGTGTGTTCCTTGGTGCCACGCTGGTGTATGTGATCGAGATGTTTTATTACTGACACTTTAATATCGTGGGTTTTCTCCAGGCTCTCGTCTGGTATTTTATNTCTTAATGGACATAATGGTTATTTATGGGTTCCCGGTGCCTGCCAGAGTGTGCTTTTATATGTGCTGTAAATTGTACCTGCAAGTTTCCTAATGGCCGCATACCTCATAGGAAAAGAAAGTGAAAAAGAGAACTTGCTTTCACCTTTCTCTCTCTCTTGCTCTTCTACCCCACCTTGACTTCTTTCACCCCTCCCTCCCTCCCTCCCACAAGGGAGGGAGGGAGGGAGAGAATTATCAGGGAAAAGCGTCAAGCCTTTGTGACTATATAGCACTTGGAAGGGGTCAGAATAAGGATTTGGGATGGGACGGGGGAAAGGAATGGTGCCCAACTACTTGGACGGTCGGGATTAGGAGCCACGCCGTGATGGTGGTGGTGGTGGTGTGGTAGTGTGGTGGTACTGGTTGTGCTGTTTGTGGGGGTGATTGTGGTGGTGGTGGTGTGGTGGTAGTGGTGTGGTGGTGGTGGTGTGATGGTAGTGGTGTGATGGTGGTGGTGTGATGGTGGTGGTGTGATGGTGGCGGAGGTGATGGTGGCGGAGGTGATGGTGTGATGGTGATTCATTCGGCTCATTTGCGTTTCCAGCTTCCACCTGTGTTCTCTTGTCTTATTTTCTTGCAATCTTTAATTTGAAGCCGTCCTTGTCTATCACATCTGTTCCCTGCAGTATCTTGAACGTTGTGATCATATTCCCTCTTTATTACTTCATTCCTCTTGGGTTGTGAGGTTGCATTAGCCTCTCCTCATAGCTTAAGCCTCACAGCTCCGGCTCCAAGCTTGTTGCAAACCTTTGTAGTTTTAAATTTTGATTTTATGCTTCACAAGGTGCGGTTTCCATGCAAGTGCTGCATATTCCAGTATTGGTCTAACACATGTTGTGTAGCTTGCCTTGAATGAGTCTTGATTTAGGTATCGAATTATGAGAATATTTATAATTTCTGCAACGACTGCAATTGCATGCAACTGAACGAATAGCAGTGGTGGTCACTATACAGGAAACTTGTATTCAATAAACTTACAGGGAAAGTTGTAATTAAATTAATAAAAAAATAATTAATTAAATTGTAATTAATTGTAATTAAATTAATTTAAAAAAATAAACTTATTAATTTACAGGGAACTTTAGGGTTACGTTAATCAAAAGTGTCACTTCCAAAGGCCTGTACAACACCACTAACACCGCAGGAATCGTCCCCCACGGAGCCTCCACCCTCTTGCTTGGACACAAAGTGAACTGACTGAACACTTGTGGATACGCTGATATCATCAGCACGCCACGATGGCAGTAACAAGGAGCACTGCTCACACAATAGCATTGTGCATTCAATGCTGTTGTGTAACACACAACAGAGTTGAATGCATACAAGACAATGACTCTATAATCCACACAACAATAACTTTCTGGAATCCACAGCCCAGTGATTAATTACGCAAATCACTGAGACCATAATAACTACAGATGAACAAATACCATGACACCAAGACCATTAGTCAGGCCTTCAATTAACACAAGTCACTGAGCCGAGACAAGATAGAATGAACACCGGTCACCAAGACCATAACAAACTATTGAAATGCACAAGTCACCAAGGATAAATTAATGCAACATTGCACAGGTTTAGTCTAATCTATGATAGCCACACACGCGGTGCATGTGTGTGTGAGGGACGCATGAGACGCACTAGGTGGAGAGACGCAATATATGGTAAGGAATCATGGGTGTCGCCAACAGGTGGATGACGCGGGACTCTTCTTTCACAGTACTAATCACTCCAGAAGTCTAGATTAACATAAATCTATTCTGTGTAGGCTGTGTGTCACTTAGCTGACCTCTATAAGCTCTTCACTGTTTGATGATTAACATTGATATATCGTGACCCCGCTCTGACACTCTTGCTGCTCCTGGAGTGGTCACGAGCTGAGTATAAACATATCTCAACACTTCAAGGTTCTCACTTGCACAAGCCGAGCAATTTCCCGTGCCCCGAGTCTGAGGGCGAATGACAGTAAACTTGACTGTAAAAATCGTGAGTAAACTTATTGGAGTTCCTGGAGGGATCGCAACTACTTTGGCTGATTATCAGTGGTGAGTGAGCATCCGTATACCATGAGCTCCAGGCTCAGAGTGAGGCTCTGGGGCTCCAAGCTGCTTGCTCCAAGCTGCTTGCTTCAAGCGTACTTCATTTTATAATCATTTTCTCTTACCGATTCCTGCGGTTGCCTTGCCCTTATGGTATAAATATCTCCTGGCAGCTGGGTGGACAGCGCTTCGGATTCGTAGTTCTGAGGTTCCGGGTTCGATCCCCGGTGGAGGCGGAGACAAAATAGGCAAAATGTTTCTTTCACCATGATGCCCCTGTTACCTAGTAGTAAATAGGTATCTGGGAGTTAGGCAGCTACTACGGGCTGCTTCCTAGGGGGTGTGTAACAAAAAGGAGGCCTGGTCGAGGACCGGGCCGCGGAGACACTAAGCCTCGAAATCATCTCAAGATAACCTCAAGGAAGATACTCTCCTTTCTCCCTTTTCCCCTCATCATTATCTTACACTTGTTGTGATTGAATTCCAGCAACCATTTATGTGATTACTCCTGGCGTTTGCCAAGGTCTTCCTGCAACTTTCCGCAGTCCTCTTTTTATCTTCCTCATCTGCTTTGTCTCATCTGCAAACATTGACATGCTTGAGATCACTCCCTTGAGTAGGTCGGTTACATAAATAAGGAACAGGAGTTGACCCAGGACCAGTTGTGGGGCTGCCACTTATTACATTCCTCCAGCTTAAAACATTCTCTCTGACTCCTTGGCTAGCTATTCTCTCAGGCCCCGCCTTAACAAGCTTAGTGTTACTCCAACCAACGTCTCCATCTTGTATACCAGTCTTTCTTGAGGGACAGTGTCAAATGCTTTTTGACAGCCTAGGAAAATACAGTCTACCCAGCTGTCTTTTGTTCTCTCTTGTTTTAGTAACCAAGTCAAAAAATTCATTCAAGTTTGTCAAGTACGACTTTGCCATTTTATGCTGACCTTAGGACAGCATAAGGGAGAACTATGTCACATAGTTCGCCCTCTCTAGATGCGTCATCATTCTCAACCTGATTACTTTTTCCGGCACTTTACGTGGAATTCTTGTCAATAACACTGGTCTGTAATTTAGTACCTGTACTATCTGTGCCCTTTCATGTAGTATTGGGATTACCTTTGCCTTTTTTCAGACTTCTGGGAAATGTCCTGTTTCAAGCGTTTTAAGACATAATTCAATATACAGCTTATTAAAAACGTTTGGGTTGAGATAAAAATATTGGTAAAACGTAGCTGTGAATTTGAATGAAGGAATGTACATAAACTTAGTCGAACAAATATATAGGGAATTTACATCCCCTTATGGTTTACAAAGAATATTTAGCAAAAAACTATAATTATGATACATCAGCACTGAAATAAAAACAAATTCTGCACCACCGGTAGATTCTGAGGCAAGCCTGAAGCCCATTCTGAACACATGGATCATAAGCAGGCGATGAGTCACAATAACGTGGCTAAAGTATGTTAACCAGACCACACACTAGAAGGTGAGGGGACGACGACGTTTCGGTCCGTCCTGGACCATTCTCAAGTCGATTGACTTGAGAATGGTCCAGGACGGACCGAAACATCGTCGTCCCTTCACCTTCTAGTGTGTGGTCTGGTCAACATGGATCATAATACTGTCATAACAACACGCGCTCTTAACATGTGTCCCGGAGAAGATCTTCATTAAGTGACACATGATCTTCATATTGCAAGGTGAAGTCTACACGCCATCCTCACCCCGGTTAATAATCCCGGTTAACCACATTCACTTCGTTCTCCGACCAACCTGAAGTTCTCCCACGCTTCTTATTCCGTGTCTTATCACACAAGACCCTAAGGCCCTCAGGGCGTTCCTTAGACGTAATGTGCTAACTAGGCCTCCCGCAGCCTCTCGATAGTACAGAGAAACAGGTCCAATCTGCATTCTCCTCCTGTAGGGCCTTTAAGGTTACAATCCCCTCCCTAACAGCATGCGTGAGGATCATCACTATACGCGATCCTTCCCTGAGCGAGTACCGAACTTCATCTGGGGTTAAGCCCAGGCTAAGTTATTGCATGCGATCTTCACCCAAATTTCGCAAATACTTAACTATTTTTAATAGCCGGAAGATTAAAAGTAGAAGTTAGTAACTGAGGGAGACGATAAGATCGACAAAGCAAGGTTCTGTCGACTAACTAGAGTGCTGTGATTTTACAGGGTTCATTAGGCGAACGGCAGAAATTTTTCAAGTCAGATTACCCTCTGCAAGCACCCCCTAATCCCCCTTCATTTATAATCTTATAATAGGAACTGTGCGGTTTCTATGGCACTTTTCCTGTTGCTCCCGCGTGCTCAGTACCTGGGAGGGCCAGGGACAATAAGCAGTGTCTGACAAAGCACCGTCGAGGCATCATTCTCACTGTAAACACCGAAAGCTATTGTGGCACTTTAATTAAATCTCAGCTCTCGCAGCGTGAGAGTTGGTAGTTATTGTATCTTAACAATCTTCCACTCTCACCACACAACTCCACGACCGTCGCTACAAGCATGCCCTACCCTCCACACTTCCCCATGACCGTCGCTACAAGCATGCCTACCCTCCACACCTCCGTATGACCGTCGCTACAAGCATGCCTACCCTCCACACCTCCGTATGACCGTCGCTACAAGCATGCCTACCCTCCACACTGTTTCTTTAGCTTCGTCACAAGACTGGAATTGCATATTTTCATTAGCATCAACGTTGTGTAAAGGAGAGAGAGAGAGAGTTTACCAAACATGCAGTGACGTCAGTGTGAAGGTGTTTGCTAGTGTTACAGTGCACAGAATACAAACATTCAGGGGAATGTTACCGAGCCTGTTCTTAGAGTTCTTAGTATTGTCACTCGTTGGGAAGTACCAACAGCAATAGTTTGACATGACGAAGGAGAACAGGTATATTTCTAGTTAATTATACCCAGTTTTAATATAATTATACCTACAATTTTGTAAACTGCTCAGCCTACCAAAGCTTTGTAGATCCTCTTTTAACATAATGGGTCAAAAAGACTAATTATAAAATGCAGGGAATATTAGGAAACAAAATATACCTTCTGGCCTTTACAAGAGAAAACAGAACACGTCTATAGGTATATTTGGCTGTCGTGGGCTTTGTATATACGTAATTCCTGGCTTGGTTCTATGTTGTGGTTTTCGATTAGAACTTTTATCTACCTTAAGTAGGACGATTAATTTTCAGAGCTCATTACCAGTCGACACTCGCGAAGGCATTCCTATTATCACACGATAATTCACCCAACCCTTTTCACCACTAGCTCAAAAAACTAGGGCTAGTGGTTTCAAACTGCTCAGGCGCCACTAGCGCCTGAGCAGCCGACCTGAGCTGGCTCCACCAGCAGCCAGTGCCCCTTGCTGCTGGTGGAGCAGCCAGGGGCCAGATTCACGAAGCAGTTACGCAAGTACTTACGAACGTGTATATATTCCCTTATTCTTTGATGGTTTTGGTTACATTTAATAAACAGTTTACACGCATGAAAACGTGCCAATTAACTGTTGTTATTGTTATAAACAGCCTCCTGGTGCTTCGGAACTCATTAACTGTTTAATAATTGTAAAAAAGCCGCCAAAGATTGAGAAAAGATGTACAGGTTCGTAAGTGTTTGCGTAACTGCTTCGTGAATCTAACCTAAGATCCACCGGTCTTGGACTCACGAGGACCTGATCTATGCACCTTCAAGACACTGGAGGCACAGACACACTTCATGATGCTACACGACCACAGATCACATTCACACCAAACATCTATACCATCTACGGGCTATTCATGCCCGTGCCACCTCTTGTGGGGGCTTAATCTTCAACAACACCAGGAGGTTCAGCAGACCTCATTCACATAGCTCGTAATGTCTGCCGGAGAGAAGATTTACATACAATTCCGCTATTGACAATTAAACCTTTGGGGTTTATTTCATACATGTCCAGCCACTTGGGCTGGACGGTAGACCGACGGTCTCGCTTCATGCAGGTCGGCGTTCAATCCCCGACCGTCCAAGTTTTTAGGCACTATTCCTTCCCCCCGTCCCATCCCAAATCCTTATCCTGACCCTTTCCCAGTGCTATATAGTCGCCATGGCTTCTCACTCTTTCCTGACAGTTCCCTCATACTCTAAGTTTCCCAGCCCGTCTTCATCAACAAAGACCACCATGTTGCCACAACCCTCTCCTTCCCCCTTCCCCCTGCCCCATGTTTATGTTGTTGTTGTTATAGATTCAGCTACTCGGAACAAGTTCCAAGTAGCACGGGCTATGGTGAGCCCGTAACTTACCTGGCACAGGAGCTGGGCAAGAAGCACGGGCTATGGTTAGCCTCGTGGACGGGAGATGTCTCCCGAACCGATGCATGGTTATGAATGAAACCCGCTTTATATACGGCTCACAATTGATGAAGTTCGAGCATATCCCGAACAGTGCTTCGCTGTCGACCTCAGGAGTCGTATCGCAGTAAATGCTTAACCAACGTACTTCAAAATCGTCAACAGAACCTAAACGCCTAACCGAACCGATGCCTAACTATACATAGAAATTGAATATATATAATATTATTAACATATATATAACAAACCTCCTTTTCAATTTTCAATACGTTAACTTTCACAATACGTTACACAATACGCATAAATGCGTCTTGAGGAGAAAGGGGGGGGGAGCGTGGACGCAGCTTTAACGAGCCTCGCTTAAGGACGTGAACGCTTGTCAACCCCAATACTCTCTCCTGCAAGACAATACCTGTTTACATTCACCTACTGTGACTCACTTGTCAAATCCATTTGTGAAGTCTTATATTATATATTGTAGAGGACATTACATTTGATTGTATTAAGTTCCCCCCCCCCCATACAAATATTATGGAATTGAAACTGTCGGAAGAAAGCGCCAAGCCACCACGACTATATATGATAATTAAGAAATCAGTATTTTTTTTTAGTCTTGACAACTTTCAATCATTCTCCATCAGTCGCATCCCAGTTTTTCAAAAAGAAGTCCCGAACCAGTGACCTTAATTTTCCCGTTNTAGATCCGCACACACCACTCGACTGATCTATACTGATGACGTATCAAGGATACGAACGTGGAATTTAAATTATCATTGGGACGCAATGGTGGGTTTGTAACAAGCTCCGAAGATGTCAAAGACGGTTAAAAACAGCACAAACACATGACACGAGTGGTACAAGGAGTTGTGTTTGGTAATGGGCTTAGGTGAAACATATTCACTTCTAGTGGACACCTACGGCCATCATAATAGTTGACTTACCGACCAGTAAGTGTACTTTAGTCTTGAATGTAGTCGCTTCATGTATTGCTTTTCGAACAAACATTACTAAAGCTCAATTATGTAAAACAAACCTTTACATTCTCTTTTATTTACATGTCTTTCCTTCTCTACCTTTCTCATCAATTTCTCTATATTCCTTCTCTTCGTTACCTCTCGCTTCCGCCATATTTGTCCCATTTTGCTCTCTTTAACATTTTCGACTCTTCACTTTTGTTCCCATAAAACCTCTTTCTCATTCCTTCTTTCCCTCCTGTCTTCCTGCCCATGAGACAAAGTAATGAGACATAACCCATGTCTCATTACTGTCTCCCTCCTCCTCCTCCTCCACGCCCCTTCCAAGCATCTTAAACATTTCCCTGGAGTAGACCTGACATGTGCTTAATGGATTTGATTTTGAAGTCTTTGTTCGATGCATTTTGTTTTGTTTTGAAGCTTAAAGCGTATCTTTATGCTTGCGACATAAGACAGGGCTTATTTTATTATATATATATATATATATATATATATATATATATATATATATATATATATATATATATATATATATTTTTTTTTTTTTTTTTAACCTAGAAGGGGTACCACCTCTGGTGCAAGTGTAGGGACCCATAGCCTCGGAGAAGAAAATAAAGAGTACTCAGAGAAGACCTTGTGGATCCTCACTGAACACTTTGATATTTTCTTCTCCTACCACCCCTATTCTTTTGGTATGTGTGTATATTTATCTAACTTTATTTGAAAATGTCATTACACAAAAAAGTTACAGTATTAATTACATGCAGGGTACAAGCCTGCTTGTCACAAGTTGAAAAGCTCCTCCAGCTCCTCAGATGGCGGGCAGGAACCATGGATGCAGTGAGCATTTCCTCTCTGGATTGCCACACTGAGGCGCTGAAAAAGAAAACTGGCAGCTCTAGGGTCTCTAGTTGTTTCGATTAGCTTAGACCCCAACTCCTTCAAAAAGCTAGCAGCACTTTTACCCCAGGCACCAAGTGTCTCTGAGGCAATGGGGACAAAATTGTAGTGGTGCTCAAGGTCTCTGTATTTACGTGACTTGGCCGCTTCCCGGTGATTGGCAGCTCCTCCTGCTTGAGTAGCACTGAAGTCAACATAGGTATTGGCTAAAGTTGAGACGCAAGTGTAGTCCCACACCAACTGTCTACCATTCTTCCAGGGGTTCACCGTGATTCCATCTGGGCGACCGACAGGCTCATTAGAGTTGTGGGACATTAGGTACCGGGGCTCTCTCTCTGCTGGACAGCCGGCTGTGGTAAGGCTTCTCTTAATAATGTCATTGACCTCGCCGTGTCTTGCATGCCATCCTCCTGTCCTTTGGCAGAGAAGGCCATGCCGTCCGTACCTGTCGGCCTCTGCCTCGCCGCAAATACACCTGTATTCGGTGTGGATTGGGGCAGCGAGACGGAGAGCCACGGCAATTCGGAGGGCCTGCGGTGTGAGACGAGTGCCGGTTGCTGACATTGGGATTGCTAATAGGAAATCACCTGCATGGGGAGCTGCTACTGCTCTAAGTCGGGCAGTGTCATGTGGTGTTGTCGCAGCTTCTAGCAAAGTCGCAGCTTCTTGGTCGGCAATGGGGCGATCCCAGCTGGATTGCTTATGGGCTTCAGAAGGCAGTGGTTGGGGTGCTGGTCCTGCGAGAGAGACCCATTTGGTTGTGCAGTCTGTGAAGCTGGGATCATGTACCCCTGCCTGTTGAACTAGGTGCTCAGGTATATATATATATATATATATATATATATATATATATATATATATATATATATATATATATATATATATATATATATATACTTTGCGTGAGAGTCCCTTAGGGTGGGAGTAGAGTAGGGAAGTGTGTGATCAGTAGTGAGGGGCAGAGATCTTTCCTAGGGAAGAAGTTTTGAATCTCATGTTGTGAGTCGTTACATGGTAGGTGTGTCGTGCGAGGCAGTCGTGTCGTGCGAGGCAGTCGTGTCGTGCGAGGCAGTCGTGCCGTGCGAGGTAGGCGTACCGCACGAAATACGTGTAACCAGTGATCTCACAAGCACGCCAAACCCCGACGGAAATAAAGGTGACCATTCACAACACACACACACCAAAAGCGAAGCTGATCAAACTGAAATATTTAACCTGCCGACACGCGTCCCTTAACGACACGCCGCGAACGACAACACAACACCCATCCCCTCATTCCCCGTCCCAACAAACCTCCGGATCATTACCAAGGCTTACAAGGCATCAGGGCATAGATAAACTGTGAAATATGCCCACTAAATAATTTCCAAATTAGCTTCACGGGTTAATGAAGATTAGCATATTCCCTGAGAGACTCCTGCAAGCCACAACGAAGCCACAACAGAGAGTGGAACCCAACAAGCTTAAGCAGATGTGTCGTATGTTCAGCTTGTCGCGAGGAAATGATGATTTGAAGCAGCTCACCGCTTCGGGACTGAATTTCCATTGAGTTTGCAGTGTTAGCGGTGAGCTCGGCCTAGTTTCTGTAGGTTAAGTAGCTGGCTGGTTTCTGTAGTGTAACTAAGTTAGTTATATAGTAAAAGTTCTCTCCTGTTCTCAGAGTTTTCATTTTCTCTCCTCGTACTGCTTGATAAAGATCTCACTGTAGTGTGCGAGGATGAGAAATATCTCTGGCGTGCGAGGATGAGAAAGATCTCACTCTAGCGTGCGAGGATGAAAAAGATCTCACTTTAGCGTGCAAGGATGAGAAAGATCTCACTCTAGCGTGCGAGGATACGAAAGATCTCACTGTAACGTGTAAGGATGGGTAAAATGTTACTCTGGCGTGCGAGGATGAGGAAGATCTCACGTACCTTACATGTAATATCCTGTAAATCATCTCGTGTATGATCGCGCGTCACATAATTCCAAGTGAAGACAAAAGGTGCAGACGCTTAATTAGCCCAATATCATGTTAACTACAGATAAACCTCATGTTTACGATGACGTCGACACAAACAAAATTACTTAATGACCTCGTTAACCATCGACCCGCAAGATATCCGGTGTGTTAACTAGGGGTCACGGACCTGTATCAGTCTCTTCCATAATTCCAGTCGAATCTTGAGTTATCAGAGAACTATATAGGCTTCTGAAGCGAGGATCATTTGGGCTTTGGTTAAAGCTGAAAGGGAAAGTCTTCGTGTTTAAGTCTTATGGATTTTAACTTTAATATTTCTCCCGTCATGACAGCTCCACACCTCGTCTGACGCAAGGTACCACCCTGCTCCACACCACGTCTGACGCAAGATAGCACCCTGCTCCACACCACGTCTGACGCAAGATACCACCCAGCTCCACACCACATCTGACGCAAGATACCACCCAGCTCCACACTACGTCTGACGCAAGCTACCACCCAGCTCTTTGCCGCACCCGTCGAGATTCCCTTAAACCTGATCTTTCCTTAGATGGTCGCCGAAGCTCTTGAGTGCAGGAAACCCAATTCTCTGTGTTAGCCTTTGACCAGCTGCTGACATGGGTTCCTCATCGCAGCTCACTCGAGGCTTCCAGCAAGAATTCCGTCACGTTTTTGATGGCATTACCCTGCACTAGCTCTCTGTGGAAGACTACATAGAAGGAATTTTAGTAAAGAGTTTGATCCTTTCCTCTGGGAATTGGATATCAGAGAGGGTGAGTGTGGTCCAAATCAACGGATATATGTCATCCATGTGTTTATTCAATCTCATATGTTGATAAGGTGTAAGCCTCAACACATATACACCCACAACTAAAGCATTACACATGCTTCCAACGAGTCATAGTTTCATTGCCTCGTTAACAACACACTGATATCAATAGCTCATGTCATGAGCGAAATGGTCAGGTGGATGGTGCGTGACGGTGATGAAATGTTTGTTGATAACGCAAGAGTGCCAGCGATGTTACGCTGCGTTATTAGCTGTTGTTGTTTTAGATTTAGCTACTCAGAACGAAGTGTCCATGTAGCACGGGCTATGGTGAGCCCGTAAGTTATTAGCTGCGTCAGGTGGTAGCTCCCTCACCCGGCGCCCCTCACTCGGACCTCTCACCCACTGGCAGAGCCGTGTTTTGGTGGATGGATATAATTCGTCGTAAATATTACGAAAGCTGTTAGTAGCCTACCTACCTACCAGTTGCCTGTCTATCTATTACGGGGATCATTGTTCCCGCTACCCTGTCTCTGATCAGGCCTTCTGGTTGGTGGTCTGGCCAATCCGGGCTGTTAGACGCAGCTGCAAGTAGCCTGACGAATGAATCAAAGCCTGATTGATCAGGTATCCTTTGGAGGTGTTCATCAAGTTCTCTTAAACACCTTACAAGGGCGATCGGTTAGTTATGCTCCTTTCGTGTAGAGGGAGAGTGTTGAAAAGTCTTGGACCGTTGATGCTTATAACTCTCCACAATCTTACAGAAGCTATTGGAGGATACTTATAACTCTTCACAAGTTTTACAGAAGCTGTTGGAGGTAACTTATAACTCTCCACAAGTCTTACAGAAGCTGTTGGAGGATACTTATAACTCTCCACAAGTCTGACAGAAGCTGTTGGAGGTAACTTATAACTCTCCACAAGTCTGACAGAAGCTGTTGGAGGATACTTATAACTCTCCACAAGTCTTACAGAAGCTATTGGAGGATACTTATAACTCTTCACAAGTTTTACAGAAGCTATTGGAGGATACTTATAACTCTCCACAAGTCTGACAGAAGCTGTTGGAGGTAACTTATAACTCTCCACAAGTCTGACAGAAGCTGTTGGAGGTAACTTATAACTCTCCACAAGTCTGACGGAAGATGGCAAATCTTTCGACAAGAACCTACACACAAAATGAACCTTAAAAAGGCCCAACAGGCTGGCACTACATTTTATCAAAGGCTGGAAAAGGACGCGCTATAATATAGATAAAATTGTCGTCTCTCAATTTCTCGTATTTCAACTCTACCTAAAATAATAATCTCAAGCGTCGTACGTGCCTGGCGATTCAGAGCTGCTCTCCCCTTTATCACTAAATATATATTAGTTCACCCTGACGCGCTTATCGACAGTCATATTTCTTTCAGACAAGTCAGCGTTTACAGGATGTGGGAGAGTGATATTACCCGATCTATTAGGCGTGTGTGTGTGTGTGTGTGTGTGTGTGTGTGTGTGTGTGTGTGTGTGTGTGTGTGTGTGTGTGTGTGTGTGTGTGTGTGTATTCACCTAGTTGTACTGACCTATTTGTGCTTGCGGGGGTTGAGCTTTGGCTCTTTGGTCCCGCCTCTCAACCGTCAATCAACCGGTGTACTGATTCCTGAGCCTACTGGGCTCTGTCATATCTACATTTAAAACTGTGTATGGAGTCAGCCTCCACCACATCACTGCTTAATGCATTCCACCTGTTAACTACTCTGACACTGAAAAAGTTCTTTCTAACGTCCCTGGGTGTGTGGGTGTGTACTCACCTATTTGTGCTATCTTGAGGTTATCTTGAGATGATTTCGGGGCTTTTTTAGTGTCCCCGCGGCCCGGTCCTCGACCAGGCCTCAACCACCAGGAAGCAGCCCGTGACAGCTGACTAACACCCAGGTACCTATTTACTGCTAGGAAACAGGGGCATAGGGTGAAAGAAACTCTGCCCATTGTCTCGCCGGCGCCTGGGATCGAACCCAGGACCACAGGATCACAAGTCCAGCGTGCTGTCCGCTCGGCCGACCGGCTCCCTCCAGGGAGCCGACCGTGCTTGCGAGGGTTGAGCTTTGGCTTTTTGGTCCCGCCTTTCAACTGTCAATCAACTGGTGTACAGATTCCTGAGCCTACTGGGCTCTGTTTGGGTGTATATATGTGTGTGTGTGTGTGTGTGTGTGTGTGTGTGTGTGTGTGTGTGTGTGTGTGTGTGTGTGTGTGTGTGTGTGTGTGTGTGTGTGTGTGTGTGTGTGTGTGTGTGTGTGTGTGTGTGTGTGTGTGTGTGTGTGTGAGTATTCACGCTAATGCATTAATGAGTATTAAAATGGGTGTTAATTGCACTCACCTGCCAAATTATGTTACATATATATCTAAATATAAGGTGTAATTATTAAACAACAAACATATTGAAAGTATTATTCCAAAATTGATATATTTTTATAATTTTCCGTAAAATGGAATACGTATGTTCAGCCTGTATAATAATCTAGAATTAATATCAAATTTATGGTCAGTACAACATTAACTACCCTCCCCCCCCCCCCTCAGACCAGACCAAAATGAAAAAAAAAACAGTCCATACTACATAGTGATAATTGTTATGTTCACTCCTAATTATAACTCTTTCTGCGAATCATAGTAACTGGAATTCATGTCTGAATGAAATTTCATTAGAAGTGAGCGATTTAATTCCACCACGTCCATGATATTGGCGTGAGATTATCTCAACTAATTTGTTGTCATTATCTACAGCAAATTACATTTTCAGTGCTGCTGCCAAATTTAAACTGATAGAGGAGCTTTCTGGTTTTTTCTATCCATGAGAGGAAGTTGTGTGAGCCACGTTGGGGGGGGGACTATTAAGGGGCTCTATGTACCTTACACAGAGCATATTACTACTAGAATTTCGTTTCAGTCCTATTGATTTCATTTTTCATGTTGTTGGGGATATACTCAGGTGATGTAAGCGCACGCACGCTGCTCTGTGTGCGTGTGTGTGAGTGTGTGTGTACTCATCTAATTGTAGTCACCTAATTGTGCTTGCGGGGGTTGAGCTTTGGCTTTTTGGTCCCGTTCTCTCAACTGTCAATCAACTGGTGTACAGATTCCTGAGCCTATTGGGTTCTATCATATCTACATTTGAAACTGTGTATGGAGTCAGCCTCCACCACATCACTGCCTAATACATTCCATTTATTAACTACTCTGACACTGAAAAAATTCTTTCTAGCGTCCCTGTGGCTCATCTGGGTAGTAAGTTTCCACCTGTGTGTGTGTGTGTGTGTGTGTGTGTGTGTGTGTGTGTGTGTGTGTGTGTGTGTGTGTGTGTGTGTGTGTGTATTCACTTAGTTGTATTCACTTAGTTGTATTTTACGGGGGTTGAGCTTTGCTCTTTCGGCCCGCCTCTCAACTATCAATCAACTGTTTACTAACTACACTAACTACTTTTTTTGTTTTTTTTTTTTCACACCACACACGCACACACACACACCCCAGGAAGCAGCCCGTGACAGCTGACTAACTCCCAGATACCTATTTACTGCTAGGTAACAGGGGCATTCAGGGTGAAAGAAACTTTGCCCATTTGTTTCTGCCTGGTGCGGGAATCGAACCCGCGCCACAGAATTACGAATCCTGCACGCTATCCACCAGGCTACCTGGCCCCCTGGTGTGTGTGTGTGTGTGTGTGTGTGTGTGTGTGTGTGTGTGTGTGTGTGTGTGTGTGTGTGTGTGTGCGTGTGTGTGTCTGTGTGTGTGTGTGTGTGTGTGTGTGTGTGTGTGTGTGTGTGTGTGTGTGTGTGTGTGTGTGTGTGTGTGTGTGTGTCTGTGTGTGTGTGTGGTGCATACTGCTGTGTTTACAACATAGTCACATCTAAGAACCTTCATAGACACTGGTCGATAACACGACAGTCGCTGTGGTGCAGCGTCGGTGCTGTAGCTCCAGTGGCCCAAGAGTGTGGCGACTCCGTTCCTACACAATTTTCTCAAGAAAGAATAATAATAATAACGCATTGCCCGCAATTTCACATTAACGATAATTAAACCAACGCAAAATACGTAATTGCTGTTTGGGACCATTACTTCTCTATAATTATCAAACTCGTCAGGTTTAAGACACACAGAACACTTTATTATTTTTATTGTGTGTGTATATTGCTTTGTTTTATACTATCGTTTTTTTCTTGCCTTTTATTTTCACCCACTTTCTCTCTCTTATCTCGCGTGATATGTTTGTAAACCATATCTGTATATCTCTTTCTTTCTCTCTCTATATATCCGGGCCTATGGCTAGCTATATCTGGACCTATGTCTGCCTGTGTCTGTCTGTAACGTTATCTGTGTCTACGTCTATATCTTTGAACGTCGGTCTATATCTGTATCTGCGTCTGTGTGTCTGTCAATGTCTGTATGTATTTTTTCTTTCCGTTAGATATATACAGCTAACATGTGAGCGTTAGCAGTGAGTGTGAGTGCGCGCGCGCATGCCCACGAGAGCTCGTCAAGTACATTGCTCTTTAAATTGGGAGTAGATTGCCCAGCAGTTTATCTAGCAATTCCAATGAATTGTGTGGTGGTTGGAAGGCGGCGTCAGGTGTACCATCTGCCTCCCTTAACAAGGCCCGCGGTTAACACACCTTCAACATGTGGTTAATCGAGCGAATTTGTTCACCAAGCAGTTGGTAGTGATTCAATAGCACGCACGCACGCACGCACACACACTGGTTGGGCCTCGCGGCTGAGTAGACATCAAATCATTCATGGCACTGTGTACTATGCCAATCATTCATGGCACTGTGTACTATACCAATCATTCACGGCACTGTGTACTATGCCAATCATTCACGGCACTGTGTACTATGCCAATCATTCATGGCACTGTGTACTATGCCAATCATTCATGGCACTGTGTACTATGCCAATCATTCATGGCACTGTGTACTATGCCAATCATTCATGGCACTGTGTACTATGCCAATCATTCACGGCACTGTGTACTATGCCAATCATTCATGGCACTGTGTACTATGCCAATCATTCATGGCACTGTGTACTATGCCAATCATTCATGGCACTGTGTACTATGCCAATCATTCACGGCACTGTGTACTATGCCAATCATTCATGGCACTGTGTACCATGCCAATCAGTCACGGCACTGTGTACTATGCCAATCATTCATGGCACTGTGTACTATGCCAATCATTCATGGCACTGTGTACTATGCCAATCATTCATGGCACTGTGTACTATGCCAATCATTCATGGCACTGTGTACCATGCCAATCAGTCAAGGAATGTGGATTAGAAAACGTCTGGAAGTGCCCAACTTAACTTTTAGAATCTCTTAAAGCCAATCTTCACTTGCCTGCCAATCACTTTTCCGAAACCATTCTGAAGATCCGAGTTTGAGAAGAGATGAGCATTTTTTGCACTATTGCAAAGTGTGCAAGGTTGATTGGGAGTGAAGGGGGGATGGGGGGGAGGAGCTGCAGTGGGGGGGGAGAGGCTATTAGTCTCGTGTAAGTAAATTGTAGTTGCCTCTATTTGTGTGGTATCGTGGGCGTGCTGCTGTAGGGGAGATGGGTAACGTCATCGGGCGACAGGAGGACACCGGAAGGCAGGGGGACACCGGAAGGCAGGGGGACACCGGAAGGCAGGGAGACACCGGAAGGAAGGAGGACACCGGAAGGCACGGGGGATACTGGAAGGCAGGGGGGGACACCGGAAGGCAGGGAGACACTGGAAGGCAAGAGGACACTGGAAAGCAGGGGAACACTGGAAGGCAGGAGGACACCGGAAGGCAGGGGGACACTGGAAGGCAGGGGAACACCGGTAGGCAGTAGAAATTGAACAATTTAACAAAGGGTGAGGTCGTGATGCAGGTAAGAGATACGAAGTGTCACTAGCGAGGACGGGATTCGAACCGTATTGTGACGACAGCCCTATACAGGTCGGGGTAGGACGCCACAGTTTATTAGCGAGTGCACTTCCGTTTGAAAAAGATCACGAGTATAAGGAATTAATTCACTCATAACCGAAAAAAATATTGTCTCCTGAAGACAATAATTATGAACGAGGCATAAAGATATATACAATGGTGCAAAGATAATTAAGTTTAGATTATTTATTATAGATTTTAGATTTAGAACGTTCAGTTTTAGACAGGAATTCGTGGTTTTGCTCAACCACCAATTGAAGACTTAATTTTCCACATGCAAATGCAATGTGTGTGTTTCTCTCTACATAACCAATCGAATTAGCGTATGATCATACTAAAAAAATCCCGATAAATATCTATCTTTTTTAAATTGATGCGTCTTACACAGCATCATAAGGCAAGATGCCATCCTCCAGGTAGGAAGCTGAGGGAGCAGGAATAAGGAGACGATGACAGTTACTTAAAAAAGTCCTTGCAAGGAGTCCTGACTAATGTATGGGACTTGATTACATGGAGAAGAGAGTTACTGTACAGGGCAGTGCCTCACAGCCACAAGGAAAGGGACATTAGTTTAGTGCACTAGTCGTGAGTTGTGAGAGATTGGGACCCTAAGGTCAAAGAGCAGTCTGGCAGCTAAGGAAGTCGTAATACTGGGCATGAGGTCATGAACTAGGTGGGGGGGGGAGGGGGTCAGGTCTTAATGCTAGGGAGGAGTTCAGGTCATCAGGGTCTTACATGACTTGAGAAGGAATGTCGATATTTGGATCGTATGAGTTAGGGATGAGTATTATGGGTGTCCACCTGAGAGTGAATGATGAGTACGGTGGGTGTCCACCTGAGAGTGAGTGATAAGTAGTGAGAACTTTGACCAAGTTTTCACTCCCACGTCCAATCAGATTTCATGTTGAGTAAAATTAAAAGGTCGAGGTAATTCATTTGGGAAATTTGACTGATGGTATTTCATGAAAGTTTTTGTTCCAATAACCTGTTGTTGATGTGTTGCTGTCACAATATTAAGTTAATATATCAATAATATGAAATTTGTGAGTGAAATGCATATGATTTTAATTCAAAAATTCAATTTCATATACAGACGCAATAGTTAGAATATCAACAACGAAAGAAAACAATCGTTTGAATCTCAGATATTTTGTTTTATTTAATGAAACAGTTGACTTAAAATATTTTGCGTAAGCCATTTTCTTATTGCAGAAATTATTTTCGATAAATATATATATGGTCTAATGGTAGATTCTTGACAAACATTAAGAATTACCACGTTAGAATTGCAGTTTAACATATTGGACATATGATTATTACATATATGGACATAGAATTGCTGTTTAACATATTGGACATATGTTTATTATATATGGACATAGAACTGCAGTTTAACATATAAGGTGGATAGAAGGATAGACTCCAGACCTCAAGCATGTTCTTACCCCTGGCAATTTAACGCCTCGGAGGGAGTCAAACGACGCTGTCGCCGAAATAATGTTGGTGTCATAGATCTAAGTTAAGAGCTTTATCGGAGGATCGATGCTGTCTGGTCAAGTATGGGAGCTGGAGGCTCGCTTGTGTGGGCGTCGCTGTTTGCTGAGGTTTATGTGGGATAGTTGTTGATCCAGAGGCGTCGGTGCTTTCCTGGGTACACAGGTACGTCTCTGACCCCATGGGTACACCGGCACGTTCTTGGCACCCCGCCTTGGGTACGTCGACACGTTCTGTCACCCCCTCATGGGTACGCCGACACGTTCTGTCACCCCCTCATGGGTACACCGATACGCTCTTGTCACCACCCTTGGGTACGTTGACACGTGCCGCCTCCCCTGGGTACACAGACATGTCCGTGCCTTCCCCTTGTGTACACAGATATGTCCGTGCCCTCCCCTGGGTACACAGAAATGTCCGTGCCTTCCCCTGGGTACACAGAAATGTCCGTGCCTTCCCTGGGTACACAGACATATTCGTGCCTTCCCCTGGGTACACAGACATGTCCATGCCCTCCCCTGGGTACACAGAAATGTCCGTGCCTTCCCCTGGGTACACAGACATATTCGTGCCTTCCCCTGGGTACACAGACATGCCCGTGCCCTCCCCTGAGTACACCTGCAGTTGCGTTTGATACCACAAGGAGGATAGCGGACACATTGTACCAGGGCAGAGTATAAGGAACACCCCATGCAATAATCCGCTCCGTCAGGAGAAGACATTATTCATATAGACTTAACCTTTCTTACATGACATTAATAAAACCCTTTTTATTGAGACTTAAATCTACAAAATATTACCAGGAACTCTGACAGCTTAGTTTGACGTGTACAGGAACAGTCCCCCTGAAGCGAACAGTCATGATAATAATATTCGTGTCAACAGAAGGCAATATTCTTAGAGATAAATGAGAGACAACACAGAGGTAACGCTACAAATAAGGCTGTAATCGTGTCGACCCGGGCGCGTTCACTTTCCCATCATGAGATTATGAAACTGAACCAAGGATCATCTCTCTTGTCTGTACAGTATGTTTCAGTGAGGTCTCGGCGACGTCCACTGTAACCTGCTGATGTAATCTTGTGTGCTCTAGGTCGCAGAAGGGACCTCAATTTTTGTAGCACGAACGTCAATTACATCATGGCATTCCAATGGAACATAGAGGGGGTCTCGTGCTATAGCTGGCTTCGTTCTCTACTCACAATCGGGGATCACCAGGTGGGATAGAAATGTTGACCAGACCACACACTAGAAGTTGAAGGGACGACGACGTTTCGGTCCGTCCTGGACCATTCTCAAGTCGCTTGAGAATGGTCCAGGACGGACCGAAACGTCGTCGTCCCTTCAACTTCTAGTGTGTGGTCTGGTCAACATACTTCAGCCACGTTATTGTGACTCTTCGCCTGCATGGGATAGAAATGATTGTTTTTTTTCTTTTACCTAATTCCTCTGTTTACCTAATAGTGAATTAGGTGCAAGAGGAAGTTAGGCAAATATTGTTGAAATGGTTCCTGGAAAGTGTCAGTAATTCGACAATGGGAGAGGGAGGGGGGATAGCCTTAATAGAATTCTAAATTAGTATATATATATAATATATATATTATATATATATATATATATTATATATATATATATATATATATATATATATATTATATATATATATATATATATATATATATATATATATATATATATATATATATATATATAATATATATATATGACAGTGTCAGACCACGGAGGAAAATTGAAACAGGAATTTCCTTAAGTACTTTCGTATATTAATACATCTTCAGAAGCACTCCTTCTGAGATGTATTAATATACGAAAGTACTTAAGGAAATTCCTGTTTCAATTTTCCTCCGTGGTCTGACACTGTCACATTTTTAATCACGTTTTATTTTCGTGATACACACACACACACAACACCACACACACACACACACACACACACACACACACACAACACACACAACACACACACACACACACACACACAACCACTGTTGTGTGACTGACCACACTGTTGTGTGACTGACCACACTGTTGTGTGACTGACCACACTGTTGTGTGACTGACCACACTGTTGTGTGACTGACCACACTGTTGCATGACTAACCACACTGTTGCATGACTGACCACACTGTTGTATGACTAACCACACTGTTATGTGACTGACCACACTGTTGTGTGACTGACCACACTGTTGTGTGACTAACCACACTGTTGTGTGAGTGACCACACTGTTGTGTGACTGACCACACTGTTGTGTGAGTGACCACACTGTTGTGTGACTGACCACACTGTTGTGTGACTGACCACACTGTTGTGTGAGTGACCACACTGTTGTGTGACTGACCACACTGTTGTGTGACTGACCACACTGTTGTGTGACTGACCACACTGTTGTGTGACTGACCACACTGTTGTATGACTAACCACACTGTTATGTGACTGACCACACTGTTGCATGACTGACCACACTGTTGCATGACTGACCACACTGTTGTATGACTAACCACACTGTTGTATGACTAACCACACTGTTGCATGACTAACCACACTGTTGCATGACTGACCACACTGTTGTATGACTAACCACACTGTTGCATGGACTAACCACACTGTTGTATGACTAACCACACTGTTGCATGACTACCTACCACACTGTGGCATGACTGACCACACTGTTGCATGACTGACCACACTGTTGTGATGATGTGACCACACTGTTGTGTGACTAACCACACTGTTGTATGACTGACCACACTGTTGTATGACTGACCACACTGTTGTATGACTGACCACACTGTTGCATGACTAATCCAACCTAACATTTTAGTTCTATTGAAGCGATACACTGAAGGTTTATGACTGAGTTGGCTGTACAATAACTGTTTAATGTTGATCCGGATACTGAATGACTGAGCCAACTGCTTCCCTGACTGTCTGTCCTTAAAAAAACAAAAAACCCTGAGGGCTTGCAAGCAATACCGAGCCTGGAACAGCTCTGTGTCACGTGTGTATAAGAGTTACATTCAGCTTCACAGTGCCCCCGGCACTGTTCACCGTCCTCAACTTTGCATATAAATGAGGCGACACATGTGGCTTGGTCCTCCACAGATGGTCCAGCCGGGTTATTTACACATCTATAGTTCAGCTCACAAACTTACTAAGTTTAGTTTGTCTGTTATTACTTTGCTCCATCAAATATTTTGCTGCAGAGTTTGGCATTCACGAGGGGATGTATGATGTGTATGTGTGAACTTGTTGCACAACTTTATCTTGCAATAATATTGGAAATTGTCCAGGAATGCACAGATACAACTTTTACATTAAGAATAGATCTGCGACGATCAATATATTGCATTATTTCGGATGCCAATTAAAGAAAAATTAATTAAAATTAATAAAAAAATTAAAAATTAATTAAAAAAACATTGTGATAGTTTATAGGACTATAAAAGAGGTTAGTTAAGATCTATCGGGAATCTACCACCATCGGGGAACTGAAATGATCAATATCAAAGAGTAACGTTGAATCGACGTTAAACTAACGTTACTCTTGGAGATTGTGCAATTACGTCGAGATTAACGACCATACCACGCACAGGAATGTCAAGTCTTAAATAAATCACACCAACAATACTGCGAAGGAAAGTACTTGAAAGTAACACGAGAGACTCAGTGGTCAGTGCAAGAGGCTCAAGTCCTGAGCAATATTCAGCACTAAAGTATAATTGCTGGTTAGTCAGTGAGGAACTTTATATACCCTCCATAGGTTGACCAGACCACACACTAGAAGGTGAAGAGATGACGACGTTTCGGTCCATCCTGGACCATTCTCAAGTCGAATGGTCCAGGACGGACCGAAACGTCGTCGTCCCTTCACCTTCTAGTGTGTGGTCTGGTCAACATACTTTAGCCACGTTATTGTGACTCATCGCCTGCACCCTCCATAGGTTATTAGACCTTAAGCTCAATATCACACCAACCCTTTGAGACAGAAGAACTTAGTGTTCCGTGTGTTTGGGGACTATAGAGGAAACCCCAACACTGAAGAGACTCGCTAAGAACATTTTAGAAGTCCACAAGAAGCGAATTGCTCAAAAAGAGACTTTAATATAGTTTAAACATAAACAAAAATTGTCACCTTAGAGACTGGTAATACAAATCCCTAAGGTGAATATGATGCTTACTTCTGGGTGCTGAGAAAAGCTACCACTCCCAACAGGTAATGCAGAAGTGGGTAGACTATATACTGGATATGTGTGCCTGGTGCGGGTAGCTCAATATTGAGAGAGAGTAATCATTTCTCGGCCCTGCCTAAAGGCGGTCATGAACGTATACAATTTCTGTTAATATTCGAAGTTGTGCAGCTCTCTCGACTTTATTG
>WNGS01005997.1:19872465-19887938 GCA_020271785.1 Procambarus virginalis | reverse complement strand
AGTGCCTCGCTGATGTCGAGCCGCCAGTTATCGCTGTACCTATCGATGATTTCTGTGTTGTTTGTTAAGGTTTCTCTGATGATAGTCTGGTTGTGAGAAGAGATTATATGTTCCTTGATGGCGCCTGTTGCTTATGCATTGTTTGTCGCCTGGAAAGAGACGTTGTTGTCTTGCCTATATATTGAGTTCTTTGGGGTGAGTTCCTCCAAAGAACTCAGTACATAACAACATTTGATGGAGCCATGGAAGAAATTGCCTAAGAATTCAGCGCTATTATTGCACTGTTAAATACATACACGGGCTATTTCTACGCATACCCAGCTTGAGAAAATTAGAAATGCTTAAAATAATATTTGTGAGCAAACATTTTTCGCAAAAATTAGAGGCTCCTATTTGGTCTCTCTCTCTCTCTCTCTCTCTCTCTCTCACTTTCTCTAGATGTACATACTACTCCTATATATTCTTTCTTTCATCTCTTCCATCGTTTCCTCTATCATCTCTCTAGCTCAGGCGTTCACTAGTTTTAGACCAACAGCTTTAACAATTGCAATGATCAGCTCCTGCACTGTATAAATCTGTATTGCTCAAATAAATTAAAAGACGCCGAAATAGTCAGATACCATCTCACTTGAGTAAAACCCAACCAGAAGTAAGGCTTCTTAATTCCTCCTCCACCTCGAGTGTCTGGGATGAATCTTCAGCGCTTAATAATGTCATCGAGGGCACCGCTTTGTAGAACTGCTTTTGACAAGTGTCTTTGATGAAGACCTGTAATGAGATACAGTCACTTGTACTCCTCGTATACAAGTACTTGTGGCGTAACATATGGCTGGGGCCTGAATGGATGACCACGATAAACGCATTATTGTGTTTATAAGATGCTCATCAGCCGATGATTCGGATGATGTTTAATACACTATTCCCTAAAAAGACTCTAAAAACCTTTATGCAACATTGGATAAATTTTTCTTTGAATATTCTTTATACTATAAAAGATAATATTGTTAAAATTAGTTTTAAATATCCTATCACTCAAGCAGTCCAGAGATCAAATGCTTCGGCTGTGTTATAAATGTTTACTGCTAAACTATTATCAGGGAAAGGAACTCTGTTTATCTCATCCATGTTTCTTTAGCTGCTGGAGGGACCTGGAGACAAGTACGAGAGTCGGTGCTATGCTGACGTAAGTATAAAGAGGAGAGAGAGAGAAAGTGTAGGGAAGTGGAGACCAAGAGTACTATGCTGTGCTTTAACTAAACATGTAACATGTAGTTGACAGCTCAGATGTAGTTGTAGTTGACACTTCCATATCTCAGCAAGAAATCTTCCTCACAGCAAGTGTTCGCTAATACAATTTGCAATCACATGAATGAAATAAAGAACAAAAGATATCCAATAACGTTTGCAACCATCGTTAATTAAACGCTGGGCGACAGTTCCCCTTAATCTCTTTTTTACGATCTTTGACATGTAATCCCCCAATAGTTAATTGAAAATTGTTGACCGTACAAAATATAATTTATATTTAACTTTACTGAAACGAATGCTCGCGATCAACTTTTTTTTTTAATGTCGTCTACTTTATAATCGAATTATATTTTTTTGTTAGCTTTTGTGAATAGATAGCTGGCTTCCTAAGCTGTGGAAGCTAACGGATGGCAATCTTGGAGAGAGATGACAATGAGATCTTAGAAACCATGAATTTAAAATTCTTATAATAATGATTCTTCAATGAATTGCTTTTAATTACGAACTTAAGAAGAGATTTAAAAAAATTGGATTTAATGCCCGTTCGTAACTTGCTGTATTCTGCCTTAACAGCTTAAATTTACTAGTTTTAAAAGCAATCATTAGCAGTAATTAAAACGAATATGATAGAGTGTGGTAGACGAAGGCGTGAAGTAGGTGGTAGACGAAGTCGTGTAGTAGATTACGGTAGATAAAAACATGTAGTAGAGTGCGGTAGACAAAAACGCTCAAGAGAGCAGCGGTGAATGAACGTATAAGAACTACCAGATGAGTGACGCCTGAGAAGATGATGATAGTTCGAGGAGCCGCTTGAAATTTCCTTTTCAATTACTGGCTCTTTCAGTCCATTATCTCTATTGTCTCAGCCTGGCTCATTGTTTACCCTCCCAACATTTGGACATTAAAGCTCCAAGAATTGTTTTTCTTGCATGCTGTCGAAGTGCTTCTTCCTTCCCATATCTCAGAATTTGTGATGTGTTTTATTGGAAATGATAAAAAGCGGGTCGTTTCATCTCTGTTTACAAGCTTGCAGTCTGTTGTCTCTTGCACAAGCTTGCTGTAAGCTGAGCCGCGGGTTCGACTCCCGAAATACTGTCATTAGACAATTTATCATAGTCTCTCTTATTCTTCAAGCTTATCCTTATTGTTCGAGCGTGTCGGTTGTCCTTCTGAGCTTAGGAAGATAGATATTTACTCAGTCTGAGCCTCTCGTTTCTTAAGCTTATCCTCGTTCCTCGAACTTGTCACTTTTCCTCCTCAGCTTTCCAAGTCAGTCGTTCTCTCGTGCGGGTGACCTTGGACAAGGGTTGTTAAGATCTAGATTTGCTGAGACGGAGTAATATTACGGCGAGGAATTACGACACGTAACGAGGCATGACAACACTATGGCCTAATACTAGGGCCCCCAACACTAAGGCCCAACACTAGGGCCTAGGGTTGGGGTTGGGGCCCCAACACTACTGCCCAACCGAGGAACGACCACGGCTGTAGGTCTATAAGCCTTGATATAACAAACGCCGCAGAAGGTCTGTTGGCCCAAATAAGAAGACCCCAAATTATACACAATTATTTTCACACACGTGTCTGTGTCTATTTTTTTCCTTCAATGGCGATCACTGACAATTTCTTTCCACCTTACCAAATCATTGTTTATGTAAATCATTAAATTTACCTCATATAAATTCATTGCTGCTAGTTGCTACTCGAGATTTTCCGCATCTTGCCATAGGGAATAGGGGGGTGGTGTTTCTATTTTATTGGTGGGTTTCCGTTGGTGCTTACCCCGGCGACTTCTCTTTTCTGACTGGGCCTCTTGAGATACAAACAAATTGATCAGTTACACTGATGTTACTTCGACTCTCAGTGCAGCGAAGGTTGTGCAGGTGGGCTCGTCAAGTATCCTTTGAATGTGTTTATCAAATTCTCTCTATGGGTGTGTTGGTTTCTCAAAGGTTCCGAGTCTATGTACGGAAGATTCACTACGGTAGGAAATAGTTTTATCATTGCATGGTTTGTTTTAAATGGACATACATTGGACAGTATTTTATTCAAGATTAATACTACAGTGCCATGAAATATGCCCGAAACGCTTTGCGTAATAGGGGCTTTAGGCATTGTATGTACTAGCCCTATCTATAACTCCATCACTCTGTACAATCACTTGTATGTATGTACCTTACCTAAATAAACATTTTGATTTTGATTTGATTTTGATCGCAAGGTATACTTTTAACTTATAACTTTCAACTAGCAGTTTTAAGGGCTGTGAGGATAAAGAATGGGGTACTTATGGGAGCGATACCAACGAGTTAGTCCATCGGGGCTCGAACGATGACATACAAGAAACGAGGTCTCCGTTGTGCCGACGTGTTCAAATGGAAGACAAAACTATTTCCTACTATAACCAAGACAAATACGCAAAGTTCTCACCATAACTGGACACATTAAAGCACAACGAGGTACTGAATACTTAGATGTCATCACTTTCCGTAAGTGTGTGGGTTGAGTCACTCATTTTCAGTCACATTCTTAGGGCCTATTCTCTGCAGTACTTCAAAGAATGTGTTGCAAGAACGTGTGTAGAAAATGAGAAGCATGTGTGAAATGACAGATCGTTTTTGGCTTTCTGTAAGTGTATATTAATGTCTCTAAAGACCATGAAGACAACATTTCAAGGAGAAATAATGTACTGATCGGTATTTCACAAATCATATAAATCAATAAACAATATTATTAAAAAAAATCCTATGTTTACTAAACTGATTTAAAATACATTTCATTTATCATTTAACTGAATAATATTTTGTCATTATCAATGAAAGAACCGATATAAAAAACTTTTTAATTTGTTTAAATCCCGCTGAACTCAGAAAATTTTAAGAACATATGACTAAATTCGTTATAATTACTTTATACTTATTTCCCCATCTTTCCTATAATCATTCTCCTTACACTATATTCTCAACACCCATCCCACACCAAGGACTTTGTGGGAAGGGTGTCTACCTTGAGATGATTTTGAGATGATTTCGGGGCGTAGCGTCCCCGCGGCCCGGTCCTCGACCAGGCCTCCTCGTTGCTGGACTGGTCAACCAAGCTGTTGGACGCGACTGCTCGCAGCCTGACATATGAATCACAGCCTGGTTGATCAGGTATCCTTTGGAGGTGTTTATCAAGTTCTCTCTCTTGAACACTGTGAGGGGTCGGCCAGTTATGCCCCTTATGTGTAGTGGAAGCGTGTTGAACAGTCTCGGGCCTCTGATGTTGATAGAGTTCTCTCTCAGAGTACCTGTTGCGCCTCTGCTTTTCAACCGGGGTATTTGAGGAATAGTGGTGAGACATGAAGGGTATTTTTCATCTTCATAACGACTTCTACTCTAAGGGATTTTCACTTTCTCAAAATGTCGTCCTTAGATATTTGTAGATTTTGCTAATTATTGTTAGTTTCTTATGTTAATCGAGAGGCCTTTTGCGGTCATGGTGGTGTGGCCAGCAGCCACACTACACAGGACGCAACGCCACCCGGGCCACACCACCACGTGGGCCACAACACCACCCAGGTCACCCCACCACCCTGGACACACCACCACGCGGGCCACACCACCACCCGGGCCACACCACCACCCGGGCCACACCACTACCCGGGCCACACCACCACCCGGGCCACACCACCACCCGGGCCACACCATCACCCGGGCCACACCACCACCGGGCCACACCATCACCCGGGCCACACCACCACCCGGGCCACACCATCACCCGGGCCACACCACCACCCGGGCCACACCATCACCCGGGCCACACCACCACCCGGGCCACACCATCACCCGGGCCACACCACCACCCGGGCCACACCACCCGGGCCACACCATCACCCGGGCCACACCACCACCCGGGCCACACCACCACCCGGGCCACACCACCACCCGGGCCACACCACCACCCGGGCCACACCACCACCCGGGCCACACCACCACCCGGGCCACACCACCACCCGGGCCACACCACCACCCGGGCCACACCACCACCCGGGCCACACCACCACCCGGGCCACACACCACCCGGGCCACACCACCACCCGGGCCACACCACCACCCGGGCCACACCACCACCGGGCCACACCACCACCCGGGCCACACCACCACCCGGGCCACACCACCACCCGGGCCACACCACCACCCCGGCCACACCACCACCCGGGCCACACCACCACCCGGGCCACACCATCACCCGGGCCACACCATCACCCGGGCCACACCACACCCGGGCCACACCACCACCCCGGCCACACCACCACGCGGGCCACACCACCACCCGGGCCACACCACCACCCGGGCCACACCACCACCCGGGCCACACCACCACCCGGGCCACACCATCACCCGGGCCACACCACCACCCGAGCCACACCACCACCCGGGCCACACCACCACCGGGCCACACCACCACCCGGGCCACACCATCACCCGGGCCACACCACCACCCGGGCCACACCACCACCCGGGCCACACCACCACCCGGGCCACACCATCACCCGGGCCACACCACCACCGGGCCACACCATCACCCCGGCCACACCACCACGCGGGCCACACCACCACCCCGGCCACACCACCACCCGGGCCACACCACCACCCGGGCCACACCACCACGCGGGCCACACCACCACCCCGGCCACACCACCACCCGGGCCACACCACCACCCGGGCCACACCACCACCCGGGCCACACCACCACCCGGGCCACACCACCACCCGGGCCACACCACACCCGGGCCACACCATCACCCGGGCCACACCACCACCCGGGCCACACCACCACCCGGGCCACACCACCACCCGGGCCACACCATCACCCGGGCCACACCACCACGCGGGCCACACCATCACCCGGGCCACACCACCACCCGGGCCACACCACCACCCGGGCCACACCACCACCGGGCCACACCATCACCCGGGCCACATCTCAACAACGTGTTGAAGACGTAAAATATTCTCTCAATTAAAGTTTTATTCGAACTTCTCGTTCATGTTCACAAAAGTCTTAACTATCAAATTAAAAATCAGAAATATAAAAAAAATGTAAAGGAAATGACTTGACTACCTGAGAAGAAAATAAATATTTTTGATAATATTTTTATCTTTTAGACAAGTGCCAGATTAGTTGTTATTGTTGTCGTCAGCAGTCGTCTATCAACGACAATCACAATCAATCACAACGACAAACAAGATATATAATGATATTTATGTTTGTAATTTGTAATAAGAGTGGAATAGTGAATCAATTACGTTTGATGCATGTAAATGACTACTGGAGGCTGTTAAACTCTGGTTTTCCAGGCATAACCAATGCAGTACGCAGCTCCATCTTGCACTTGATCTCTTATACAGGCACCCCAACCACTTGGGCTGGACGGTAGAGCGATCACGCTTCATGCGGGTCGGCGTTTAATCCCCAACCGACCAAGTGATTGGGCACCATTCCTTTCCCACCCGTCCATCCCAATTCCTTATCCTGTCCCCTTTCCAGTGCTATATAGTCGTAATGGCTTGGCGCTTTTCCCCAATTGCACCCTCTTATACAGGCAGAAGTTACAGCCCAGCTCCTGTGTCAGGTAAGTCTACTACGGGCTCACCATAGCCCGTGCTACTTGGAACTTTTTGTTCCCAGTAGCTGAATCTATAACAACATCATTATATAGGCAGCCGCTCGGCTTCCAACTGTTTAAAACCTTCATGTAAGGAGACGTAACTTGAGTCAGTGTCTGACTTACTCGAGTCGTTCCTTGAAGGGTTAGGAGTAGTGAAGCTCCAGCTTTCAAGTCAGAGCCGAGAGTCGATGAGACAGCCCAATAAGGGACTTCACAGTCGAAGCCAAGTGCATATGTAAGGCGAGTGTGTGTAACTTTGAAGTCAATGTTGTTATAAGTTTGTCGCTGTATAGGAAATGGCAACTGACGAGATAGGAAAGGACGGAGTGAAATGGAGGGGAAAGAGATGTAAAGGATGAACTAGAAAGGAAAGAGAGTGAATATGATCGAGAGAAAGAAAGGCATAGACAAGCGGGCGGAGGCAGGAAGGTAAAGATGTGTTAATAGACAATTATTAGTATCAATAGATCCATATCACGTGACACGTGATATGGATTTATTACGCACATCAATTAATTCAATCCGTAGTTGACGAAGGCCTCGTTTTTATTTAAACATATTAGTTCGTTTCATTGCGATTGGATCTGTCTCAGACCCAATTTATCTGTCCGTAAATCATACACCTGCCTGTTTAATAATCTACGACGGCTTCTATAATCGCAGTGCTGCATAAGAGACTCTTCAAATATCACTTCTATAATTTAGTGAAGATTTTCCACACGGTGAAAAGAAAACCGCAATGAAACTTTTACCGCCTTACACAGTCTGCTGAATGTTATAATTTAATAAAACAAAAATATGTCTCCGGAGTAGTTTGCAATAAACCTTTCATTTCCAGCAGTTCTTTAGGTCTCCTCCCTGTATTTCTCCTCTATCTCCTTGTTGCAAAATTATCCCGTCTCCTCACCTGCTGTTTCTCTTCTCAGCAGAGGACGTTTACATCTACAGGACCAGGGAGCCGCTGCCAATCCCGTGTAACTTATTCTGACTTGACTGGCACTTCATTTCACCAGCACGTCGAACAGGAAATAGATTTCGAAGCGCTTAGAGCAAGTCATATTTATTATTCACTCGATGATTTACTTAATGACTCGGGAAGCCTTCATGGTGGAAACAAAATATTGGCCTTCTCCTAGCGAGTCTTCGACAATGACCTAACCTGAGGTTGCATTTATCAATTTGACATATTAAAAAAAATCTTGCAGAGTCGTTCATGAAAGTGGGTTCACGGGGAGTTTATTTGATCCCAGAGTGAACTACAGAGCATTGAGGACCCAAGAGATCACAAAACTATCATTTACTGTATCATTATTTAGTAAAACATCAATATTTTATTTCATTTAGGCATTTACTTCTTATTTTAGAGGATAAGAAAATGTTTTAACAAAATTACCCAAGAGTCAGCGCGTGGTCTCAGCCTATTTCCACAACCAATTTTCAATAATGACTTAGCTAGTTCGTTAAAATGTAATGTAGAGGAATGCAACCAAAAAGTTACTTCGTCGTCCATGCCTCGGAAAAGCTTTAATTAGAAGAAATCCGGTCGTTTATATTCAGCATGAGAATTACTTTTGTATCGTTAAACGAACAAATTATCTTTAAATATATAATCATGCCGATATCAAAGTGAGTTCACGAATATATGATAGTTCCTAGGGACCTATACCTGGTCCCTGGTGCACTAGTCTTCATAGGGGTTTTAAGCTATAATACTAAAAATATATTATCGTTTTTGCTCTAAAAGATTTATTTAGGAATCTGGTCATATTCAACCGAATATGACCAGATTTTGCGTTATCCGTGTTGCATAACTATTGACTACTAGCAATGATTTGGAATGAACAGATTGCTTATATACAAATTTTACTTAATTAAAATCTGCATTATTATTGCATATTCATAAGGTTAAAACATATTGTTCATTACCCCTCCTTGCTTAAAATATTTTTAAAATTTAAACGCTATTATAACGAAATGCTTTGCCAAAAATCTTTCAGCTTTTCTATATTCTCAGGATGGGTTAAATACAAATATATTGAATTCCAAACTTTGCTCTTAGCTCTGACAAGCTAGTTAGCCTGAACGGAGTCAGAAGCTCTTCTGGTTCTAGCGAGGTCGAGTTCCTAGTTTGGACGAGCACGTAGTTTGGCCCATGTTTCTGGCCATGACCCCCCTCCCAGTGCAGTTTCAGGAAAAAAACAAATGCTACTGCTTGGCCCATGGGCTCCGCGTTCAGTCCACCTCCACGCATTTCTTTTCTTGAATATTTTCGCGTGCAGCCACAGCGTATAGAAGACAGCCATCCCCGTAAACAAAGCCCGAGGCTGAAAAATACGTCTGGAGACACAGGGCTTTGGCGCCCAGCACGCCCAGGAGTTGGTGACTGTTGTTGATGTTTAAGATTCAGCTACTAGGAACAAAAAGTTCCAAGTAGCACGGGCTATGGTGAGCCCCTAGTGGACTTAACCTGGCACAGGAGCGGGGCTGTAACTTGACTCGTGTTGGTGACGTTGCCATCACCAAACCCACGTTTTAGGGAATTTCAGCGGGACTATGGCAACAAATATACTACAAGTTTCATCATTATTATTAAGGTCTGGTTTGGTCTTGGGATAGAGGTCTATTAAGTCCCCCCGAAAAGGGTTATATGGTTGACTACTATAGGAAACTTAGATCTTTAGGCGGCTGTGTGGGTAACCATACTATCAATGGCCTCTTTAATAGTTTGTCATGCCCTGCGTAAAGAGCAAGCCACACGCATAGAGCCAGCCACACGCATAGAGCCAGCCACATGTTGAGAGCAAGCCACACGCGTAGATCCATCACACGCGTAGAGCCAGCCACACGCGTAGAGCCAGCCACACGCGTAGAGCCAGCCACACAGTGTAGCCAGCCACACACATAGAGCCAGCCACACGCGTCGAGCCAGCCACACGCGTCGAGCCAGCCCAACGCGTAGAGCCAGCCACACACGTAGAGCCAGAAAACACATAGAGCCAGCCACACGCGTCGAGCCAGCCACACGCGTCGAGCCAGCCACACGCGTAGAGCCAGCCACACACGTAGAGCCAGCCACACACGTAGAGCCAGCCAAACACGTAGAGCCAGCACACACATAGAGCCAGCCACACGCGTCGAGCCAGCCACACGCGTCTAGCCAGCCACACACATAGAGCCAGCCACACGCGTCGAGCCAGCCACCACGTCGAGCCAGCCACACACATAGAGCCAGACACACGCGTAGAGCCAGCCACACACGTAGAGCCAGCCACACACGTAGAGCCAGCCACACACGTAGAGCCAGCCACACACGTAGAGCCAGCCACACACGTAGAGCCAGCCACACATGTAGAGCCAGCCACACGCGTAGAGCCAGCCACACACGTAGAGCCAGCCACACACGTAGAGCCAGCCACACGCGTAGAGCCAGCCACACGGGTGGCTGTTCCATAGAGGACTTCCGTATAACAGAACCCCAGAAAGTAGAGAGAGATACCAGAGAAACCGCAACGAGTATGTCAGTGTGAGAAGAGCAGCTGAGAAAAGGTATGAAATGATATAGCTAATAAAGCCAAGACTGACCCAAAGCTACTACACGTCACATCAGGAGGAAGACAACAGTGACGGAACAGGTGATGAAACTTAGGGTGGGCGAGGACAGGTACACAGAGAATGACAAAGAGGTGTGTGAAGAACTCAACAAAAGGTTCCAGGAGGTCTTTACAATAGAAAAGGGAGATGTCACGGCGCTAGAAGAGGTGGCAGCAAACCAGGTGACCTTGGATAGGTTCGAAATTACAAGAGATGAGGTCAAAAAGCACCTATTGGAGCTGGATGTGAGAAAAGCTGTTGGGCCGGATGGAATCTCGCCATGGTATTGAAAGAGTGTGCAGGATCACTTTGCTTACCACTCTCCATAGTGATAGTAGTCATGGAAACGGGGGACCTACCAGAAATATGGAAGACTGCTAATGTAGTACCAATATACAAAAAGGGTGACAGACAAGAGGCACTCAACTACGGCCAGTGTCCTTAACTTGTATACCATGCAAGGTGATGAGAAGATTGTGAGAAAAAAAACTAGTAACCATCTGGAGAGAAGAGACTTCGTGACAATCCATCAACATGGGTTCAGGGAGGGTAAATCTTGCCTTACAGGCTTGATAGAATTCTACGATCAGGTGACAAAAATTAAGCAAGAAAGAGAAGGGTGGGCGGACTGCATTTTTTTGGACTGTCGGAAAGCCTTTGACACAGTACCCCAAAAAGGTTGATGCATAAGCTGGAGAAACAGGCAGGAGTAACTGGTAGGGCGCTCCAGTGGATAAGGGAGTACCTAAGCAATAGGAAGCAGAGAGTTACAGTGAGGGGTGAGACCTCAGACTGGCGTGAAGTCACCAGTGGAGTCGCACAGGGCTCTGTACTTGGACCTATCCTGTTTCTGATATACGTAAATGCTCTCCCAGAGGGTATAGACTCATTCCTCTCATGTTTGCTGACGACGCCAAAATTATGAGAAGGATTAAGACAGAGGAGGACAGCTTGAGGCTTCAAGAAGACCTGGACAAGCTGCAGGAATGGTCGAACAAATGGCTGTTAGAGTTTAACCCAAGCAAATGTAATGTAATGAAGATTGGGGTAGGAAGAAGGAGACAGATACAAGGTACCATTTGGAGGTGAAATACTTCAAGAGTCAGAGAGAGAGAGAAAGACCTGGGGGTTGATATCACGCTAGCCCTCCCAGCTCATACAAGAGGATAACATCAGCAGCATATGCCAGGTTGGCTATCATAAGAACGGCCTTTAGAAACTTGTGTAAGGAATCTTTCAGAACATTATATACCACATATGTCAGACCAATCCTGGAGTATGCGGCTCCAGCATGGAGTCCATATCTAGTCAAGCATAAGACTAAACTGGAAAAGGTTCAAAGGTTTGCCACCAGACTAGTACCCGAGCTGAGAGGTATGAGCTACGAGGAGAGACTACGGGAATTAAACCTCACTTCGTTGGAAGACAGAAGAGTTAGGGGGGACATGATCACCACATTCAAGATTCTCAGGGGAATCGACAGGGTTGATAAGACAGGCTGTTTAACACAAGGGGCACACGCACTAGGGGACACAGGTGGAAACTGAGTGCCCAACTGAGCCACAGAGATATTAGAAAGAAACTTTTTAGTGTCAGAGTGGTTGACAAATGGAATGCATTAGGAAGCGATGTGGTGGAGGCTGACTCCATACACAGTTTCAAGTGCAGATATGATAGAGCCCAATAGGCTCAGGAATCTGTACACCAGTTGATTGACGGTTGAGAGGCGGGACCAAAGAGCCAGAGCTCAACCCCGCAAGCACAACTAGGTGAGTACTAGGTGAGTAGGGTAGAGCCAGCCACAAGCGTAGAGCGAGCCACACGCATAGAGCCAGCAACACGCATAGAGCCAGCCACACACATAGAGCCAGAACACACATAGAGCCAGCAACACGCATAGAGCCAGCAACACACATAGAGCCAGTAACACACATAGAGCCAGCAACACGCATAGAGCCAGCTACACACATAGAGCCAGCCATATGCATCGAGCCAGCAACACACATAGAGCCAGCCACGTCTGAACTTCACGCATAGAACTAATTCTTGTGAATAACAACAAAAATAACGTAAAACAATCGAAAAAGTAAATTAACATACATGAGATAATCTTAAGTAATATTGTCGACACACGTTGTGAATTACACCAAACTTTCCACATAAATTAGACACCATGTAGCAGGATCCCCACCGCCCCCCATAGGGGCTATATTAGGGGGGAGAGGGGGGGGGGGAACTATCAGGGGAGAGCGACAAACCATTACGATATATAACACTTGGAAGGGGCAAGGAATGGTGCAAATATCAAATATATTTGATATTTTGACAAATATCAATATATTTGTTTGTATAATTAGATCTTAGGAATAATAAATGAAAACATTTTAGTGCAATTAGCTCTAGTATTGAAGGATAATTATCTGTTTCCTTCTCTTCAAGAAAAATATCAGATTACATAACATTTGTTGTTAATCTAAATTATTATTGTGTCCTGTGTTAAATGTTTTCTGGAAGAGTGAGGAGGACGCGTGGATCCAGATTTACANAACAAATAAAGATAGCACCATTACTCACCCGGCTGGCGTGTTCTTGCTGGTCTACGGACACATTCGTAGTGGCTTATTACGTGCAATCGTCATCATAATTGATATGCAACACAATTAACCAAAATGAGAAAGTGGACCGTTTGGCTGAACCTGGGACTCATTAAGATTTTGCCGGGCCGCTTCACTTCCTATCTTGACGGCTCTTAATTATAAAGTTGGAAATCATGCATTTATATATAATGTTTTTACCTAATTCAGCACGTTATAATATCTAGAAATATTTATTCTTACTTACTATGAATCGATGGAAAGCTTCAAGTATACCGAATATTTTTTCAATGTTCAGTTTCATTACAGAATCCTTTTGATATTTTCAACTGCTGATATTTGAAAATAGCTTTTCAACTGTTGAAAAGATATCTTCAACTTTACAGAGATATATGCAAACAAATAAGGTTTTTCAATGGAAAAGTCACCAATGGCGTCGCAACGGTAAGGTCATTGGTATTTGAATGTTGTCATAAGATGTTCAACGTTTTTCTAAACAAAAAACTGATGCACACTCCCAAACTGACGCACACTCCCAAACTGACGCACACTCCCAAACTGACGCATACTCGCAAACTGACGCACACTCCCAAACTGACGCACACTCCCAAACTGATGCACACTCCCTAACTGACGCACACTCCCTAACTGACGCACACTCCCAAACTGACTCACACTCCCAAACTGACGCATACTCCCAAACTGACGCACACTCCCAAACTGATGCACACTCCCAAACTGATGCACACTCCCTAACTGACGCACACTCCCAAACTGACGCACACTCCCAAACTGACTCACACTCCCAAACTGACGCACATTCCCAAACTGACGCACACTCCCAAACTGACGCACACTCCCAAACTGACGCACACTCCCAAACTGATGCACACTCCCAAACTGACGCACACTCCCAACTGACGCACACTCCCAAACTGACGCACACTCCCAAACTGATGCACACTCCCTAACTGACGCACACTCCAAAACTGACGCACACTCCCAAACTGACTCACACTCCCAAACTGACGCACATTCCCAAACTGACGCACACTCCCAAACTGACGCACACTCCCAAACTGACGCACACTCCCAAACTGATGCACACTCCCAAACTGATGCACACTCCCTAACTGACGCACACTCCCAAACTGACGCACACTCCCAAACTGACGCACACTCCCAAACTGACGCATACTCCCAAACTGACGCACACTCCCAAACTGACGCACACTCCCAAACTGATGCACACTCCCAAACTGATGCACACACCCTAACTGACGCACACTCCCAAACTGACGCACACTCCCAAACAGACGCACACTCCCAAACTGACGCACACTCCGAAACTCACGAACACTCCCAAACTGACGCACACTCCCAAACAGACGCACACTCCCAAACTGATGCACACTCCGAAACTGTCGAACACTCCCAAACTGACGCACACTCCCAAACTGACGCACACTCCGAAACTCACGAACACTCCCAAACTGACGCACACTCCCAACAGACGCACACTCCCAAACTGACGCACACTCCGAAACTGTCGAACACTCCCAAACTGACGCACACTCCCAAACTGACGCACACTCCCAAACTGACCTACTACTGTGAATTTATTAAAAACGGAAAAGTTAAAATACACCCTAGAATGAAAGAAACACAGACACTATACAAATGACCAACAGCAGAGCAGGAAATAACAATACAACTACTTACCCCACTAACGTGTTCTCGCAGCTCAACAAATATATTCATGCTTCGTAGTTATTTCGTAATCGAACTTTCCGTAAATCGTAAGTGACAATTAAAAAAAAGGAGCTCCTTCCCAACCTTGGTTCGACCAGGGGACCAATAACGTTCCGTTAGACCTCACCACAACCTGTCCACGATGGCTCCTGGTTATATTGTCAATTACCTTGTGTTTAAACTTAGTATTAATTGGGTAATCCATTGCTACATTATATTACTGTTTTCTTTATTATATTTTTTGTAAATTTATGAAGAATGGGAAAGAAGAATGGGAAATAAAGTCAGCAGCCCCAGCCGGCGCTCACACTCCATATTATATAAACCGGTTCAGTCTGCAGGAATGTCTTTTTAAATGATTTTCGCATCATTACGCAGAAGAAAACAAACCTAAAAACCATAGAAAGGTATGAACCGGTTGAACACTCAGATTATGTTGCAAAAATGCTAAAAGAACAAAACTTGTAAACCTTAACTCCTCCTACTTTAACTAAAATTATCACGAACAACGACAACAACAATAAAGATAGCACTATTACTTACCGGAAGTCGTGTTCTTGCTGGTCTACGGACACATTCGTACTTGCTTATTAACCTTGCAATCGTCCTTAAATTGATATGTAACACAATTTACC
>WNGS01005997.1:19854418-19867817 GCA_020271785.1 Procambarus virginalis | reverse complement strand
GTTGAAAGAGGGGGAGAGGGAGGAGGTGAATAGGCAAGGTGGGTGAACAGGAAGGAAATGACGGGCATAGGGGAAGAAAGACAGTTGGCACCCCAGCAGGCAAGACTCACCAATGAAAGGGACCTCCTGCACTCGAAGCTGTAACTTGAGATGTGACACTCAACACTAGACGCCGTATCCCTGGAAACACAAACCGTAACTGTCTCTATTTTCCGCTTGTTCCAACTTGTAATAAAGTTGTTACATCTTGGCTTAACGTGTTTATGACGTATTAGAACGTTGTTACAACTTGCTATATTATTGTTATAACTGGTTAGGAGGTGTTAAAACTTGTTCGAACGTTGTACCAACGTCGTAGTTTCGGTGTGTGTTTGGCGGGTTATAATCATCGCCAGCGAGCCAACGCCGGATTATCGAGTCGCAGCTGCCTCTTACAAGTCCTTTATTTACATATATATGTAAAGTAAAGTATATATATTATATATGTAAATGGGCTCTCAGGCCCATTCATAAACAAAATGAAACTTCATACAATACAATCTGAAATCAATCATAATGTTATCGTTGGAGTATAAAATCAATTGTTAGTCCCTGACGTTGGATTACGTGAAGCAAGTTACGTTATAAGAGAAACATTTAGTTCAGTCACGTCAGTATCTTAGGTGCTGTGTAAAATATACATTTGATGAACAAGTCCACCACAGCTGTGATGAGAGTTCGAACCTGCGTCCGGGATGATCCCAGACGCGCCTTAGTCGATTGCGCCACGACATGGTCAAAAGAATTGCAACCGGTAATGCTACTACCCTCACACGGATTCCACAGCCTCTCCAAGACACAAATTGTGATTTCTATTGTGATTTTTGTATTTACTAAAGTAAGGGCGAAGAGGTAGAGCATCTGGGTAACAGAGCCGGGTGCACGGGGGAATTGGGTAAAATCCCGGTGTGTCTCGGAGAGACTGCAGGATCTGTGTGAGGGCAGTATAGCACTCCCGGTTGCAATTCTTTGACCATGTCGTGGCGCAATCGACTTAGGAGTGTCTAGGATCATCCTGGATGTAGGTTCGAACCCTCATTATGGCCATTGTGGATTGTTTATATGATGCATCGCGCTATTGTGATTTCTGTGTGTACATTTTGATCACTAAACACACTCTGAAGTATTTACGACTCACGAAACTTCAGAAATGGGAAAACAAATTCCTGCATATATTATTAGTAATGCAATTCAGAATAAATGTTGCAATTCATTGCAATATATTTTAACTTGACAATATGATATAAATGTTTTATACTAGAGTAATTTGATCTCACTCACTAATTACTTACTTACTTCACTCTCACACTCTTCTTACTTACTTTAAACTCTTCCTGACTTTCATACAGAACTCATCAGCTTGTCTCTGCAACACTACAAGGGACAAGACTCTCCTGTTCCCAACACTCTACACTATCCCAAAGTTAAGTGTTTGTCGACAAACACAAGTACCTTCCCGTCATATAGGAGAGGAGGAAGCTCAGCATTACCACAGAAGAGTTAGATGGGGTAGAGAGGATTGTATCTAATTCCTTAGCTAAATATCCAAGCATTTTACAAGTTTTCAAAGATCTACAAATCAGAGTCCGTAACCCACAATTGGGCGATTGTTCTCTCCGCTATACAGTCAGTAGTCCATAAAAAATCGAGAATAAATAAATAAAATAATTAAATAATTAAAAGCTAATTTGCAGTTCTGTCCCTATTTCTCTGTATCACTCTTAATTGCCCCAAATGATTAAACATCCTGCTTCTTAATCCGCCATCAGCCATATTAGCATTTCACATTCCTTCCTTACCCCGTTCAATAGTTCATAAATAGTCGAATTTTTTTCCTAGACAGCAATCCGTGATCCACTAACAATGTGAAGCAGGCTCTTTCACACTGTCCTTTGCCTCCTACACCTCACGAATCGTAGGGAAAGTACCATTGCAGAATAATGCATATGAGGGAAGGCAAAACGTTGCAATGAGTATGAGGAACAATGTAGCAGAACATGCATTGGAATGGAACTATCTGGAGGAAACGCCAAGTTGTTGTTGTTGTTGTTTAAGATTCAGCTACTTGGAACAAAAAGTTCCAAGTAGCACGGGCTATGGTGAGCCCGTAGTGGACTTACCTGGCACAGGAGCGGGGCTGTAACTTCTGTGCAAACGCCAAGATTGATTGATGAAGATTAAGCCACCCAAAAGGTGGCACGGGTATGAATAGCCCGTAAGTGGTGGCCCTTTTCAGCCATTACCAGTATCAATAGATGATACTGGAGATCTGTGGAGGTGCGACTGCACCCTGCGTGGTGAAACGCCAATGTTGTTGTTGTTATAGATTCAGCTACTCGGAACAAGTTCCAAGTAGCACGGGCTATGGTGAGCCCGTAACTTACCTGGCACAGGAGCTGGGCAAGAAGCACGGGCTATGGTGAGCCCGTGGACAGGAGATGTCTCCTGTGTGAAACGCCAAGCCATTAAGACTTATATAGCGCTTGGAAGGGATCAGGATAAGGATTTGGGATGGGACGTAGGGGTAAAAAAGGGGATGGTTCCTTACAAGCTGGGCCGGTCGAGGATTGGACGCCGACCTGAATGAAGCGACACCGGCCTTCTACCGTCCAGCAGAAACAAGAGACATTTTTTTGTGCACTTGACGCTGTTATCTGCTCTGAAAAACTAATCTACGTACAACTGAGACAGTTCAGGGCACATGATAGGAGAAAGACGTTCGGAAGGCTCTCTTCCCACTCCTTACTGGCTCCAACTTACAATCTCTGTAGCAGGAACGTTAGGAGGTAGCATGGTACCAATATTAACATATTATAGACAGTAAGGGAAGTCAGAAAACGACTGCCAAAGGCTCTCCTACACAAATCATGTTCCAGGGCGCACACACACGTAGCCCGTCGTCTACTCTAACTTATACTTCCGCTTGTTATCACATCCTAAATGTAAGAAAAGCTACTCTTCTTCTTCTGCTGCTGCTGGAGCCCTTACTGCTACCTCTGCCACACTTACTGTTCATCCCTCGAGTCTCTACACACATCCAGTTAAGTTTTATCCCGCCATAACCGTAGGATTCAATACCAGCCAACCTAACTCTTCAAGGGCAATTCCCACTAGTCATTAGTAGCTCAAGGATCTAATTAGAACTTTGTGCCTCGCGAGGGTAGTGATTAAGGGCATTAACAACTTCACGACAAGGTACTGATACAATAGTCTTTTTCGGGTTATTAATAATCAACAATTCTTTTTACCAGTTCATTTTGAGAAAAACTGTACAGACAAAAAAATTACGTGATTACGTTTAAAAATTACGTGATTAAAATACTTATGTAAGTAATATAACTAAACATTTCAAAACACTTTTCAACTAATAATTTCGTTTACTTAAAAGTATCGTTCATGTACACAACTTTCCTCAGTAGCAGTGTAGGGGGGGGGGGTACGACTTTAATGCATCGTGAACTTTCCCACAATTTAAATATTCATGACTTGCAATTGCAGTGCCTATTAAGCAGCACATCTGATTTAGTCTTAGTATCTTGGAGATCCACAGTGGGTGTTCAAGGTGCGTCACTCACACACTCAGATCCAGAATTGGTGTTCCACACTCTGCTTGGCTGGACTCAAACTTAATTTTTAAATATTCCTAACGAGGCTCCTGGATATTATATATATATATATATATATATATATATATATATATATATATATATATATATATATATATATATATATATATTGTGACGATAATCTCTTTCAAGAGAGATTGAGCCTGCTCTTTCCTACCTAAAGTTACGTCCAGTTTACAAGTATAAGATGCTACATTCAAGATACGTCACCGGTAGCACAAAACGTTTTGACCAGGAGGCAAAACGTACCCTGAACCCCCCTTCACTCCCCCTAAACCGGCTCGCCACCTGTCTTCAACCAGCAAACCACCCATTTTCAGCCTGCCTGCTCCTGATTGGTGACTCGCCGACCGCACACCTGCACACCTGCACACCGCACCTCAGCGCCATCTACCTGAGTCAACGTCTGAGCCTGACCAGCTATCAACTTCAGAATATTCTTTGTGCTCTAAGAGTTGACATCTCTCTCTGGCATACATAGCTTTGTATACTAAGGGAGGTCTCAGCCATAGCCAATATTCTCAGCACCATTTCACTATTCACTATTTTGTATCACATTGTTTTTGCATTTATCTTTGTTAATTGCATTATTCATTTCCCCGTGATTTGTCTTTATTTTTTATTTATGTTTAAAGTAAATATATTAAAGTTTCATTGTTCATACTTTGTGTTTTACGTGTTCCTCCCTCTAACTTACCACAGACAACAGGCAAGCAGTCTATCTTTTTTTTGTAAGTGTGACCAGGCATTGACACCTGCCATTGGAGGACTGCCGAACATCAACACTCCAACACTTTCCCGTCTATACACTCCAACACTATATATATATATATATATATATATATATATATATATATATATGTATATATATGTATATATGTATATGTATATATATGTATATATATATATATATATATATATATATATATATATATATATATATATATATATATATATATATATTCAACTGAAAACTCACACCCCAGAAGTGACTCGAACCCATACTGCCAGGAGCATTCTGCATCTGGCGTACAGGACACCTTAACCACTCGACCAACACGGTTCGGTCGTGTTGGTCGAGTGGTTAAGGTGTCCTGTACGCCAGATGCAGAATGCTCCTGGCAGTATGGGTTCGAGTCACTTCTGGGGTTGAGTTTTCAGTTGCATATATGCCTGGAGACCGTTCAGGCTTGTTCGTATACATATATTTTATATATATTAGAGCAATCCATCGAATTCCGCTTGGTACATCATGCGAGAAACGAATCAGAATTGTGTTTATACGATTTTAAACCTGTGGGAGTAAATATTATTCCACCGTCACGAATACACTCTTTTTAAACGTGCATTAAAAGTTGACCTCTTAAATTTTGTCACAAGTATGTTTCCAATATCAGGTCCCCGTGTGGCCCTGGGCGACGAGGTCCCCGTGTGGCCCTGGGCGACGAGGTCCCCGTGTGGCCCTGGGCGACGAGGTCCCCGTGTGGCCCTGGGCGACGAGGTCCCCGTGTGGCCCTGGGCGACTAGGTCCCCGTGTGGCCCTGGGCGACTAGGTCCCCGTGTGGCCCTGGGCGACTAGGTCCCCGTGTGGCCCTGGGCGATTAGGTCCCCGTGTGGCCCTGAGCGATTAGGTCCCCGTGTGGCCCTGGGCGATTAGGTCCCCGTGTGGCCCTGGATGACTAGGTCCCCGTGTGGCCCTGGCCGACAGGGCAGTGTGTAATACACAGTAACAGAAGTGAGGAGACGACTTCCAAAGGCTTTCCTACACAAATCATATTCCAGGACGCACAAAGACGTAGCGAGTCGTCTATAGGACGTCCCAGCTCGCTAGGACTATCAACGACAGGAGTCAGTTCCCGTATTAGTGAAACAAAGGGCAGGCTGGCGGGTACCGTGTTAACTAGTATCCCCTGGCTGATCACACGTAACTTGCGTTAATATAGTGATCGGTCAGATGTGATACACCATATCAAACGAAGACTGGCAGAGAGAAGAGGTCACGGGAGACATCTCCTGTCCACGAGGCTCACCATAGCCCGTGCTTCTTGCCCAGCTCCTGTGCCAGGTAAGTTACGGGCTCACCATAGCCCGTGCTACTTGGAACTTGTTCCGAGTAGCTGAATCTATAACAACAACAAAGACAGAAGAGGCAGAGTTGCTAGAGGTGGCGTGTCAGGCAGTAATGCGTCCGTGATTGTCTATTTTTACTGATTAGTGCGTTAGTGAGTATGAGAGTGAGAGAATTAGTGAGGTGTGTGTATGAGTGTTTTTGTGTGAGGTATGAGTGTGGTGTCTGTGTTTTGTGTGAGGTATGAGTGTGGTGTGTGTGTTTTTGTGTGAGGTATGAGTGTGGTGTGTGTGTTTTTGTGTGAGGTATGAGTGTGGTGTGTGTGTTTTTGTGTGAGGTATGAGTGTGGTGTGTGTGTTTTTGTGTGAGGTATGAGTGTGGTGTGTGTGTTTTTGTGTAAGGTACGAGTGTGGTGTGTGTGACTTATGTATAAGTGTGTGGTGTGTGCATTTTTGCGAGGTGTGTGTGTGTGTGTGTGCTAGTATCCGTGAGTGTGTGTATTAAACAAGCCACACGGAGGGAGCTTGCACGACCCCCGGGAAACCAGCAGATATCTTATAAATAAAAATATCCATCGAAAAAAAAAGGCTGTTGAAAAAAGTATGGAGGGACAACGAAACCTATCCATCACGACTTTAACACATACCAGTTTACCTCATACACAAAGTGTTATCGATCGAGAGAGTTCGCACGCTACAGTCTGCTCGCCCACCCAGTGAAGACTCGCCATCATTCAGGGCATTCTGGTGGCATAACCTCATCACAAGAGCCACAAAACACGCACGCACGCAAAGTCAAGCCACGAAACACTCACTGTGAGAGCTTCGAACAGAACAGGCTACGAATACGAGACGAGTTTTGCTGCACAGTTGGCCTCGATGCTGGGAGATAATCTGTGAAAGGAAAGAGAGATTGTGCCACTATACTGATATGGAGAAAGGAGAAAAAAGATGATCTAAACATACATGGTTATACAGTGGGTTGGACGGTAAATAGTGGCGATGCTCAGATTAAATATTATTGTAATGAGATCCCATGGGTGGAAGCTGGCGGAATGGGTGAAAGCGACTGGCTATGGGTGGAACTTGGAGAAAATGGGTGAAAGCTGAAGGTCATTGGCGGAAGCTGGGGGCCCATGGAGCGGAAGCTGGGGCCCATGGAGCGGAAGCTGGGGACCCATGGAGCGGAAACTGGGGGCCCATGGAACGGAAGCTGGGGGACATGGGTTCAAGCTTGACCCATAATGATTTGCAAGAATATGCTCTACACGAACTATTACTAGTAGACAAATGACATAAGCAGTAAATGTGTTGCTTTAAATCCACAGAAGCGTGATAATTTACAACTCTCCATTAGGAATAACCCCCTCTCACAGAGCCTTGAAATATACGCATTAAAGTTGGACAGATTCAGTTGTATGTCAGTTTAGTTAAGTGTTCTAAGGGGTAGATTCTCAAAAAACAAAAAAAATGTGGTACGGAAGTGTGAGCAGAACCTTAATCCTTACACAGAACAGCTATTTCAAACTACTACATCAAGGCGAGTTGTCATAGGTATTCCTTCCCTCACCTCCCTCATTCCATTACAAATCTTTATCCTGACCCCTTCCATGTGGTATATAGTCGTAATGGCCAGGCGCTTTTCTCTGAGAGTTCCCTTCCCTTCCCTTCCAAATAGTTACTCATTCAAATGGGGAAAAAATCACAATGTTTTGCAAAAAATCGCATATCGCAAAAAAATATAAAACATTACCCAAACTGGTAATCGGAGACGTCGATTGTACCCCAGGAGGTAATCGGAGACGCCGACTGGAGAAGTGTTTAGGTTAAATCTGAGCTGAACAACTATTATCATTAGTGATTGAGTACTGAGGTCAGTATCCACACTTCTAGCCTTATAGTGACGTAAGCGAGGAGTGTGGAGCCAGCAGCCCCAGCCGGAGCTCAAACACCATATTATATACTCCAAGAATGTTCAAGAATGTTCAAGAATGTACTCCAAGAGACTTGTTCAGTCTCCAAGAATGTCTTTTTTATGATTTTCGCATCATTATACACAAGAACACATACCTAAAAACCATAGTAAGGTATGAACCGCTTGAGCACTTGGATTATGTAGCAAAAACGGAAAAAGAGATAAACATATAAACATAACTCCCCCTATCATAACAAAATTCTTCACGAACAACAACAACAAATAAAGATAGCACTAATACTCATCCGGCTGGCGTGTTCTTGCTGGTCTACGGACACATTCGTACTGGCTTATTAATTTAACTTGCAATCGTCATCATAATTGATATGCAAAGCAACCAAAAGGAGAACGTGGCATTATTGGCTCGACCTGGGAACCATTAAGATCTTGCCGGGCCGCTCCACTACCTATCCTTGACGGCTCCTAATTATCAAGTTGGAAACCGTGTTTTTTAATGTAATGTTCTTTATTTAATTCAGTTACGTTATATTAACATCTAAAAATATTAATTTTTACATTACTATGAATTGATGGAAAGCAAAAGTATACTGAATGTTTTTTTTATGTTTAGTTTCATTACCGAGTCCTTTTGATATTTTCAACCGTGCAAGATGTGCAACTTGTCTAAACACAAAAATTGACGCACACTCCCACACAGATGCACACACCCTAACTGACGCACACTCCCAAACTGATGCACACTCCCAAACTGACGCACACTCCCAAACTGACGCACACTCCCAAACTGACGCACACTCCCAAACTGACGCACACTCCCAAACAGACGCACACTCCCAAACTGACGCACACTCCCAAACAGACGCACACTCCCAAACAGACGCACACTCCCAAACAGACGCACACTCCCAAACTGACGCACACTCCCAAACTGACGCACACTCCCAAACTGACGCACACTCCCAAACTGACGAACACTCCCAAACTGACGCACACTCCCAAACTGACGCACACTCCCAAACAGACGGACACTCCCAAACTGACGTACACACTCAAACTGACGAGCACTCCCAAACTGACGCACACTCCCAAACTGACGTACACTCTCAAACTGACGCACACTCCCAAACTGACGTACACTCCCAAACTGACGCACACTCCCAAACTGACGTACACTCCCAAACTGACGCACACTCCCAAACTGACGCACACTCCCAAACTGACGCACACTCCCAAACTGACGCACACTCCCAAACTGACGTACACTCCCAAACTGACGCACACTCCCAAACTGACGCACACACCCAAACTGACGCACACTCCCAAACTGACGCACACACCCAAACTGACGCACACTACCAAACTGACGCACACTCCCAAACTGACGCACACTCCCAAACTGACGCACACTCCCAAACTGACGCACACACCCAAACTGACGCACACTACCAAACTGACATACTACTCTGAATTTATTAAATACAAAAAAGTTAAAATACACTCCAGAATTAAAGAAACAGCACTATACAAAATGAGCACAAGCAGAACAGCAAACAAAACAATTACTTACCCCACAGATGTGTTCTCGCAGCTCAACGAACATATTCGTGCATGATAGTTATTTCGTAATCGAGCTTTTCGTAAATTGTAACTGACCAAAAAAGGAGCACATAAACAATTGTAGTTCGACCAGGGGACCAATAGCAGTCCGCGAGGCCTCACCACAACCTGTCCACGATGGCTCCTGATTATAATGTCAATTACCTTGTACTTAAACTTAGTATTTATTGCCTAATCCATTGCTATATTATATTACTATTTTCTTTCAAATATTTTTTGTAAATTTATGAAGATTAGGAAAGCTTACACTGTACATAAGTCATTTATTTATGGTGAATATTTATTTATGATCTTATGGTGACGTTAGCGTGGAGTGTGGAGCCAGCAGCCCCAGCCGGAGCTCACCCCATATTATATACTCTGGTTCAGTCTCCAATTATGTCTTTTTTATGATTTGGCCATCATTACGCAGAAAAAAATACCTAAAAACAATGGTAAGGTATGAACCGGTGAACACTCTGATTATATAGCAAAAGAACAAAGCAAGTAAAAGAACGAAATATGTAAAGGAACAAAACATGTAAACATAACTCCTTCCGTAACAAAAAATCAACACGAAAAACAACAATAACAAATAAAGATAGCACCATTACTCACCCAGCTGGTGTGTTCTTGCTGGTCTACGCACACATTCGTAGTGGCTTATTACGTGCAATCGTCATCATAATTGATATGCAACACAATTAACAAAATAAGAAAGTGGACCGTTTGGCTGAACCTGGGACTCATTAAGATTTTGCCGGGCCGCTTCACTTCCTATCTTGACGGCTCTTAATTACAAAGTTGGAAATCATGCATTTATATATAATGTTTTTACCTAATTCAGCACGTTATAATATCTAGAAATATTTATTCTTACTTACTATGAATCGACGGAAAGCTTCAAGTATACCGAATGTTTTTTCAATGTTCAGTTTCATTACAGAATCCTTTTGATATTTTCAACTGCTGATATTGAAAATAGCTTTTCAACTGTTGAAAAGATATCTTCAACTTTACAGAGAATATGCAAACAAATAAGGTTTTCAATGGAAAAGTCACCAATGGCGTCGCAACAGTAAGGTCATTGTTATTTGAATGTTGTCATAAGATGTTCAACGTTTTTCTAAACAAAAACTGATGCACACTCCCAAACTGACGCATACTCGCAAACTGACGCACACTCCCAAACTGACGCACACTCCCAAACTGATGCACACTCCCTAACTGACGCACACTCCCAAACTGACGCACACTCCCAAACTGACTCACACTCCCAAACTGACGCACACTCCCAAACTGACGCATACTCGCAAACTGACGCACACTCCCAAACTGACGCACACTCCCAAACTGATGCACACTCCCTAACTGACGCACACTCCCAAACTGACGCACACTCCCAAACTGATGCACACTTCCAAACTGACGCACACTCCCAAACTGACTCACACTCCCAAACTGACGCACATTCCCAAACTGACGCACATTCCCAACCTGACGCACACTCCCAAACTGACGCACACTCCCAAACTGACGCATACTCCCAACTGACGCACACTCCCAAACTGACGCACACTCCCAAACTGACGCACACTCCCAAACTGACGCACACTCCCAAACTGATGCACACTCCCTAACTGACGCACACTCCCAAACTGACGCACACTCCCAAACTGACTCACACTCCCAAACTGATGCACACTCCCTAACTGACGCACACTCCCAAACTGACGCACACTCCCAAACTGACGCACACTCCCAAACTGACGCATACTCCCAAACTGACTCACACTCCCAAACTGACGCACACTCCCAAACAGACGCACACTCCCAAGCTGACGCACACTCCGAAACTCACGAACACTCCCAAACTGACGCACACTCCCAAACAGACGCACACTCCCAAACTGACGCACACTCCGAAACTGTCGAACACTCCCAAACTGACGCACACTTCCCAAACTGCCGCACACTCCGAAACTCACGAACACTCCCAAACTGACGCACACTCCCAAACAGACGCACACTCCCAAACTGACGCACACTCCGAAACTGACGAACACTCCCAAACTGACGCACACTCCCAAACTGACGCACACTCCCAAACTGACCTACTACTGTGAATTTATTAAAAACGGAAAGTTAAAATACACCCTAGAATGAAAGAAACACAGACACTATACAAAATGACCAACAGCAGAGCAGGAAATAACAATACAACTACTTACCCCACTAACGTGTTCTCGCAGCTCAACAAATATATTCATGCTTCGTAGTTATTTCGTAATCGAACTTTCCGTAAATCGTAAGTGACAATTAAAAAAAAAGGAGCTCCTTCCCAACCTTGGTTCGACCAGGGGACCAATAACGTTCCGTTAGACCTCACAACAACCTGTCCACGATGGCTCCTGGTTATATTGTCAATTACCTTGTGTTTAAACTTAGTATAATTGGGTAATCCATTGCTACATTATATTAATATATTCTTTATTATATTTTTTGTAAATTTATGAAGAATGGGAAAGAAGAATGGGAAATAAAGTCAGCAGCCCCAGCCGGCGCTCACACTCCATATTATATAAACCGGTTCAGTCTGCAGGAATGTCTTTTTAATTATTTCCGCATCATTACGCAGAAGAAAGCAAAACCTAAAAACCATAGAAAGGTACGAACCGGTTGAACACTCAGATTATGTTGCAAAAATGCTAAAGGACAAAACTTGTAACCTTAACTCCTCCTACTTTTACTAAAATTATCACGAACAACGACAACAACAAATAAAGATAGCACTATTACTTACCGGAAGTCGTGTTCTTGCTGGTCTACGGACACATTCGTACTTGCTTATTAACCTTGCAATCGTCCTTAAATTGATATGTAACACAATTTACCAAAAGGAGAAAGTGGACCGTTTGGCTCGACCTGAGAACCATTAAGATATAGCCGGGCCGCTCCACTACATATCCTTGACGGCTCATAATTATAAAGTTGGAATCGTGCTTCTATGTAATGTTATTTACTTAATTCAGCAACGTTATATTGTAGAGATGGACGATTGCAGTAAATAAGCCGTACGAATGTGTCCGTTAGACCAACAAGAACACATCAGCCGGGTGAGTAAGTGGGCTATCTTTTATTTGTTGTTTGTTCGTTATTCCGTGATGAGATTTTGTTATGGTAGGAGGAGTTTTTTCATTATTTTTTGGAATTTTTGCTACATAATTCGAGTGTTGAACCGGTTCATACCTTAAACACGGTTTTTAGATATTTTTTCTGCGTATTGATAATTAAGCCATAAAAAAGACATTCCTGGAGACTGAACCAGTGTATATAATATGATGTGTGAGCTCCGGCTGGGGCTGCTGGCTCCACACTCCTCGCTTACGTCACCATAAGGTCATAAATAAATATTTCACCATAAATTAATGATTTATGTACTGTGTCAGCTTTCCTATTCTTCATAAATTTACAAAAAAATTTGAAAGAAAATGTAATATATATATAAGCATGGATTAGGCAATAAATACTAAGTTTAAGTACAAGGTAATTGACAATATAATCAGTGAGCCGTCGTGGACAGGTTGTGGGGAGGCCCGCGGACTGCTATTGGTCCCCTGGTCGAACAATGAAGATGACAGGTCCTTTTTTGGTCAGTTGCGATTAAGGAACGCTCGATTACGAAATAACTACGAAGCATGAATATATTTGTTGAGCTGCGAGAACACGTCAGAGAGGTAAATATTTGTATATTTGCTGTTCTGCTTGTGGAGATTTGATCTAGCTGTTTCTTAATTATGGAGGTGAATTTTAACTTTTTTGTTTTTAATAAATTCAAAGTAGCACATCAGATTGGCAGTGTGCGTCAGATTAAGAGTGTGCATCAGTCTTCTGTTAGACAATACGTTGGCACATCTTATGACAACATTCAATTACCAATGACCTTGCTTGTGCGACAACCCGTTGCTGACTTTTCCGTTGAAAATTATGTATTGGTTTTATCACAATTCTGTAAACTCCAGCGGTTGAAAATGTCAAAGGTCTCGGAAATGTAACTAAACATTAAAACAATTCATGTACTTACAAGCTTTCCATCGATTCATAGTAATGCAAAAATAAATATTTTTTAGATGTT
>WNGS01005997.1:19817458-19845572 GCA_020271785.1 Procambarus virginalis | reverse complement strand
ATATATATATATATACACACTTTTTCATAATGTTTACTTGTCAATTCGTAATACGCTCTACGTGAGCGGTGTTGAAAGTTAGGCTACTAGGACCTAGATAATCCGATATCTGTCACTGGTTTTACCGAATTCACTTGCTATGCATTTTGATGACAACGCGGATAAGAGGAGAGGAGAGCTGCAGAAGAGAGAAGAAAGACCTCGACGCGCTTTGGATCTTTTATAGAGCTTTGCCATCTTACAGGAAGGCAGCGTTCTGTATTAGATGTAGGAATACAGCCTTGTGTATTAGATGTATGGAAGATGTATGAAGAACGATAAACTTTAGGAAAGAAGAAAACATCATTAAAATGCCATCCGTAGTAACTGCAAAACAGGAAGTATGGTATCATTCCGAAATTCTTAAGTATGCGGCTCCGGCATAGATTCCCCCAAGCTAAAGAATATGATATGGGCAAAACAATCAAAGAAATACTATGTGTGTTGTTCAGTAGCTTGGGGGGAACTGAGCTAAGATAAACGGCTAAGGAAAGCCACTCTTCCCACGCTGAAGGAAAGACGTCAGAGAGAAGATAACAAAACTGTACATAATTTTAAGACAGAATCTGCAACGCGACTGTTTTCAAGAGTAGAAGTTACAGCACAAAAAAAAAGAAAATAATGGATGAAAACAGCTTAGCAAACGAGTGTAATAGACGTCATGAGCATCTCCAGCGGAAGGCTCCAAATCCATTGAATTTGAAGTGATTTCAGTTGAAAACTTGCATGGACAATTCCAAAAGAAAGTATTGCCCGATATTCACGTAGATACACGTGTAGGGTTGAACGCTAGTTCCTGTATTCCATAAAAGCTGGTGTTCAACCCTTAGAGCACACCGTAAGGAGTACACTCAGGTGTGAATTTATATACACTTACAGACACACACACACACACACACACACACAAAGAGACGATGATGTTTCGGTCCGTCCTAGACCATTCTCAAGTCGATTGATGGTCAAGTCATTCACAATCGACTTGAGAATGGTCCAAGACGGACTGAAACGTCGTCGTCCCTTCACCTTCTAGTGTGTGGTCTGGTCAACATACTTCGGCCACGGTATTGTGACTCATCGCCTGCACACACAAAAGAGCTTTGTAATAAAGGCAGATTTTTTAAAGAAAATCTTGTGCACCCAATCAACAGCAACATTTCAAATAACACTATACAACAATTTGTCATAGCTTCCCAACTTTTCACATGTTGGTAAGTTAAATCGACTATTTGTGCAACATTTAGTTGGAACTGTTTTCTGGTGTATCAGTTAGAAATGTGAAAAAAAAATTTTTTCCTATACCCAGCGAGGCAGCTGATGAACAAATCAAGGGCCGTGACGAACATTCGAACCTACGTCCGAGAGCATCCGAGAGACATAGGTTCGAATCCTCGTCACGGCCCTTGTGAATTTGTTCATTTGATGCATCACGCTATTGTGATTTCTGTGTGTAAGGCAGATGATGTTCCTCTTGCTGCTTAAGAGACTTTCTAAAACATCCTGTTTAATTTAAAGCAAGTCTCACAGTTCATGTGTCGATAGTCAGAGTCTGTGGAGAGATACTGTCACAGGTGCTTACAGAGCTGAGGCTGGGAGGAATCTGAGGACCTCCCCCTATGGATCGGTAGAGCCATGTCAGCGTTATGGGGTGTTGGAAGTATCAACACAGGACGGAGCACTTGACAATGGGTGTAAACTGGATGAGTTTGGAGTTGGGAGGGACCTGGGTGGGGGTGCTGGTTCGGTGGCAGGGTTGTTGATTTGTGGAACCAATTGCCGTGTAATGTAATAGAAGTAGGAGCCCTTGATTGTTTCAAGTGTAGGTTAGACATGCTATATGAATGAGATTAGGTGGATATAAATAGGAGCTTCATCGATTGGGCCAATTTGCTCTCTGCAGTTACCCTCATTCTCATGTTGTTATGTTATAGACTTGTGTCTGCTCAAAAACTATTGCTTTGTTTGCTAGCACAACTTGTTTTAAGTCACATCCTCAGTAAAACACATTTTAAACATTTATCTTACCTAAATTTATGTTGTCTTTAATTATTTTATATAATTTTTATTTTATTTAAAAAAGAACTGCGTATTTTCTTACTCTAAATCTTTATTCACTCTATTTGTCTTTGTCAATCTCTTTCAGTAGAATGTATAAAAAGATCTTCGCTTGCTAGTGGCGTGGATGAATAGCATGCGGGAGGCTCCTGACTCATCTAAGTCAGTTCATTAACATCCAATGATCACTGCCGCACCTTTGTCAGTCATTAACTCCAAAAGAGCCTCAAATATTGGTTTTATTGTTCAATATTTGAACTGCCCCCACAAACAGTGGGTCAGCTGTTGCCGCTCTTCTACCAGAGGCAGCAGTGATGAGAGGAACACCCGTACCAGAGGCAGCAAAGGCGAGAGGAATTGTCATATCAGATCAACTCAGTCTCCCAAGTTAGAACCTCTTATACATAATATCCGGAGATATGCAGCTCTTCAGATGGCTACTGTGGATCCCTGTGGCAAGTCCTTCACAATGTGCTGAGCCTCACATTAGTCTGGGGGGGATATGCGAGGCTTATACTCTCCAGGGGACTGTGGCTGAGGCAAGTCCGGTCAATTTGCCTCAGCGTACCAATTATGTAAATTGGCTTGGCAGTGATGAACAGAAAGTTTTGTACTAAATTCGAGAACTACCAAGATGAGGGAATTGATCTGAATTTGATGCTTCCCTACAAACCGCACACTACTCCCACCCCTCACCCATGCACTACTTCCACGCATCGCCCACACACCACTCTCACGCTATACCCACCACCTCACGTATTCCTGGAGTGAGAATAGTGAAGTTGGGATAAGTTGTTTTAACATAATTTACCAGATTACGTGGTCTTCCGCATATTTTAATTTTCGTTACCTCCAACTTTCCTCTTCCAATCTCTCTCTCTCTCTCTCTCTCTCTCTCCTCTCTCTCTCTCTCGATCTTCCTATCTTCGATCATCCCTTCCCCTGTTCACCATTTCCTATTTTAGAGGCGCTGGTCTCGGTGAGTGCCTGGAACATGTGAAGTATACCAGCGGACCCTTACAGTCTTTATCGAGCAGCAGCCGCCAAGGGAATCACATGCAGGTGTCTTCTTCCAAATACATGGCATTTCGAGCTTAATAATACCATGCACGATCCTTATAATATATTCCTGATATACTGTGCAATTACATTTTGAACTTATACCGAAGAAAACCAATTATTAAAAAAAGTGTTTTTTTCAGCAAAATATCTGAATGAAAAATGTTCTCTTGTTTAAAATCTAAATAGGGAGACCCTCGTCAGGCTTTCCTATTTCTCAATGAAACCTACATTCGTGCTGGATAAATAGAAACTTTCTGCGAATTCTCCAAATTTACATAACGGGTGACTAATAAAACAGAGAGTGGACGATGTAATCTGGTTAATGGATCCATGGGAAAACACTCGTTACTGTGGACACGTTAAAATAGGTTAACTTAACTGGCCCTTGACGTTATGTTGACAGAATTATCTTAATATACAAAATATTCGGAGAATGTTGAGAGGCTAATACTTCCAAGGTAATTTTTTTAATAGGAGCATTTCTGTTTACAAATTTGACGAGTTATTTACGTGTTAACTTATGGATAGCAAATACAACTGATTCAGAATGTAAATGACAATAACTTGGTTAATGGTTTAGAGCCCCAACGTACAAACCTGGAAATTAAGGGATTAACAAGGCTTTGGTCCCTCACGCTGATCATTATCATGTCGTGTAATGAAAGAGTGGTAGAAATAGTCAATATATACATGTAAGGTAAGAATGTGAGGTGAAAGGCGAAAATGATGAAGTATAATATAGGAATAAATAACAATAAAGAACAATAAATAATATTACATAAGACCTATTGCCAACAATAAGAGGTGAAATAAAGACGAAAAGAGATAACAAAATATCCAACAAGAGCCTACGAGAGGCTAAAGCCAAGTCAGATAAAGTTTGTTAAGAAAATTTAGAATGTCCATACGTCTTGTTGAATCTGCTCCCATACACAGCCTGCCCCCCACGTGAACCTTAACCCCTGGCTTTGTTGCTGTTGACTTTCTCATTATGTGGTGAAATGCTTCAACCTTCTTAACAAGCAGGGGCTCACTAAGCTTTAGCTCATTAGGGCTCTTTTTTTCCTGTTTTCCTTTATTCCTATAATCTTCTATGGTCAACTTCAACCTTCTTGCATTTCACCTCACGTCTGGAGCAGAGGAGAGACGTCTGTGGGGAGGAAAGGCTGAACAGAGAGACGTCTGTGGCAGAGGAGACGATGAACAGAAAGACGTCTGTGGCAGAGGAGAGGATAAACAGAGAGACGTCTGTGGCAGAGGAGAGAATGAACAGAAAGACGTCTGTGGCAGAGGAGAGAATGAACAGAAAGACGTCTGTGGCAGAGGAGAGAATGAACAGAAAGACGTCTGTGGCAGAGGAGACGATGAACAGAGAGACGTCTGTGGCAGAGGAGACGATGAACAACTTACGACAGGTTTGGAATACGAGAAAGATTTACGAACGCTCAAGTAAACTTTCAGATCTTCCATGAGTCAAGCGAAGATGTCTCGTTTTAAGAAGGATAAAAAGTTCTCAGTTTAGTGATGTGATATATATATATATATATATATATATATATATATATATATATATATATATATATATATATATATATATATATATATATATATATATATATATATATATATATAAAAAGATATACAATATTGGTAAATTATTGCTATGAGAGGAAAGAAAGGCGAGACCGAGATGGCGATCATGTTAAGATATGCTCCCGTGTGGCAGAAAGCAGTGGCGGATGGGTATGAAACATTGATCTTAACTTTTCCTGTTTTCTTAACAAGGTTACTCAGTGATTCTTGCCGCTGGCAAGAATAACTGAGTGATCTTCCCACGCTGGGTAAGTGTGCTTCCTCTACCTCTGTACAGGAGTGGGTAGTCAGGCATCACATCTGTGGAGGGTCGTATTGAATTGCCATTTGTGTAATCTACAAGCCACACCTTGAGGCATCTTCAAGTCCCTTGCTTCCTCTACCACTTACGTTACGATATAAGATTATTACAGAACACAAAAATACAAATGGAAGGTTCGTTGAAAATCGTACCTTGACCTTCCAAGGCGTGTCTTGGCTGTACTTGCAGTAGGAAATAGCCAGCAACCAGCGGGCTGGTTTAATGGCTCACAAATTCTCCCCCTGCTGGCTTTGACTGTTATTGCCTCTGCTCTCAAGCTTCCAGGACAGAGTGTTGGGGGTCGTGGTAGTGTGCTATTACACGTGTATAGTAGGTGGGGCCGTGAGACTATTTAACTACACATTCCAATCTTCGAGTATTTGCATACGTTGCTTAAGAAGTGTAAAGTGCTTAAGAATGCTGAAGAGGGTATGGACGGAGCGAGGCTCTTGCGTTGTTGCTAGAATGTGTGCAAATGAACCCTTTCTTGACCTCATGCCAAATAGTGAACATCGCTTCCCTTGTCTGAGTGTTTATAAGCCAATTTGGCTTTCACGACAAGCTGCTGGAAGACGCTTGAAATTAACACAGTGTCACGTGCCTGTGATTTAAGACAAGATATCCTAATGAAAATCGAAGCTGGAGTATTAAATATTGATCTAAAGCAAGCGCCAGGCCAGTATGTGTAAATAACCCTATGGATGCCACGAAAGACTCCAGAGATCCTAAAACTTCCTCAAAAGGTAAATAAAGGATACATAATTTAATCTGTATCACAGAATCAGCATCATTGAAGATTTTACTGAGACTTCTGGAGCATAGAAGCAATGGGCAAAGAATAATTTGAGAGCAACAAGAAAACTAGTAAATTCAATCAGAAGATTTATCCCAAATCTTGTCGACTTTGCAGTATTACACCTGGAAGTTGTTTTACAGGTGTGTGTATATTCAGCTGACATGCACGCCTCGCAAATTGTGCAGTGAGTTACCCGGACTGTTCACACAACTACACACATTGTTGTCCACACAGGTTGTGAATTTACGAATAGGGAATGTTTTTTCTATGACTCGGTACAAACACAGCCGGTGCTTCTGTATCACCAGCGGCTGCTATTGGAGCCCAAACGGGGGCCGCTGGAACCAACACGTGCCACTGAAACCCAATAAGCGCATCTGAATGCTGGCATCTGCATCTGTTGCGCAACAGATGCATTTGGCCAACAGATGCACTTAGTTTCCCTTATTTACAGTGCGCCTCATTACCGCAGAGTATCTATGCCTTATGCAAGAATGAAAAACTTCGTGACGTATACAAATTACTATGTGAATATTCATATAAGAAAAAATAATATAAGAAATCATGCAAAGGCCTATAATGGCCTATACGAGACAAATCTTATTTATTCCCAACCAAACACATCTGTCTATTAAATAAAATGTCTGCCCGAGGTTGGACACCAGTTGCTTGTGGTTAAGGTCGCGCAACTTTTCTTTGTGATGTGTAATTGTACTGGAAGTGTCATAAGGTGGTCTGGGTCATCCCATGCATTTTTGAGCCCATCCTCACAGGAAAAATCCATTACCCTGAGACACCACACCCCCTTCAACCCACCACGAGAGTTATGTAGATGTTTGTGATGATCTGAACGCCTATTACAATGATGGTAATTGTTTGCAAGTAAACTGGCAAATCAATTCTTGTTATAAGCAGATATTATTTGCAAGTTATAATCTTGTTGTATTATATATCATTGGTTTAAAATATAAAAAATGTATGTTGAAAACCTTTTCTTTGAAGAATTTGGTTTTCTGTAAACGGAATTCTCGGGCACACTGAAATAGATCTCGATTTCAATATTTCACATTATTATTAATAATAAACCATAAAAATACATCCAAACATAATGAAACCTAATCTAACCTAACCAAACCTTAACCTGAATTTAACCTTACCATGGACAGACAGTCGATAATAGCACTAATTATGTAGTCGTTTCCAATCCATTCTCATGAGTGGATCTACTTGCTGGGAACAGGTGGCATTTCTAAGTGGGATTGGCTCCTATTGCCACAAACCAACGACTCAAATGTAGCCTGAAAATATGGTGTCGTTTTCCATAGAGTTTCTAAACTGATTTTTTAAACTGTTATCATAACCACAACATTGCATCAAAGTAATAATAACAAAACCAAACAAAATGCTGTGGTTATATTGTGGATTTGTTGGGCTCATATATTTCATGTTCTGAGTGAGAGAACAGGACGAAGGAAGGAAGGGAGGAGGAACAGGACAGAGGAAGGGAGGGGGAACAGGACAGAGGAAGGGAGGGGGACCAGGACAGAGGAAGGGAGGGGGAACGGGTCGGAGGGTGAAAGGAAAGGAACAAGATAGAGAACGGGAAATAGACACACTTACCTAGGCATTGCCGGATACCACATCCAGTTCATATGTATGTCTAAACTACGCTTAAAACAATTCATTATTTCGTAAGCTGGTGACTTACGACAAACGTTGTATCATTTCTAGGTATTGTTTTTAAATATTTAATAATACGCTTTGGTAGCTGATCCCTATCGATACTTACACATGAATAAGGGCCAGAAGATGGGCTTTAATTTTCAAGGATTTCATGCTTTACGACACCCAAAATAGGAGTTTCCTGACACACATATGTGAGTAGTGCGAACACACACACACACACTCACTGGCATATACACGCACACACTGGCACACACACACACACACAGGCACAATGACATACACACTAACACACAGGCACAATGACATACACACTAACACACACACACAATGACACACTGACACTCTGACAAAGGAAAACTCAGCAAGACCAGAGAGCAACGAACCCAGAGCAAGAGCGCAGTCCTGAAAAATTCGCAGACTTTGCATATAGAGCCGAGTTATACATATCCAGTGGAGACAATGGCTCAAGCTGCCAATATTCCTCCGCTGCACAAGAAGGAAGAGTGAATTTCCTCACCACTTGCATTCTTTTCATTCCTGGCTGAAGTAGCGTGATGTGCCGACCCATTTCCCTCGAAGCGGTGCCCTTAATGACGCAGTGGGCACGGAGATGTGTGACGCAGTGAGGCCTGAACATGCTGGTCGCAATGGGCACGGAGATGCTTGACGCAGTGGGCACAGATATACCTGACACTCTCGGCACGGAGATTATTGACGCAGTGGGCACAAAGATACTTGATGCAGCAGAGGGCATAGATACTTGACGCAGTGGTGCACAAGGATACTTGACGCAGTGGGCATAAAGATACTTGACGCAGTGGTGCACAAGGATACTTGACGCAGTGGGCACAAAGATACTTTACCCAGTTGCTCTATTAGACACATGCATCATTGCTCTACTTGACAGATGTGTAATTTCTCTACTTTTCACATGTATCTAGCTCTGCTTGACACATGTATCTAGCTCTGCTTGACACATGTATCTAGCTCTGCTTGACACATGTATCTAGCTCTGCTTGACACATGTATCTAGCTCTGCTTGACACATGTATCTAGCTCTGCTTGACACATACATCATTGCTCTACTTAAAACATATATCGTCGATTCGTCAATTAGCAAATCTCCATTTATTAACAACATGCCAATTTACTCCCTCTGCATGTTTATATTGTCAACGCAATATTAATACAAATTTATCCATGAATAAAACAGCAGATCACGCATATAAATTAGGGGAAACCGGGTCTCGTTTAGGCTTCCACGTGGACTGATTTTATTGGGATAAACTGAACTTACTGTTTGCCAAGTGGAAGACAACTTGTATAATTTGAAAATTTGCATAGAAGTGCTTTGAAATGGGTATCAATGTTAAGTACATTAAAAAGGGACAAATAGGTCCGTAAGGACAAAAGTTCACGTCAAGATTTTCTCACGTATATTACGTGCTTGTGATGTCATTACGAATATCTGGATAATTTAGTGTGCAAATGTACAGATTAACATGCATAGGCATGTTTTGTGTACGTTATCACATCGAGGAAGGTACGAGATGCCGTCTTGATAGTTGGGGTGACGGTTTGTTAGTCTGTTGTTGTTGTTTTAGATTTAGCTACTCAGAACGAAATGTCCATGTAGCACGGTTTATGGTGAGCCCGTAATTGAGTTCGGATATTCGCGATAACCTTGCTACTCTGATATTTAGGTCAAAGTTTTAAATGGGGGGAGGGGTTCCTCCTTTTTCCCTGTTTCTTTTTCGTTTCTGTTTTAGTGCACTGGTTTTAGTCTTGTTTTAATAACATTATCTTGGTGGCAGATGTAGGTGCAGAATATTCACTAGTGAGTCCCATTCTTCAACGGCTTTTCTAATCATTGCAGTCGCTGTGGTTTCTTGGTCATTAGCCAGAGTTCAGGAGAGCTTTACACTGTGTGAGAGACTTGTGAACGGCAGCGATCGCAGGGTCTGTACGTCAGTTCCCAGACGATGAATTACAACTACGTCAGTACACATATGGGTTAATAAAGATTTCACAAATTAATAGTGGATGGCTCAGGACCTGTTGGCAAGAGTTTGTCATATTAACGTGCCGGTTAAAACGACTGCAACAACGCATAGTTCATCTTAGCACGAGAGGAAAAGTTGGCCTCCATTTGAAATTTTTAAGATCACTCAGGAAAGCCGGAATTAAACTTAAGATCTGTGAGAAGAAATGAAAGGACGTGTTGGTGTCCACGTCTGACCCCCCAAAAAGGTCGCAGTGGGTCAGTTTGTTGTGGGTCAAAATACGTTGTGCTAATTTTGTTCCCAATATCGTTTAGTGCTCAAACAATAGTCTATAAACTAGAGTCAATTAAATATTGTTTTGGTGAACGTGTCCTTAGAAAGCCTTGCGAGCAATTTGGTTTGGGTTCGAATTCTAGCCAGGGAGGATATATTGGACTACAATTCGTACTGTTCGTTCCTGTTCATCCAGCAGTAATTGGGTACCTGGTTGTACCCAATTACTTGATTGAAACCTGCTTGAAATACAATTGTCGAATTGTGTTTCAGGGGAAACTAGTATGGAAAGGCTTACCATGAGCTATAGGAAGGGGAAACGTTTCATCATGAGACGAACGATAGTTGTGAACCAATAACTTGTTGGGGCAAGCAGATGCATTCCAACAGTGCTGCCAGAAGCATAGGACCTTGCCTCCGAATGAAAATCACACGAGTGCAGGGAACGCCTCAAGGGATTCAATTTGTCTCAGTACAGTCGTCTGCTCATGTGTTATAAGTCAAGACTTTAAACAACAAAAATAAGTATGAATTAAACAGAAAAAAATAGTTTAAAATCACTCTCCAAAACATTTTGTTTCATTCTAAACATCACATGATCAATATATTGTTTTCTCATGTCAATGGATTATGAAACAAATTGCCGACAAACAAATGGATTTTATGAAATTAGTGCAACTATGGATAAAAAAAAATAAAAACATTAGTCATAGACAAAGATTCACAAGCAAGATGGCTTTATACTTATTCTCGGAATCTCCAATTTAAATTCGGGTGTTGCATGGGTGACAATTTTTACTGATCCTGGCTACGTAACATATGATCCAGGAAAGACTTCCTTTTATTTTCAGAAGTGTGGGGTTAGGTGTATAACACATATGCTACTCCCTCGAGATACCACCAATCCACCTATGAGAATTCTTAAACACCAGTCCAGAGTTATGGACACTGGTGAGTACTCAACAGCACATATATATATATTTTCCTGTGAAAATAAATGAACAAATGAAACAAACAGACTCGGAAAATTACACATTTTGGCAGGTAAAAATGGGGGTCAGGAGGGCACACGCCAGCCAGACATTACTCACGGGAGAGTTACGAGGTCAAACCTTCACTCTTCCGTGAAATGAACTTTAATACTACCACACACACCTTGTGGCAATGTCAGCCAAAACCGGAATTATAGAAGACATACTTGATCTACGCGAGAAATCAATGTTACCACCAACCACAGACCCATTCACTAATGCTTGTAATATATTAGGATAATTTGAAGAAACACTGAGGTAGTGTAATGGAATACAACTGGCGTCTCTGGCCTCTGGATAGAGGGGTTGGGGTAATGGTGCCACTCGCCTAGTGCCTCGCCAGCGATCTGGTCCTGGTTCGAGTCCTGGTCTCGGAAGGAGTGTCCTTAACTGTACGCATCTTATTCACCCAGCAGTAATTAGGAATCCGATTAGTATATAAAGCTCTTCGTAAGCTATGGGAAGGGAAAGCTCTTAGACTGCGACGAGGAGTCGCAAGTCGTTCATACCTGTACCCACTTCTGTAAAAAACCGTCTTGGCAAGAACACCATGAATACGTATCTTGTATTTTGTATCCTCAACGTCATACTTATGCATCGGTGTTGCAATGGCTGTCCTTGACGATCGTAAAACATGAGCTGGTTGGTATATAACTCATGGTAATTTGTGATTGATGTTGAGTTAGTTTGATCGTTAATGATGAGTTACCTCATCTTATCGCTCCATCTAGTCTGCTGGGTCTCCTCCCATTGTGCATGTTGGTGTTCCTGGAAGTACTTGGTTCTAGTTGGCGATAAGTCTTGTCTGGCAGCATGTTATTATGTCTAGGTTAATGTTACCTGGGGGAGCGTCCGGCTCCTGGTCAGGACACCACCACCACCCTCCCTTACCTTGGTGCTCTTGACACACTGTGGAAGCTCTGTGTCATGGCACCTATATTCTGCGTCATGGCACCTATATACTGCGTCATGGTACCTATATACTGCGTCATGGCACTATATATTGCGTTATGGTACCTATATACCGCGTCATGGCACCTATATACTGCGTCATGGTACCTATATACTGCGTCATGGTACCTATATACCGCGTCATGGCACCTATATACTGCGTCATGGTACCTATATACTGCGTCATGGTACCTATATACTGCGTCATGGCACCTATATACTGCGTCATGGCACCTATATACTGCGTTATGGTACCTATATACTGCGTCATGGCACCTATATACTGCGTTATGGTACCTATATACTGCGTCATGGTACCTATATACTGCGTCATGGCACCTATATACTGCGTCATGGCACCTATATACTGCGTTATGGTACCTATTACTGCGTCAGGTACCTATATACTGCGTCATGATACCTATATACTGCGTCATGGCACCTATATACTGCGTCATGGTACCTATATACTGCGTCATGGTACCTATATACTGCGTCATGGTACCTATATACTGCGTCATGGTACCTATACACTGTGTCACGGTACCTATACACTGTGTCACGGTACCTATACACTGTGTCACGGTACCTATACACTGTGTCACGGTACCTATATATACTGTGTCATGACACTATGACAACAGCGTTTTCACGCGGGAAACTAAAAGTACAGGGGTAGAAAGAGGCGCTTTGTAGAAAGAATGGAATATTGACACAGACATCAAAGATTTATGTTTGCCTAACAGAAGGAGAAAATGTTTTACAAGGTACGAAACATGAGTCTCGCGTCTTGGGAGGCCCAGAGATGCTGAATCATAGAGGACACCAACTTGCCTTCAGTTTTACTGTATCCTGTTGTTTAAGAAGGGGTGAAGATGGAAGTGTTGGCTGTGGTGGTGATAGTGAAGGTGGGGTATGATGATGATGATGATACCAGGGGGGGGGGGGTGATGGTGCTTCCCTAGCAGTGACTATGGGATAGTGAGGTCTAGGTCTTTGTGCCAGGCTTTCTAGCCCAGATCATCCGTTTATAGTACTGTGCTTTACGGGAGATCGCTTGTCTCAAGTGTTTTATTGATGGTAGTGTTTTATTCTGTTGTGTTGATAATGTTGATGGTTTGTTGTAAGGGTGGTAGTGGTGGCGTTTGCGGTAGTTGGTAGAGATAATGATGGTGATGGAAGGGGTAATGATAACTGTGATGATAGTTGTGGGGGGTAATTGTGATGGGATAGGTGATTGTCCTCTGCCTGAAGATCAAGTAGGGAAGACGAAGATAGGTAAGCAGATAGATACAACAATATATAGGAAGACAGCAAGACATATTTGAATAGCCAAACCGACTGGCATTAATATACAGATAAGAAAAACGTTGAGACATACAGAGACAGTCACAGGCAGAGACTGATAACAAAATACGATTAAGCCAGTTAATAGAAGATAGAATCAATGACGAATAAGCAAAAGACATACGTGTGTGTGTGTATTCATCTAGTTGTGCTTGCGGGGATTGAGCTTTGCTCTTTCGGCCCGCCTCTCAACTGTCAATCAACTGTTACTACTACTATTTTTCTTTTCCACACTCACACACACACACCACACCACAGGAAGCAGCTCTGTAACAGCTGTCTAACTCTCAGGTATCTATTTACTGCTAGGTAACAGAGGCATCAGGATGAAAGAAACTTTGCCCATTTGTTTCTGCCTGGTCCAGGAATCGAACCCGGGCGACAGAATTACGAGACCTGCGCCCTGTCCACTCAGCTACCGGACCCCCACACACCAGTGTGTGTGGTGTGTGTGTGTGTGTGTGTGTGGTGTGTGTGTGTGTGTGTGTGGTTGGGGGTGTGTGTGTGTGTGTGGTGTGTATGTGTGTGTGTGTGTATGTGTGTGTGTGTGTGTGTGTGTGTATGTGTGTGTGTGTGTGTGTGTGTGTTGTTTGTGTGGTGTGTGTGGTGTGTGTGTGTGTGTGTGTGTGTGTGTGTGTGTGTGCGTGTGTGGGTGGTGGTGCTCTATTATTTCCAAGCTAAGAATATCCTAAATAATTTAACAACAACTAATATACAGTAAGGGGAAAAAAATCGAACAAAAGCCTTTACCACTAAAAAGAGAATAACGCAGATGGAAACAACGTGGCGAGGCGAGCCACAATAACCACAAGGGAAGAGCAAGGAGTGGAAAGCTATTGTGTAGAGCAGAAAACTCAGCCGCACACGCAACAAGCAGCACACGCACAAGCAGCACACCAACAAGCAGCGCACGCAACAAGCAGCGCACGCAACAAAAAAAAAAAACGTAAATGCTAGTGTGGTGGCAGTTTGGCTGGCGAAGAGCTTCGTTAAACAGCCAAGAATACACGAAACGAACGAAAAAAAGAACAGGAAGCTTAAATCAACGAGAGGAAGAGTTGTGTGGCGACTACGGAGATATAATGGGACAAGACACGCGAAGGAAAACCGCTTAAAAATACCTCGAAAAATAGAAGAAAAATCATTTTCATTTATTTATTCGTGGAATGTGGACGATTTTCAGTTTAACAAAATAAATTTCTGGTAAACGTTAAATTATGGATTTAATCAATACACGTTTTGGTGAGAGGAGATGAATATTCCTCCCTTGTGTCTGGCGCTTGTTGAGCTGTGGGAAGTAAAAGTAGACGGGAAGGGAAAGGTGGGATAGAAGGTATTGAAGGGTAAGGGATGGGAGAAGGGGTTAGAANGCTCCCTAGATAATGTATGTTCAAAACAAATCTATGGAGTGGATGATGTATTAAAAAAATACATCCTGTTTCATAACAAAGTCTAGTACGTGACTTAGACTTAAACTACTATTTTATACACAAATGTTAAGCTGCAGTAAGCATTAACTCTTTCTGTCCATCCATTTAGATTGGTTAGTCATTCGACGGGCTTCCTGCAGGGTCCGAGTTTGATCCCCCGATGATCTCAGTAGTTGGACACAAGTACTTCACTCTTTCCTTCTATCCCAGTTCTCATTCTTCTTGCTCTGTGCCTCATTCTTCTTGCAAGGAGTTATGTGCTACTTTCGACTTAGCGCTTCTTCCTGATAATTATCTTAACGCGCCTCGGTTCTTAAATATGAATATCAAATGAATTAGTTAAAAACAAAATAAATGATAATTATATTTTTCAATATACGGAACTTATATAGTAGGTAACCTCAGGCATTATTATCATTATGTACAGAATTATGTCTTTACCTCTTCTCATATTCAGATTATGTCTTGCAAACAAATTTTTGTATTTGGAAAACTTATTCAGTGATATTTTATTAAAATATATATCGTCTTGGGGCTATATTAAATAAGGAGTTGAAGAAGCATCTTTCTTCTTATTTCCTGAAGACACTATACGACGCAGTTAAAATATGAAGTTTGTTAACTTCAGTTTCCTACTTTTGTCTTCAAGAATACCAGGCCTCTCACTCCTCCATTCCCGAGGCTCCAACATGACTCCATCCAAGGTGCGCCATAACTCATCCATCCCAGGGACCCAGGTACGCTTCCATCCCAGGCCCCCATCACTCTACCCCCAAGGGTTTTCATCCAAAGGGCCCTTCACCCTCCACTCAAGAGCCATCCACCCCTGAACCCAAGAAGTCCTCCACCCAGACCCTCGACCCAAGGGGCACTCCACTCAGAGGTCTCTCTCACTACTAGTGGCCTTGTATGCTCAGTAATTCTCACCCTTACACCAGGTGCTCTGAAATACGACTCTCGTATTTCGACGAGGCTTCTCCGCCGTGATCCTTCACCCCAACAAAAAAAACAACAACTTCCCTACAGAGAAAAAGAAACTGACCCGAGTCACACTTTTCGGCAGCAGTAGTGGCAATCTGGCAAGCCCCTCTCGCTAGTCTCCTAATGGAACGAGTCGTTGAGCATGTATAGAGGTCATCAACACTGGAGGGTTAAGTGAGTGGCAGTTACACAGTGTTGCATGTTGCATGAGGCGATTATACTGTGTAGTTAAGGGGTCTAGTTGGATTCTATTTGTCAGCGAGACCAACACCCTTAGTTTTTTCTTTCAGCAATATTGAGCTAGTCAAGGCCTCTGGAAAATTACCCAAAATTACGTTCCTATGATGTATTTATCCTCATAAACACACACACACACACACACACACACCACACACACACACACACACATACATACACACACACACACACACACAAATGGATTAGCAAGCCATTAGAAAAGTCCTGTTGCCGCTTAGGAAATCCGCCAGTATGAATACCAACCATCGCTTTTTACTCATCACAAAGCTTTAAGTTAGCACACAGAACACCACCTCCCTTTCACCCGCCATCACTTAGCTACTCTTAAATAGGCGTCTTCGCCAGCTTCATGACTCAGACATTTTATTTGAATTACGTAATGCTCGGCTGATTAAATGGCTTGGCGCTTTCCCCCTGATAATTCCCGTCCCCTCCGCTGGTTAAATCTGATTATGTCCCAAATAGGCATTAGGGACGCGAGAGACTGTTCGTAAACTGCATTAAGACTGTGAAAGGTTTTGCACAATGGTGATTCCATCGCACTTACTGGCCAGTTCTCTCTAGAGTAGTTATGTAGTTAACGTTTCAATAGATTTAAAATACTTTACAGCAAAAAATTCTCTCTCTCATATATTTGTGTGTGTGTGTGTGTGTGTAATTACCTAAGTGTAATTACCTAAGTGTAGTTACAGGATGAGAGCTACGCTCGTGGTGTCCCGTCTTCCCAGCACTCTTTGTCATATAACGCTTTGAAACTACTGACGGTTTTGGCCTCCACCACCTTCTCACTTAACTTGTTCCAACCGTCTACCACTCTATTTGCGAAGGTGAATTTTCTTACGTTTCTTCGGCATCTGTGTTTAGATAGTTTAAATCTATGACCTCTTGTTCTTGAAGTTCCAGGTCTCAGGAAATCTTCCCTGTCGATTTTATCAATTCCTGTTACTATTTTGTATGTAGTGATCATATCGCCTCTTTTTCTTCTATCTTCTAGTTTTTGCATATTTAATGCCTCTAACCTCTCCTCATAGCTCTTGTCCTTCATTTCTGGGAGCCACTTAGTGGCATGTCGTTGCACCTTTTCCAGTTTGTTGATGTGCTTCTTAAGATAAGGGCACCATACAACCGCTGCATATTCCAGCTTTGGTCTAATAAAAGTCGTGAACAATTTCTTTAGTATTTCTCCATCCATGTATTTAAAAGCAATTCTTAGGTTAGAAAGTGTAGCATAGGCTCCTCGCACAATGTTCTTGATGTGGTCCTCAGGTGACAGTTTTCTATCTAAAACCACCCCTAGATCCCTTTCTTTATCAGAATTCTTTAAAGATTTCTCACAAAAAAAAAGTGTGTGTGTGTGTGTGTGTGTGTGTGTGTGTGTGTGTGTGTGTGTGTGTGTGTGTGTGTGTGTGTGTGTGTGTGTGTGAAGTAAACAGTACAAGTAATTAGAAATTCCTATGCAGGCGATGAGTCACAATAACGTGGCTGAACGTCGACGTCCCTTCACCTTCTAGTGTGTGGTCTGGTCAACATAGAAATTCCTGATTGTAACTCCGTTAGGGAGCCGGTCGGCCGAGCGGACAGCACACTGGACTTGTGACCCTGTGGTCCCGGGTTCGATCCCGGGCGCCGGCTAGAAACAATGGGCAGAGTTTCTTTCACCCTATGCCCCTGTTACCTAGCAGTAAAATAGGTACCTGGGTGTTAGTCAGCTGTCACGGGCTGCTTCCTGGGGGTGGAGGCCTGGTCGAGGACCGGGCCGCGTGGACGCTAGAAAGCCCAGAAATCATCTCAAGATAACCTCAAGATAACAGTGTGTAATATCAACGATATCAACAGCCACAATAGCATGAGTATTCAAACTTTATCATATTTCATTTACTCCCAATGTGTTGCACAGGGCTCCAATCATCGTAGACATTATTCATATTTCCCAACGCTATATTATCAGACACTTTCCTAATATATATTAAACTGGCATATATGCTTATTATCTGAAATTGGTTATCCGTGGACCCATAATATTTACATAAAAACAATGTCAAACGATGGGCAGATAGGCAGCGTTCTTCACAAACATCAGAATATATACACGTACTATATAAATTTACCTGCTAATAGACTAAACTGTATCAATTAATGTTTTAAAATATTCAAGTTAATGACTCGCAATCTCCAAATTTGTGTTTATAAACAATAATTGACCTTGAATGTCTTGTGGGTAGATACCGTAGGTTTCTGAAGTGATTGCTGTTTAAAAACTACCCATTTTTTTATTTTTTAAGTGTAATGACTAATCATCCTGCAAAATGGGGACTTTTAGTATCACTACTAACTTATTCTCTTATGTGTTCATGATTATATCCTCATAATGCACCCAGAGTCTGCCAGTGCAGACTACTGATCACATGTCCCTGTATGACTATCAACCTGTGTGATGGGGATTTTTAGCATCACGTAGCTTGTTTTTGACACACACTGTACTCCCCTGGTCGACGACCGGGCCGCGGGGAAATTGAAATAAGTTTATTGATGTAAAATACACACAAAGGGATGAGATAGCTCAAGCTATTCTCACCCCGTTCAGTACATGGGCCGCGGGGACGCTAAGCCCCGGAAGCACCTCAAGGTAACCCCCTTCATATAGTGTAGGGCAGCTGCGGAAATACAGATGCACCTATATAGGAGAATACAAATATACAAATGATTTCCACAACTCGTCTGGCATTACTTTGGCAAACAAATTTGTTATTAATAATTCCTATGATAATAGCATTTAATCTGAAAATACAATAACATATTTGTTTAAAATATAAATAAATATATATATATTTTTTGTTATGAAATATTTATATATCTATATATAATATTTAATTGTGCTTGTAAGTACTCGAAATATATTCATCATGGTCAGTACCTGACACGCGTGTGCATACGTGCGTGCACAGAATGTTTTTTTTTCCAAGAGAGAAGTCAGATATGAGCCACACCAAATGACAGTATCAGCCTACGTCACAGGCAACCTGGGTCACAAACCAAGACAAACCACCTACCCTTTGCTTTCCCCCTTCCCCCTGGACCTTGTAGGACGGCGTAATTTGGCAGTGATGGCAAATGTATGCGTCCCTAGACAGTTAGGGCGACGCTGTATTTTTGCCTGTCCTGTTTCCAACCATTTTAGCGTCCAGATTAGGTTATTCTTGAAGTTTACAGCTTTTTAAGGACCTCTCTTCCTGCCTTCGGCGGAGCAAAATTGGTTTCTTGTTGGATAGCGATGTCTATTTAGGGGAAAATAGTTGTAATACGTTCGTCATCAGCTTGCTTAAACTAATAATATTTAATTAGTTGAAGGAGCAAATAATCTGTAGTTAGCTGCTGGAGTGGTGCGCTGGTTGGGTGAGAGGAGGTGTTGGTTGGGTGAGAGGAGGTGCTAGTTGAGTGAGTGCAAATGCTGGCTGGGTGAGTAAAGATACTTCTTGGGTGAGTGAATGAAGGTGCTGGCAGTGTGAGTGGAGGTACTGTATGTTGGGTAGGTCCGCAAAGTTTCATACGCTCTCACAATACCCTAATCATTGCGTTAGTACTCTCCAACCTCACATACTTGCCGTATCCTCTCGGCCATTCAATCCCACATTAACCCTCTCATTTGTTTAACCCTAGAGGTAGGTTTATCAAGATTGAATCAATCCCTGGAGTCAAATCAGATTGGACAAATCTCTGTGGTCCATCAGGACTGCAGGACTCATTACTATTGAAAGAAACACTCAGTTTGTCTCCCACATGTTGATCAAGAAGAGTGGTGGTGAAGGGGAATGGGCAAATGATGGTAAGGATAGTTTTGACCGTGGTGCTGCTTTTAGTGATGGAGAGGGTCTTGAAGAGGTTTGGAAGATGGAGTCTGTGGTGATAGTAGTCTAGGATGAGGTGGATAGGTATGGCGGGATAGAGACCTGTCGATGTTACACACAGAGATCACACTAACGTGATGCATCAAATGAACAAATCCACAAGGGCCGTGACGAGGATTCGAACCTGCTTCCAGGAGCATCCCAGACACTCCCTTAATCGACTGAGCTACGACAGGGTAAAAGAGTTGAAACCTAAGTTCTACTGAACTTACTGGATCCCATAGCCTCTCCGAGGCACAAACCAGGATTTTACACAACTATAATGATGTAAGGGCGAAGAGGAAGAACGGCCTATTGACATAGCTCGGGTGCAGGGGGGAGTTGTGTAAAACCCTGGTTTGTGCCTCGGAGAGGCTGCAGGATCCAGTAAGTTCAGTAGAACTTCGGTTTCAACTGTTTTTACCCTGTCGTAGCTCAGTCGATTAAGGCAGTGTCTGGTATGCTCCCGGACGCAGGTTCGAATCCTCGTCAAGGCCCTTGTGGTTTTGGTCACCTTGGATGTATTGATGAAGGGGATTCTGGTTGAGGTTAGGTTTAGGTTATGTGAGAGAGGAGCGGAAAGAGGTGGTGTTGCGGGTTCCTTTTCTCCCCGTTTTAGATATGGATCGAAAAGTAAACATGAGGAAGGTAAATGACGATGTCAGGAGAGCTAGCACCTAGAGAAGGCTTATTATGAGTCATTAGTATGACAAATAGTTTCTAGTCTTATTGCAATCCGATGTTGATTTACGGTCTTCCAACTGCATGTTTTACTATTCAACTTGCATGTTTACATTTTCTCCAGCAAGTGCGAACTATCAGCACAAAAGTGTTATGCTATAAAAGGGTATGATAATGTAATAAGTAATGGTAATGTCTTCTCACAGACATAACAACATAGGATAAAATCCACACTTATGTATTTGTGAAATTTATGTGCAGATTTACACCAAGCCTTTCGCACTCTCCTGAGTGCCTTGTCAAGGTCTGAGCCTGTGGCTAGGACGAGACTTGGTCCTGACTTTGATTAGTCGTTGAGATGTAAGTCTCGTCCTACTACATAATTAGACTATGACAAAGCATTCTGAAGAATGCGAAAGACAAAATATAATTGTTCAATATTGGGAAAGGAGGTAGTTATAATATATAACGAGTATATCAATAGCAATAACTAATTCACATTGTTTTACACCGTGTTACGCTGTCTATCCTTTTGCTTAATGCCATCCTTATGGCGGGATAGAGATGCCAGACGAGTGCCTCAGAGGACTAAGTAGGCAGCACTGGCCTAGACATCACTCTGATATGGTAAGCAATTATCAAAAGAAGGCACCAAGCCTGGAAGACTGTTTTGGCCACAATGTTTCACACAAGTAAAAACGTATATCCTTAATATCATTCATGAGGCGAATATGAGAGCAAAATAACATACGCTGTGCTGTGTAAAAAGTATCAGGAGAGTTAGAGATGGTACGAAGCCCCCAATATTATATCCAGTGCACAAGACTGTCAGCTCCCACCCTTACTGACGTTAGCTGGGCAACAACTTCCACTATTTAGCTACCATCGACTCTAACCCTCTGTAGGTCTCTTTAAGTGTCACGTTCGCTGCCAGCCAACGACACATTACCAAGTAGATGGAAGACAAGGTGCACATATTCAACATTCTTGGTTGAATGTTCTTCAGTGGCAACCTGCATTTGCATCTCGTTCATGTACTTGCTATACTCACCACTGTGGCACAATCCACCTAGTATATGAACAAAATAAAAAGGATGAAGGGTCACTTAAAGTTGATGTAACTATCACAGCTTTGACTTGCATATGTACTCCACGAGTCACTAGTATTGCATATTGCAATACTGCACGATGTAAGCTGCGTATTGCACGATAAAGGTTGCAATTGCAACTGCATCTAGAAAATGAAATATGACCTTTCTCAGTGCAGAAAATATAAAAGCTAAGATGATAAGGAGACTTCCTCCGTGTATTACTGCTGGAGAGAGAGAGAGAGAGAGAGAGAGAGAGAGAGAGAGAGAGAGAGAGAGAGAGAGAGAGAGAGAGAGAGAGAGAGAGAGAGAGAGAGAGAGAGAGAGACAGCGGAAGTGATTCATCAAGAGTCTGCAGGCATAAATAATGTTGTGGGATATATATAGTCTTCCACATGATGAAAGTGAGGTCTTGCTCAGAGTTTTCCTGCTACCCGTCGCTCTCCTGGTACGGAGGGGGAGAGGAGGAGGAGGATGACAGGAAAGGATAGAACTGGAAAGAAAGGGGATAGAATAGAGCCAGGAAGAATTGTGGGGAAGTTCTGAGGAACTTTTGATGAAGATAATGAGCAGGAGGAAGTTTGGAATCTCAGATTTTCACTGTATGAAGCTAGGAGATTGGGACCTCAGGTCTTATTGCATGACATGAGGGGATTGTGTCATGCATTAAGTCTTACCTGTAAAGCATCTGGAGAGATCCAAATCAGGTCCAACCTGTATGACACCTGGGATATGGCACCTCAGGTCCGGCCCGATTACCCAGTTACAGGAACACCATATCATACATGTTAACTATATTATAGTAGAACGGGATTTTTAAGGAAACATTTACGATATAATAAAGAAGATTACATAAGAATTGGGTGGTAAATCCAGGCATTGAGAGCTTAGAAAGCTCTTCCTGATCCGGTCAAATATTTTATTCCACAAGAGAAGTAATAAATCACAATATTCATTAAGTTAAATTCATTTAATAAAAAACGCTGAAAGTTTACACAAGATTTTAATTTCAATATGAAATTCTGCCGAAAAAACTCGCACTACAGACTTTGAAGACACCTGTGACTACATGTATAAACTTTTTGCGCTCTAACCTAAATAAATTAACCCGTCTTCTAGGTGTGACAGTACTTAGAGTAACCTTTTGGTGGAAAGTACCAGTATGTGGTGATGGACTGTAAATAAACCACTCTTTGTACTATTAATTTGATAGAGTCCGGTAAAAAGAAATCTAAAAAAACAAACCAAAATATTCCTAGGCCTAGTATAGCACATATATATTATACTAACCCTAAGATAGCGTGTATTAAGCCTAGTGTTGTTACACGAGGTTAGGTTAGGTTCAATATTTATGTTGCTGTTAAAAAAAATGTTTCCTATTTGTCAAACTCAATAATACAAGAGTAAACTTTTGATGATCCATCACTATATACTGGTACTTTTGGCCAAATAATTACTATTAGTACTTTCATTTTATGACACAGGGCTAAAATAAATGCATCTAAAATCCCTTAAATAAATTTACCTGAATGTAACTTTGCTCATTGGTCAAGTTCACCTGAGAACAGCGATTCAAACTTTCTTACAAGTCATTATGTTGTGAACGCTTTTATATATGGTGCTCAAATACAGTATACATGGTGGTCAAATATAGTATACATGGTGTTCAAATACAGTATGCATGGTGTTAAAACACAGTATACATTGTGTTCAAATACAATATGCATGGTGTTCAAATACAGAATGCATGGTGTTCAAATACAGTATACATGTGTTCAAATACAGTATATATTTTGTGTTCAAATATACATGCATTTAGTGTAAGGGTGGGGTTAAAGCTTATCTCTTTCACCCCGCCCCCCGCCCCCCCCCCCAACAATTAAGGATTTCATAAATTAAAGATATTTCTTCTGGTGAAAGATAAACCACTAGAAACGTTCATATTATAATTTTTAAACGATTTATCACAACTAATTATTAGCAATAGCTATGAAGGAGAATAATCGAAATAATCAATATGAATGAAGCAACAGCAAATCTTGTGGTATTATTGTCATAATTTGCTATATAACACACCAGCTTGTGTGCTCCGGCCGGAATTACTCCGGCTGGAGTAATTCCTGACTTGAGTTCGAAGCAACTTTTTGTTTAACTCGCCTTCTGGGACACGGGAACTGTTGATGGATATCATAGACTCCAGGTTTTGAGAGCCTTGTGAGTGTCTGCTCACATCCACTCACCTGCTGAGTGGGTGAGTGAGTGAGTCTACTCCCCTACATGTCTTTTATAGGGTTCTTGAGCCCTAAAATATTGGTTGTCAGTCTTTGTGTTATAAACAACCGCTAACATACAATTCATGCAAATTGCTCACTGCACGAGCATACAGGAAATGTTATCTTCGTTTCACTAATTAGTCTAGTGAGATTTTTCAACTACTACCAGTGTCTTCTCGTTCTATTCCTGTGTGTGTGTGTCATGTTGTATTCCTCTGTGTTCTCTTGTTGAATTTCCATCTGCGTTCTTTTGTTGGATTCCCATATGCGTTCTATTGTTGGATTACCATGAGTGGGTACCTTGTTTTATTTCTACATGCCTTCGCTTGCTGTATTAACATCTGCGTTCTCTTGTTATATTCGTTCAATTGTTGTATTCCGACTTATGTGCCATTTGCATGCCCATTCAAGTTCTCTTCCATGTCCTATCTTTGTTAAGAAGTCTGTCCATGTCCGTCATTATTCCGACAGTTATTATCAGGTTCTCTCTGGTTCACCTCTCTTCCACTGGTCTGATAAGCATCCGTTTTAGCCTATCACCCTTATCATATATCTTCTGAGTGATGTACTAATCTTCTGGCAAGCCTCTGGACGATACTGGCCTCGTGTAGGTGGGGCTGGACAGTACTGGCCTCGTGTAGGTGGCGCTGGACAGTACTGGCCTCGTATAGGTGGAACTGGTCGGTACTGGTCTCGTGTAGGTGGGGCTGGACAGTACTGGCCTCGTGTAGGTGGAGCTGGTCGGTACTGGTCTCGTGTAGGTGGGGCTGGACAGTACTGGCCTCGTATAGGTGGAGCTGGTCGGTACTGGTCTCGTGTAGGTGGGACTGGACAGTACTGGTCTCGTGTAGGTGGGGCTGGACAGTACTGGCCTCGTGTAGGTGGGACTGGACAGTACTGGTTTCGTGTAGGTGGGGCTGGACAGTACTGGCCTCGTGTAGGTGGGGCTGGACAGTACTGGCCTCGTGTAGGTGGGGCTGGACAGTACTGGCCTCGTGTAGGTGGGGCTGGACAGTACTGGCCTCGTGTTGGTGGGACTGGACAGTACTGGCCTCGTATAGGTGGAGCTGGTCGGTACTGGTCTCGTGTTGGTGGGGCTGGACAGTACTGGCCTCGTGTAGGTGGTGCAGGACGGTACTGGCCTCATGTAGGTGGTGCAGGACGGTACTGTTCTCGTGTAGGTGGATTGAATGATTAATGGTTTTAGTTCCTGGCGGATGTTCGTATGTTTACCTGTGTCTCTTTTGCCGCTGATGGTATTTACATTTGCGCTTCCGACTGCGCGCTTGTTGTGCAGTTCCTCGTCACTGATGCAGCTACACATCCCTCGGCTGGTGTCACTCCTTAAAAGAGTGGAGAAACGTGTCATACTCGCTTGGTTTAATTCCCAAGGGGGGGGGGGGAGATATACACTTAGATTTATGTTAAGAAGCACTTACTGTTTGTGGTACTAACAAGGATATAAAATCAAGATGTTAAGGGAATTGTGGATAATACACGAATATACACCAATACATTCTATTCCTAGCACGAAACTTGATCGAGAATAGAGGTTTGCTGAAATATTATTCCTGTAATGAAGCAGTCTGATCCATAAGTTCAATATTAGGCAGCTAATCTAGTAACTAAATCTAGGAGGGGATATGATCAAGAAATACATAATACTCGGGGGAAGAATAACGTGAACATGTGTATGAAGTTAAGTACAAACAAGAACTATTTTGAGGGATAAATAGTATAGTGTTTCTTAGTCCATTGTTTTAAAAAAGGATAAATAGCAGAAGAACGAAACTAGTTGAGATTCATTGCATGCGATAATAGACAGTTTGAAAAAAAAAAATAGATTCTGAAAGCTCTTTTAGGAAAGGACTCCCCTAAACACACCTACCCACACGCACGCACACACAAACACACACCTGCAACCCCTCCTCCCCACCTCTTCTTCCACGCACTCAATCCTTCACACACACACACACACACACACACACACACACACACACACACACACACACCACACACACACACACCACACACACACACTCAAATCCCATTTTCCTCTACAACGCATTACAACCACTTCTCAATATTCATACACACCTGTCCTGTATCACTCGATAGAACTGAGAGAAAGGGGAGCTGCACTAACAGTTGCTTGCGAGCTGCAAAGATAAACGGGGCCTGGGCTGTTTAGTGTCTCGGGTCGCCATTACCCGCTCCAGGATGCTCAATCATCCTGACGAAGTGGCTGCTTCCCCCTCCTGAGTTACGACCCACATCAGGGACTTCAAGGGGCCGGGCTGGTCATCAGCTTCTGCAGGAAATTGTCAGTTTTTTTGGTTATCTTCTAAACCCAAAAGTATGTTACAATAGCCCAGAGCGCATATTATATATATATATATAATATATATATAATATATATATATATATATATATATATATATATATATATATATATATATAGGATACCACCCCTGGTGCAATTGAAGGGACCCTCAGCCTCGAAGAAGAAAAATAAGTGTTCAGAGAAGACCTTGCGGATTCTCACTGAACACTTTAATCTTTTTCTTCTCCTACCACCCATATATATTATATATAGATATATATATATATATATATATATATATATATATATATATATATATATATATATTAGGGGTACCACCTCTGGTGCAATTGCAGGGACCCACATCCTCGAAGAAGAAAACAAAGAGCATTCAGAGAAGATCTTGTGGATTCTCACTGAATACTTAATTCTTTTCTTCTCCTACCACCCTATTATTTTTTTGTATGTTTTGTTTTATTTTATTACAATGCTACAGTTTACAGAGAACACACACACACACACACAAATATATAACAATTAAACAATCAGCGTTCGAAGACCTCGTCCAGCTCCTCGGAGGTTGGGTGCGTACCCAGGATACAGCACGCATTTCCCCTCTGCACTGCGACACTGAGGCGCTGGAATAGGAAACTGGCTGCTCGTGGGTCTCTAGTTTTCCCAATGAGTTCCTCACCAACCTCCTTTAAAAACTTGAGTGCACATTTACCCCAGGCGCCCAGAGTCTCTGAGCCTATCGGCACGAACCTGTAACAACGTTCTAGGTTTCTGTACTTGTGGATTTTCTGGGTCTCCCTGAAGGTGGCTGCCCCACCTCCCTCCGCTGAGCTGTAACGTAAATAGGTATCAGCCAATGTAGATGCACAGGTGTAATCCCATACGACCTGTTTACCTTCCCTATAATATATATGTCGTACCTAGTAGCCAGAACGTACTTCTCAGCCTACTATGCAAGGCCCGATATGCCTAATAAGCCAAGTTTTAATGAATTATGTTTTTTCGACCACCTAACCTACCTAACCTAACCTAACCTAACTTTTTGGCTACCTAACGTAACCTAAGCTATAAAGATTGATTAGGTTAGGTTAGGTGGGGTTGGTTTGGTTCGGTCATATATCTACGTTAATAATAACTTCAATAAAATAAAATTGACCTCATACATAATGAAATGGGAAGCTTTATCATTTCATAAGAAAAAAATTTAAGAAAATATATTAATTCAGGAAAACTTGGCTTATTAGGCAAATCGGGCCTTGCATAGTAGGCTCAGAAGTGCGTTCTGGCTACTAGGTACGACATATATATATATATATATATATATATATATATATATATATATATATATATATAATATATATATATATATATATATGCAAACAAGCCTGAATGGTCCCCAGGACTAGATACAACTGAATATATATATTCAGTTGTATATATATATTCAGTTCAGATATATATATAATATATATATATATATATATATATAATATTATATATGTTATAATTTTGTCCCATTGCCTCACAGACACTTGGTGCCTGGGGTAAAAGTGCTGTTAGTTTTTTAAGGAGCTGTGTTTTAATTGAAACCACTAGAGGCCCTAGAGCCGCCAGTTTCCTCTTTCAACGTCTTAATGAGGAGATAAAGAGAGGAAACGCACACTGCATCCATGGTTCCTGCCCGCCATCTGAGGAGCTGGATGGACTCAACAACCTGTGACAAGTAGCCTTGTACCTTGCATGTAACCAATGTTGCAACCCTTTTTGTGTAATGAAGTTTTAAATTTGTCACGGTAATCTCCCTTGGAAGGAGATTAGGCCTGTTCCATCATCACTTATTCTACCACACCAGTCTGCATATTCAAGAATTTACAGCAAGAACAACAACTGATGTTCAGACGTCTAGACAGCAGTCTACTCCCCCCCCCCCCCATAGTAGAGGCTGGACGGTAGAGCGACGGTCTCACTTCATGCAGATAGGCGTTTAATCCCCGACCGTCCAAGTGGTTGGCGCACCATTCCTTTCCCTCCGTCCCATCCCAAATCC
>WNGS01005997.1:19726374-19739291 GCA_020271785.1 Procambarus virginalis | reverse complement strand
CAAGTTTAGTGTTGTTTATGGATCGTAAAGCCTCGCACTTGACAACACTAGTGGAGCCTGACAACACTAGTGGAGCCTGACAACACTAGTGGAGCCTGACAACACAAGTGGAGCCTGACAACACTAGTGGAGCCTGACAACACAAGTGGAGCCTGACAACACTAGTGGTGCCTGACAACACTAGTGGAGCCTGACAACACTAGTGGAGCCTGACAACACTAGTGAGCCTGACAACACTAGTGGAGCCTGACAACACTAGTGGAGCCTGACAACACTAGCGGAGCCTGACAACACTAGTGGAGCCTGACAACACTAGTGGAGCCTGACACACTAGTGTAGCCTGACAACACTAGTGGAGCCTGACAACACTAGTGGAGCCTGACAACACTAGTGGAGCCTGACAACACTAGTGGAGCCTGACAACACTAGTGGCCTGACAACACTAGTGGAGCCTGACAACACTAGTGGAGCCTGACAACACTAGTGGAGCCTGACACACTAGTGGAGCCTGACAACACTAGTGGAGCCTGACAACACTAGTGGAGCCTGACAACACTAGTGGAGCCTGACAACACTAGTGGAGCCTGACAATACTAGTGGAGCCTGACAACACTAGTGGAGCCTGACAACACTAGTGGAGCCTGACAACACTAGTGGAGCCTGACAACACTAGTGGAGCCTGACAACACTAGTGGAGCCTGACAACACTAGTGGAGCCTGACAACACTAGTGGAGCCTGACAACACTAGTGGAGCCTGACAACACTAGTGGAGCCTGACAACACTAGTGGTGCCTGACAACACTAGTGGAGCCTGACAACACTAGTGGAGCCTGACAACACTAGTGGAGCCTGACAACACTAGTGGAGCCTGACAACACTAGTGGAGCCTGACAACACTAGTGGTGCCTGACAACACTAGTGGAGCCTGACAACACTAGTGGAGCCTGACAACACTAGTGGAGCCTGACAACACTAGTGGAGCCTGACAACACTAGTGGAGCCTGACAACACTAGTGGAGCCTGACAACACTAGTGGAGCCTGACAACACTAGTGGAGCCTGACAACACTAGTGGAGCCTGACAACACTAGTGGAGCCTGACAACACTAGTGGTGCCTGACAACACTAGTGGAGCCTGACAACACTAGTGGAGCCTGACAACACTAGTGGAGCCTGACAACACTAGTGGAGCCTGACAACACTAGTGGAGCCTGACAACACTAGTGGAGCCTGACAACACTAGTGGAGCCTGACAACACTAGTGGAGCCTGACAACACTAGTGGAGCCTGACAACACAAGTGGAGCCTGACAACACTAGTGGTGCCTGACAACACTAGTGGAGCCTGACAACACTAGTGGAGCCTGACAACACTAGTGGAGCCTGACAACACTAGCGGAGCCTGACAACACTAGTGGTGCCTGACAACACTAGTACAGCCTGACAACACTAGTGGAGCCTGACAACATTAGTGGAACCTGACAACACTAGTGAAGCCTGACAACACTAGTGGAGCCTGACAACACTAGTGGAGGCTGACAACACTAGTGGAGGCTGACAACACTAGTGGAGCCTGACAACACTAGTGGAGCCTGATAACACTAGTGGAGGCTGACAACACTAGTGGAGTCTGACAACACTAGTGGAGGCTGACAACACTAGTGGAGCCTGACAACATTAGTGGAACCTGACAACACTAGTGAAGCCTGACAACACTAGTGGAGCCTGACAACACTAGTGGAGCCTGACAACACTAGTGGAGCCTGATAACACTAGTGGAGGCTGACAACACTAGTGGAGCCTGACAACACTACTGGAGCCTGACAACACTAGTGGAGCCTGACAACACTACTGGAGCCTGACAACACTAGTGGAGCCTGACAACACTACTGGAGCCTGACAACACTAGTGGAGCCTGATAACACTAGTGGAGTCTGACAACACTAGTGGAGTCTGACAACACTAGTGGAGCCTGACAACACTAGTGGAGCCTGACAACACTAGTGGAGCCTGACAACACTACTGGAGCCTGACAACACTAGTGGAGCCTGACAACACTAGTGGAGCCTGACAACACTAGTGGAGCCTGACAACACTAGTGGAGTCTGACAACACTACTGGAGGCTGACAACACTAGTGGAGCCTGACAACACTAGTGGAGCCTGACAACACTAGTGGAGCCTGACAACACTACTGGAGGCTGACAACACTAGTGGAGCCTGACAACACTAGTGGAGCCTGACAACACTACTGGAGGCTGACAACACTAGTGAGCCTGACAACACTAGTGGAGCCTGACAACACTAGTGGAGCCTGACAACACTACTGGAGGCTGACAACACTAGTGGAGCCTGACAACACTAGTGGAGCCTGACAACACTACTGGAGCCTGACAACACTAGTGGAGCCTGACAACACTAGTGGAGCCTGACAACACTAGTGGAGCCTGACAACACTACTGGAGCCTGACAACACTAATGGAGCCTGACAACACTCGTGGAGCCTGACAACACTAGTGGAGCCTGACAACACTCGTGAAGCCTGACAACATTAGTGAAGCCTGACAACACTAGTGGAGCCTGACAACACTCGTGAAGCCTGACAACACTAGTGGAGCCTGACAACATTAGTGGAGCCTGACAACACTAGTGGAGCCTGACAACATTAGTGGAGCCTGACAACACTCGTGAAGTCTGACAACATTAGTGGAGCCTGACAACACTCGTGGAGGCTGACAACACTAGTGAAGCCTGACAACACTAGTGGAGCCTGACAACATTAGTGGAGCCTTACAACACTCGTGAAGTCTGACAACATTAGTGGAGCCTGACAACACTCGTGGAGGCTGACAACACTAGTGGAGCCTGACAACACTCGTGGAGGCTGACAACACTAGTGGAGCCTGACAACACTAGTGGAGCCTGACAACACTAGTGGAGCCTGACAACACTCGTGGAGGCTGACAACATTAGTGGAGCCTGACAACACTCGTGGAGCCTGACAACACTAGTGGAGCCAGACAACACTCGTGGAGCCTGACAACACTAGTGGAGCCTGACAACACTCGTGGAGCCTGACAACACTAGTGGAGCCTGACAACACTCGTGGAGCCTGACAACACTAGTGGAGCCTGACAACACTAGTGGAGCCTGACAACACTAGTGGAGCCTGAGAATACTAGTGGAGCCTGACAATACTAGTGGAGCCTGACAACACTAGTGGAGCCTGACAACACTAGTGGAGCCTGACAACACTAGTGGAGCCTGACAATACTAGTGGAGCCTGACAACACTAGTGGAGCCTGACAACACTAGTGGAGCCTGACAACACTAGTGGTGCCTGACAACACTAGTGGAGCCTGACAACACTAGTGGAGCCTGACAACACTAGTGGAGCCTGACAACACTAGTGGAGCCTGACAACACTAGTGGTGCCTGACAACAAAATAAAACCAGCAAGATTGAATGCAATGTATATGCATAGTATTCATCTGTCCACTAATCCGGATAGGATCCGGATATGAGTAGATAGGATCCGTATAAGACATTTACAGGAGCTTCGGAGCCGCGAATCGAGTTCAGAAGCAACGCTGAAAGGACAAGGTTACACACACCCTTGTATACCCAGGGGGCTCCGGAGCTGGCGCCCCCTGGGGTAGTTCGTTGTGGCCTTAACCTCGTTCTGACAGTTTCTGCGACGGCGCTGGGACCAATCGTGTTGGCGCTTTCATTTCCATTTCAGACTTTCGACGCTGTGGGGAGGGGGGGGGACTTGCTGCTTGGGTAACAGCTTTTCCCCCCATATTAACCTACCCTGGCTTTGCGCCCTGGAGAGGCCACTCCAGACCGACAACCAGAACGCAACTCTATAGTCTCCTGAGACTGATGGACGCCTACTACTACTACTACTACTACTACTACACTGTCAGCACGTCTGTCAGTCGACGTATCTGACTTAACTGTCAGACTCAGTGTCTGGTCTCCAAACGATGTTGTTGTTGTTGTTGTTGTTTTAGATTTAGCTACTCAGAAGGAAATGTCCATGTAGCACGGGCTATAGTGAGCCCGTAATTGAGTTCGGTTATTCACGATAACCTTAAATGTTACTGTGATATTTGGGTCAAAGTTTTAAATGGAGGTGGGGTTTCCTCCTTTTCTCCCGTTTATTTTCCGCTTCTGTTTTAGCGCACTGGTTTTAGTCTTGTTTAAATACCATTATCTTGGTAGTGGATATAGATGCAGTGTTCACTAGTGGGTCCCATTTTTCAACTACTTCTTTAATCATTGAAGTCGCTGTGAATTAAGCCCCAACGTTAACCACAGCGATTAAGCCATTACGTTTCCTGTTCGTCAAAAGAAGTGTTAAGTCTGCAGACACAAACAGTGCTCCCTTCTGTCATGTTAGGGACTCGAATCATAGATTGGATTATAGACTGGTCGTCTTCTGAACTAACCTTTCCTGCCTCTACTCTTTACAGGTCTTGTTGAATTGGTTCTCACACACAGCACGCCCAACATGAAGCTTAGGCCTGGCTTTGTTGCTGTTGACTCCTCTCTCTCACAATACTTAGTTCTCTAACCTTCTTAACGTCATCTGACTTAAGGTTTGCCCCTATTTCTCATTCCTAATCTTTTTCTTATTCTTGCCAATTTTCTTATTCTTACCATTTCCTCTTATTCTTACACTCATCATATTCTTACCATTCTGTTAACTGTTCCTCACCTATCTACTCAGTCTCTTAATATATTTGTCTGTACTTTCCTTTCTTCTGTTACACGACATGATATTGGTTCAGGACGGACCGAAACGTCGTCGAATCTTCATTTTCTGATGTGTGATTTGGTCATGACTCTAATACAGATGAGCTGAAAATGTGGGCAAACAAGAATTATGCCTTTTGAATGCCTCTCCAAGCCATCACAGAACTAGCCGAGCATAGCTCTTCAATAACTTAGAGAAAGAAGACAAGTATCTCAATTTGGTCACTATATGTGAGCGACATTAAGGCCCTAATATAATCGTTTCTTCATAACAAGCATACTTTTACTACGTTAACTCACGAGTGAATCGTTATTGTTGCTGAGGTAAGATATTTGTAAACTAAATCCCACATGTACACTGCTGGTGAGGGTAAACACTGTAGACTAGTAATCTCATAATATTGCTTGTGACGTAGAAAAAAAGATATGAAATAGCCAAGCTACTTTAGTGTGAGTGTAGCTTATTGTTGAGATAATTCAAGAACACATTGAATAACTTCGGGAGCATATCGATGGCTATGTTGATATTTTTATCCTGGTGTATTAATGAGAATAACTTTCACTGATTTGATGAATCTTGTATTATGATGTTGATACTTAATTCTTATTATTGAGTGGTAGTATGTAACTGATTCATCCCCCTCCCATCTAGCAGGCCATCACTACCAGTGACTTACACCAGGCAAGCCTTTACAATCAGTAATCTACACGTCACTAAAACACAAAACCGTTGAATACATACCATCTAACTTCCTTCCCTTCAGCACTGTATCTTAAATAAATCTACTTCCTTATCGAAATCGTAGCCAATTAATTCTGATCAAGTTGTTTTGAATTATATGAAATATAAATATACAATGAACAACCATGGCCAACACATCATAAATCAATGGCTCTCTAGCTTATCCCTGAAGGCATTCAGTACGCTACCAGGAACGCAGATCCAATTCTCTCTGCGTAAAATACTTCCCTGTTACCTGTAGCTCACAGCTCCCAAATACAATACATATTCAGGACGCCCCATGAACCTGTCCTGTTCGTTGTTCTGTAATCTTTTTTTTTTTCCAGGACAGTGATGGTTACCAAACTCGAACCGTCCCTCTGAAGTTTTCACAATGTATTGCTGTATTTTTTATCGCCTCACGATTCATCCACGTCCATCCAACACTGTTATTTTTTAATTTTTCTCTTTTGGAATGTTTATATCTATAACTAATAAAACAATAATGGTCAGTGATGACTGGAATTATTTTTTTGCTTTATTTTTATAAAATCCCTTAAATGTCTAAAAATTTGATGTTGAAAGTTCGCCCTTATTCGTTTATTTGTGGTATGATTTAGACCTTAAACCCAGGCACTGCTGCGGTTTAGTTTTTCACCGCCATGTTGTATTTAGAAGAAGATCCATCAATCATTTTACATCTTAGACCTTCAATAACTCATAGGCGCATTGTGTCGGACAGTTTAAAAACTGGTGGGCATTCGTCCTACACTGGAGCCCAACCACTTGGACTGGACGGTAGAGCGACGGTCTTGCTTCATTCAGGTCGGCGTTCAATCCCCGACCGTCCAAGTGGTTGGACACCATTCCATTCCCCCAGGTCCCATACCAAAATCCTGATCCTGACCCTGTCCTTGGGCTATATAGTGGCTTAAGGCTTACCGCTTTCCCCTGGTAATTCCCTCCCTCGTCCTACCCTTGCTGGGGAATCGAACCGAGGTGTTGCTGCTTTGCATGGAGAGTGCAGATCACTATACGATAGGGTTCCACCTCGTCATAACAACAAAGGAACTGCCTCTAGATGTCTCAGTGTCTATCGAGGTGTTCGAGTACTTTCCCGACACACACTGGTCGGTCAACCAGTCCTTTCATCTAATAGGCCGCGCTTTTACGCCGTTACAAATGCACCTATTAGAAAAGTAACAGGTTACACATATTAGCGTTTTCTATTCATCGTAATCGATAGGTTAAGTGGGCTAATTGGGTTTGAATGTTATGGTTAGGATAAAACTTTGAATTTATTACAGAGTGGCCAATCAAGAAAACAAGCTGGATCGGCAGTGATCGGACCATTATTATTATTTTAAACAGTGTTTCCTAACTATGGGGGTGGGTAAGGCCTATACCTCGGGGGGAAAAGGTACAGATATTGTAGGACAAATGTTCTATGCATTAGAGTTATTCGCAACGATTTTCCGCCTGTTCACACTCCTTTCTACATTTTGTAACACTATCTGTTTTGTTTTGTTCTCTTTTATTTTTCCCTAGATGGGCTACCCGTGGTGCCTGGGTCTCTCTCTCGTGTCTCTCTCTCTCAACCCTTCACTTTGCTCTCCCGTCTCTTACATTATAACCCATTAATTTCCCTTCCTTTCCTTCCCCTCTTTCCCCTCTTTTTTCTTTCCAAATCCCCCCCCCCCCACCTTCCTTCCACCACAACATCTCCCCTACTTCCTTCTCCAAAATTCTGCCCCTCTCTCCTTCCCTCTTCCCGTCTCCTTTTCTCTCTCAAAATATGCATTCCCTGTAAACACAACGTAACTACATGGATATATTTACAACTGCTTCTTTCATACAATATTGTAACAACGTGGTTAAAAAATGAGTTGTGGTTAGGTTGTGTGTAAGTTGGGATATTATAAAAACCTGAAACCTATATGAACTATATGTTTAACACATCTCTAACCCTGTCCATGGAGGACACAAGAAAATGTATAAATGTTGGTTAGCATTGTAAATGTGTGGCCACGTCTGTGGTAGAAAATAATAATAATAAAAAAATACCTATTGCAAATCTATGGAAAATAAAACCCCCATATCAGACATCATAGGCGTTACTGGAATTCAGAATACGAGCTATTATGCGGGTAACAATTTCGCCAATCAGAGGGCGAGATGAATGATGACGTCACGTTGACGAGCCAATAAGAGCCCCATTTTTCAATAAGGATTGAACAGGCGTTTGTAACTCCTTAATCATCCAACCAAGATACTTATGCCTTAAGACAACACGAGGTAACACTGAGCTGCTTCACTATATGCACCACTTATTTGTGCATGTAAACCTCTGTACTACACTAAACATCTTTTGTAATCAATTTTATATTATCGGCGACTCCAAAGAGTGTCACTTTTATAGGGACAATCGGACGCTTGTGTGGCTTTTATATACACAAAATATCAGCTTTTACTTCGATCACAGCTTTACAATTAAAACAAACCGGTGCCAATATTCTGTTACCTTTACGCTCATAAAATACATATTGGCGGGTTTTATTGTTTCAGTCAGTCTCTGTCGAATAATTTGAGCGGCGTCAAATATCATTGTGAATAAAAAGCAGAAAAGACCTTTGTGGTGTTGGAGATAAGGTATACATTTTCGCCGGTAGGGATGATAGTATCCGTGGTCTGTTGGTGATCACGATGGTGTTGGTTGTAGTGGTTGTGGTGATTCCACTGGTTGTAGTGGTTGTGGGTAGAGGTGCAACATCACTGGTTGCTATCTTTTCTACTGGTGCTTACTACACTGTGACAGGCGACAAATACAGTGAGCAGGCATGGTTCAGTGTAGGTTTATAATTAATGAAATCTACTAGGAATATAATTGCTCCCTATTGTCTTTGAAGCTTTAGGAGGAACGTCTGTTTTATGGTACTCTTTGCAAAGTATGATTATTAGAAAATTTCTGTTAATTTTCCCGAGATCAGTTCATAATGTTTCATATCACTATTAAAAGTATTTATATATATTTTTTAAATATGTAGCCAGGCATATCTCGTACACAGTGGCAAAAATCAGTCGTGAGGCCAATATTTAACATGGCACGCTGTTATCTTTTAAATTCTAGCGACCTTGACCAAACCATGTTGGGCACATACTCCACATCATTCAAGTTACAAAATGAGGCTATCTCCAAGCATCTAGCCTCCAGCCCTGGACAGACATTCCGATTTATTTTAATTGATATCTGTTTTTTTTCTGTCTTACTGTTTTGGCCTGTGCCTGTCTCTCTTCGTATGTCTGTCTGTCTGTCTGTCTGTCTGTCTGTCTGTCTGTCTGTCTGTCTGTCTCTTCTCTCTCTCTCTCTCTCTAATAACGTTACTAATAACTCAATAAGAGGTAGTGTCATTGTTTAAATAATTATTGATATATACAATGAATTTAATATAGTTCCTCAATGACATTAAAGTTGTGGGAGGTGGTGGGTCGACCTTCGGTGTTATGTGCCTGGGAGGAGGAGGGGACTGCATCAAGTTATTTGTTTTAAGGTACTACGGCCAAAGTATGAATAGCAGAATATTTATGTTCATTTTCCAGAGATCAGTGACCAATGTTGTATATTATTATAACACAAATAATGGTGTTTTAATTTTTTTCCTAGTACCGGTGGGTAGTGGCAGAAATCATCAAGATGGTCAGAATTTGATCATGGCACATTGTTCCCCTCTTGAACTCTGGCGACCCATATCTTGAGGTTATCTTGAGATGATTTCTGGGCTTTTTAGTGTCCCCGCGGCCCGGTCCTCGACCAGGCCTCCACCCCAGGAAGCAGCCCGTGACAGCTGACTAACACCCAGGTACCTATTTTACTGCTAGGTAACAGGGCATAGGGTGAAAGAAACTCTGCCCATTGTTTCTCACCGGCGCCTGGGATCGAACCCAGGATCACAAGTCCTGCGTGCTGTCCGCTCGGCCGACCGGCTCCCATACTCGACCATGTTGGACACGAACCCTATATTAATTAGGGTGCAAAGTTCGTTAACACTAGCTTGAAGCGTCTGGCTCAGCCTTAGCCAGACAGAAAATTGCAATTATATACATACATATTATTTGTGTGTGTGGTGTGTGTACTTACCTAGTTGTACTCACCTAGTTGTGTTACGGGAGGTTTGAGCTCTGGCTCTTTGGTTCCGCCTCTCAACTGTCAATCAACTAACGTACAGGTCCGTACATGTGTGTGTGTGTGTGAAGAGTGTACTCACATATTTGTACCTGCAGGATCGATATTGGCTCTTGCATCCCGCCTTTCTAGCCGTCGGTCCTGCTTCCCTATCATATCTAGTTTTAAAACTATTAATAGTGTATTGCTTCCAAAACGTGCTCCTTTAGTTCACTCCATTGCTCACTACTCTCACGCTAAAAAAAAAAGCTCTCTCTAACATCTCTCTAACTCATCTGAGTTTCCAGCTTCCACTCATGTCCCCTCTTGTTCTGTTGGTATTCAGTGAGACCATTTCATCTATTTCCACTCTGTCAATTCCCCAATCTCGTCCCTGTCCCTCCATCCTGTGTATTTTGTGTGTACTCACCAAGCTGTACACACCTAGTTGTACTTGCGGGGGTTGAGCTTCGGCTCTCTGGTCACGCCTCTCAACCGTAGTTGTGTGTGTGTGCGTGTGTGTGTTTGACTATTTGTATCTGTAGAATCGAGCTATTAGCTCTTGGGTCCCGCCTTTCTTACCAATTTATATTTCCTATTATGTCTTCTAAATATATTCTTCACTAACACATGCACACACACACATATTCTAAGTAAGCAGTCCGTAGCAACTACCTAACTCCAAGGCACCTATTTACTGCTAGGTAAACAGGCAAACCACGGTGAAATAAACTCTGCCCATTTTGTTTCTGCCTCTGCCGGGGATCGAACCCGGGCCCTTAGGACTACGACCCCAGAGCACTGTCCATTTAGTCGCGGCTCCCAGGTTGTGTGTGTGTGTGTGTACTCACCTAGTTGTACTCACCTAGTTGTACTTGCAAGGGTTGAGCTCTGGCTCTTTGGTCCCGCCTCTCAACTGTCAATCAACTGATGTACAGGTTCCTGAGCCTATTGGGCTCTGTCATATCTACACTTGAAACAGTGTATGGAGTCTGCCTCCACCACATCACTTCCTAATGCATTCTATTTGTCAACTACTCTGCCACTAAAACAGTTCTTTCTAATATCTCTGTGGCTCATTTGGGCACTCAATTTCCACCTGAGTCCCCTTGTGTCAAATAACCTATCTTTATCTACCCAATTAATTCCTTTGAGAATCTTGTACGTGGTGATCATGTCCCCCTAATTCTTCTGTCTTCCAGCGACGTGAGGTATAATTCCTGTAGTCTCTCCCCGTAACTCATACCTCTAAGTTCGTGTACTAGTCTCGTGGCAAATCTCTGAGTCTTTTCCAGTTTAGTCTTGTGCTTGACTAGATATGGATGCCATGCTGGAGCTGCATACTCCAGGATTGGTCTGACATATGTGGTATACAAAGTTCTGAATGAATCCTTACACAAGTTTCTTAATGCCTTTCTTATGTTAGCCAGCCTGGCATATGCCGCTGATGTTATCTTCCTGATATGGGCTTTATGGGACAGGTCTGGCGTGATATCAACCCCCCAAGTCTTTCTCTCTCTTTGACTCTTGAAGAATTTCATCTCCCAAATGATACCGTGTTTCTGGCCTCTTGCTCCCTACACCTATCTGCATTACATTACATTTGCTTGGGTTAAACTCTAACAACCATTTGTTCGACCATTCCTTCAGTTTGTCTAGGTCTTCTTGAAGCCTCAAGCAGTTCTGTCTTAATCCTTCTCATAATTTTGGCATCGTCAGCAAATATTGAGAGGAATGAGTCTATTCCCACGGGAGATCATTTACGTATATCAGAAACAGGATAGGACCGAGTACAGAGAACTGTGGGACTCCACTGGTGACTTCACGCCAATCTGAGGTCTCACCCCTCACTGTAGCTGTCTGCTTCCTATTGCTTAGGTACTCCCTTATCCTCTGGAGCACCTTACCAGTTACCGTGTGTACTCACCATGTACCGTGTACTCACACTGTACCGTGTGTGTGTGTGTGTGTGTGTGTGTGTGGTGTGTGTGTGTGTGTGTGTGTGTGTGTGTGTGTGTGTGTGTGTGTGTGTGTGTACTCCTAATTTTGCTTGCGGGGGTTGAGCTTTGGCTCTTTGGTCCCGCCTCTCAACTGTCAATCAACTGGTGTACAGATCACCACACACCACACACACATACACACACGTGTGTGTGTGTGTGTGTGTGTGTGTGTGCTATTGGGAGGAGGAAGTCCATGATATATGTAGGCCCCGAGTGCCAAAGGCTGAGTGCCAAGGCTGAGTCGGCCGTATCAGCGCGCCTACTCGTCCAGTCCTAGCCATGGGCAATAAATAGCCGCAGTCGGATTGGCGAGGCAAGTCTAGATGCTTCAATGCTCCGGTTGAGGTCGTGCCCAACAGGTTTCGTTAAGCCGACAGCAGCAGCACCACCGGAGCGGCCTTAATACATTCACACCATCTCCCAAGTATCTCTATGTTTATGACTTCACTCACTAGATCTCTCACTCTCTTCTTTCTTCTCCCTCTGTCTCTCTCTCTCTCTCTCTCTCCCTACCTCTCTATTCTTCTCCCTTTCTCTCTGTCTCTTTCACTCCTTTTCCCCTTTCCCTCCCGCTCTCTCCCTTCCACAGCCGGACGAACCCTCAAAATTGTCCCTTTACACCATTACCGACTATTCCTTTTCATCTATCCATTTTCTCCTTATTCATCCTCTCTCTATTCATCCTCTCCCCCTCCATCCGCCCGTCTCTCATCATGTACTGTTACGTTTTCATTGTTCTTAATCCCCTCAACTATGACTCATATATATATCAAGTTTATTAAAAAATACAACAAAATCTGTGCCACTTCAGCTTTGTGGAGGGCTCGGGGCCCCCTATACCCACAACTTTTCCTGAAAATTGGCTCTATTTTCGCATGAGAAGTTTGCTCTCTCTCAGCAAAGTATTGTAGGGATGAGAAAACTCATCTCAGGTGTTCATCCAGGCGATGAGTCGGTGCGGATTATTATATGGATAATCCTTTGAGTAGTTCTGTGCGTTTGGGGTCCCGTTTCTCTTCTCTACTGTGATACAGGAATTTGTATTCACGCGTTTATCAAAAAGATTCTTCGTTGCACTTTTTGTTTCTCGTTATCCTTTTAACTCACCCTCTCGTTATCTATTATTCTCTATATGTCTGTCTGTCTGTCTGTCTGTCTGTCTGTCTGTCTGTCTGTCTGTCTGTCTGTCTGTCTGTCTGTCTGTCGGTCTGTCTGTCTGTCTGTCTCTGTCTCTCTCTCTCTCTCTCTCGCGATCAAGTGGGGAAGTGCTTGCTGCAC
>WNGS01005997.1:19649441-19684840 GCA_020271785.1 Procambarus virginalis | reverse complement strand
TTCACGTTTCAGTACTAATGTGGGACTACCAGTTACTTTCAAAACTAAAACAGATACAGTTACTCTCTACCCTTTACCTTCCAGATATAGTTACTATCCACCAATTACATTCCAGAAATAGTTACGCTCCAGCAGTTATCTTACTGAACCAGTTACTCTCAACCCTTTAACTTCCAATCTTTCTAAACTCCGAATAAATATTTTGGTGTTATCCATTTGGTCGCTGGTAAACCAGGCAGTAATTAGTAACGATCTTTCATTCTGTAGCAATGGAAGACAGCGATGAGAGTACTGAACATGACGAAATCTCTCGTTCGCAAATGTTCTTTGATGGAAAGAACATCTTAGAATCACTAAAATGTTCTTTCCATGTTACAACCCCCCTGTCTATAACCGGAGAGTCCTACACTAGGGAATAATGATAATGATAACAATATCTGGCATGTTAACTTTTGTTGAAATTAAAGAATATCTATTCAGATAAAAAAAAATATTGCTTTCTATGAGACAACCAGAGATAACAACATCTAAAAAAATAGAACAAAAGGACTTGAATTATTGTTGAAATCCAAAAAATACAAGTAAGAGCCGTATTGTTGAAAATACAAAACGTCAGAATGTCTTTTACTTAAATTCAAGGCAAGTAAATTCCCAAGTCGAAAATGAGCTCAGCTGCCGGCATTAGGCAGCAGGAATGACATTACATGGCACTAATGCGAATTAGTTAGACGGAAAGTCTTTCATCGTCAGCCAAATGACAGGTTGCCGGGAGGCAATGATAGCCAGCAGTCTCAAGGCCGTAGTGTAGATAGCATACAAAATGCTATAACTGCTATATGTTGTCACTCCAGCAACGTTATGCTGAAACGTTAATATTTTTTTTCACTTCGATAAGATATTATTATAATTTTTAACAAGGTGGTGAGACAACGAGTCCCTCGTAATCCTGACAAGATATGAAACAATAACAGTAATATTATGGTTATCAATATTATTAGTTTAATAATAATAATATTCATAATAATAATGTTAAAGAAATATATAATAATAATATTATTATTATTTCTAATATTATCTAATATTATTATTAATACTACTACTAATAATGATAATAGTATTATTTATAAATAATAATAATATTATTATTATTATAATAGTAATATTATAATTAATTATTTCAATAAAAATAATAATATAATACTAATATTATTATTATAACAAAAATATATTTTTTTACCGTGTCTTGGTTTCTAAGGCGTTTACTTGGGAACAGCATGTGAGCAGGTTCGAATCCTCAAAATGGCTCCTACTGATTTTCTCAATATTAGTATTACTAATCCCTCTATATAAAATATTACAAATAGGTTTGATTGCAGTATTAACACAGTAAATTGTAAATAAATTATGTACCCCAAATTCAGGTTGAAATTCAAGAGAGTGTAAACAGGGCTTCATCATCAACTCCCCCAGTTCCATAGTTTGATATTAGGACCATCACTAATGATACGTAACGTTCAATCATCCACTTTCATTGTAGCAGTTATCAATGTATCAATGATAACTGATCATTGATAACTGATCAATGTGCCATAGCCCTCAAATGTGGCACAAAATTGTATTGTTGCAGAAATAATCCTCATTAGGTCAACTTAGGATCTAGTGGTGATGTGTCACTATGCTTCAAGACTAATATAAATTTTTTTCAATAACTGTTGAAATTTGGGAAACATAGGCATATGTGTTCTTATATTTTTTTTATTTTAACTACACATGCTGTTTACACTACTCTCAAATTATCAGTTAAACAATCTATGTATTTCATGCACCATATTGTGGAGGAGCATTTTAATTTATGCAAGATGCATTGCATCCAGTGAAAGTTACATTGAATAATGAAGGAGACGATGAGTCACAACAACGTGGGTAAGGAGTTAACACCCTACAAAACATCTGACACCCTGCCCACACATCTGACACTCAACCTACACATCTGACACCCTATCCACATATCTGACACTCAACCTACACATCTGACACCCAACCCACACATCTGACACTCAACCTACACATCTGACACCCTACCCACACATCAGACAGCATTCCCACGCATCTGACACCCTTCCCACACATCTAACACCCACAACAACACATACCTGACACCTATCCCACACATTTGACACCCATCTCACACATCTGAAAATGACGAGAACGGACGACGTTTCGGTCCATCCGAACCATAATCAAGTTGTGTAATTAGATGATAATATTTTTCTACTCAAATGAAAAAAAAATCCTCAAAAATGCAAAATTGACCTCAGTTGACAAGTAGTATTATCTCGTGCTCCGTCACTAACAGTCCTCTGCTACAGCCACTGTCCACGTTATTGGCTGTAGTTGAGGCAGGAACTATAGGAACCAACACTGCTTTATATATAAAAAATATCCAACACTTTCCCTTCCGGCGGGCCAGAAACACTTCCCTCGTCCCTTCCAGCAGGTCAGAAACACTTCCCTCGTCCCTTCCAGTAGGTCAGAAACACTTTCCCCGTCCCTTCCAGCAGGTCAGAAACACTTCCCCTGTCCCTTCCAGCAGGTCAGAAACACTTCCCACGTCCCTTCCAGCAAGTCAGAAACACTCCCCTCGTCCCTTCCAGCAGGTCAGAAACACTTCCCCCGTCCCTTCCAGCAGGTCAGAAACACTTCCCCCGTCCCTTCCAGCAGGTCAGAAACACTTCCCACGTCCCTTCCAGCAAGTCAGAAACACTCCCCTCGTCCCTTCCAGCAGGTCAGAAACACTTCCCCCGTCCCTTCCAGCAGGTCAGAAACACTTCCCCCGTCCCTTCCAGCAGGTCAGAAACACTTCCCCTGTCCCTTCCAGCAGGTCAGAAACACTTCCCCGTCCCTTCCAGCAGGTCAGAAACACTTCCCCGTCCCTTCCAGCAGATCAGAAACACTTCCCCCGTCCCTTCCAGCAGGTCAGAAACACTTCCCCCGTCCCTTCCAGCAGGTCAGAAACACTTCCCCGTCCCTTCCAGCAGGTCAGAAACACTTCCCACGTCCCTTCCAGCAGGTCAGAAACACTTCTCTCGTCTCTTCCAGCAGGTCAGAAACACTTCCCCCGTCCCTTCCAGCAGGTCAGAAACACTTCCCCGTCCCTTCCAGCAGGTCAGAAACACTTCCCCGTCCCTTCCAGCAGGTCAGAAACACTTCCCCGTCCCTTCCAGCAGGTCAGAAACACTTCCCCCGTCCCTTCCAGCAGGTCAGAAACACTTCCCCGTCCCTTCCAGCAGGTCAGAAACACTTCCCTCGTCCCTTCCAGCAGGTTAAATTGAACCATTACTAATTTAATGAACCGAGTGTAAGTGGAATTGTTCTGGCGGGGAAAAATTGCAAGTGGTGTAGGTGGAAGTGTTGCGTGTGGTGGGAGGGGGTGTAGTGGGCTGAATAACCTTGGTTTACTTTAGGTATACCTGAGGTTGGAATGGGTAGTGTGTCATGGTTTTCCCTCAGCTAAGATTGAGACCAGCCATGAGGTGAGGCCGTCAGAATAACTAGTTTGTGTGTGTTGCTTGAAAACTTGGTCTCTCACCAATGCTTTCTAGCATCCTCTAACTCTCTCATCTCGTTCATCCTTTCGAATCTTCTCCCTATATCAATCATTTTCTTTCGCTCTTCTCTCATTCTCTCTCTCTCATCCTTTGCCGCTCTGATTCTCTTCCACCCTGATCCTCTCTTGCTCTTTCTCTCTCTTCTCTCTCTCCTTCTCTCCCTATCTCTTGAAATACCATCCTCACTCTAACTCATTCACTCTTTTTGCACCTTATTCAAACCCTCTCCCTCCCACTCACTTCAACACACTCCCTCTTATTTCTCCTCTCTGTCCCTCCCTTTTTATCCTTTCATTCACTCCCAAACACTCTCTCCCTCTGGCTCCTCCCTTTCAATAAAGAAATGGTTCCTTTAACACGGTTTTCAGTTCGAACCTTCCACTTGAAAACGGCACAAACGCACTAAAAGCCCCAGAGATATTTGAAGGGACAGGAGCTAAAACTTGCAAATTTTTGCAAATACTTAAAGCTTTGACATTTAAAATTAACTTAAAGTACCATATATCTCCATACTAACACATGTGACATCAATACTCATTAAAGGGAAAGGATGAGAATTGAAATGTTGTCCAATTAGTATGAGATCAGTTAAATGTAAAACACCTGAGAGATGTTTTACATCAGGTGTTTTACATTTGATACGTAAGGGACATTGCGTATGTCCCGTATAATATTAGGGACAGATTCCAAACAAATATTTGGGGGTAATTACGACGCAAAACGGATAATCTCCAGAAATTTCAGTAAATATATGTCCTAAGGCAAATGAGAAAAAAATGCTACTTATTGATCTGGCTGTGTTTGTATGGAAGGGTATTCAGAGTATCTAGTTCTGTGGTGATGGTTCTTGACAAGGAAATGATATCATATGGTCTTACACTAGCTAGTAATGCTGTCAGGTGGACTTACACTAACTAGTGATGCTGTCAGGTGGTCTCACACCAGCTAGTGATGCTGTCAGGTGGTCTTACACCAGCTTGTGATGCTGTCAGGTGGTCTTACACCAGCTAGTGATGCTGTCAGGTGGTCTTTCACCAGCTAGTGATGCTGTCAGGTGGTCTTACACCAGCTAGTGATGCTGTCAGGTGGTCTTACACTTGCTAGTGATGCTGTCAGGTGGTCTTACACCAGCTAGTGATGCTGTCAGGTGGTCTTACACCAGCTAGTGATGCTGTCAGGTGGTCTTACACTTGCTAGTGATGCTGTCAGGTGGTCTCACACAGCTAGTGATGCTGTCAGGTGGTCTTACACCAGCTTGTGATGCTGTCAGGTGGTCTTACACCAGCTAGTGATGCTGTCAGGTGGTCTTTCACCAGCTAGTGATGCTGTCAGGTGGTCTTACACCAGCTAGTGATGCTGTCAGGTGGTCTTACACTTGCTAGTGATGCTGTCAGGTGGTCTTACACCAGCTAGTGATGCTGTCAGGTGGTCTTACACCTACTAATGATGCTGTCAGGTGTTTTACACCAGCTAGTGATGCTGTCAGGTGGTCTTACACCAGCTAGTGATGCTGTCAGGTGGTCTTACACCAGCTAGTGATGCTGTCAGAAGGTCTTACACCAGCTAGTGATGCTGTCTCTACTAGATATTGATGCTGTCAGATTGATTAGACAAGCTCGTGAATTTATCAGAGCGACCTATAAAAGCTAGTGCAGGGGCGGGAAGGCCCCTAGATAAACTATTATCACTAGAATTACTTTGACAAACTAGGTATATGGTCATCGAGTCCAATAAAAACTAGTATTTTAGTTAGAGGCTTTTAAGCTAGCACTATTTACAGAAATTGGAGAAAATACGTTTCAAGGTAGAAAGACGTAATACACTCTGATAACAGTAATGGGAAACATAGATAAAAAAAAGTTCTAAGGACACTGGTTGAGGTATGATAAACAATCTCATAGTCAAAAGCAATGGCTAACCGTAACAAGAAATGCTAACTGACTGGTGGAATTTTTTTTATAAAATTCTGTTATAAAAAAATTGTTTTGAACACAGTACCCAACCCTTCGAAAAATTGTACAATTTTAGTTCTCAAAATACATCAAATTTGAAGATAACTAGAATGAAAAATAATAGAGCCTAAATGCAATTGTGTATTTTTTTTTACAGATTGATTTATATTAATGATAGGTTTTTTATCTCTCATAATGTATAGGTTAATATCAGTATTTTGCAAACAATTATTAATTTTTTCCACTTAATCAGCTTTTGTTTAATATACAATTTAAAAAAAGTATATTACTTTATATTTACTACTGCTACTGCTTCCATTATTATTATACCGTGTTTTAGTAATACATAAAATCATATAAACTTTAAGTCCTTAAAATTTGTCAAAAATTTGACAAATGCTGTTCATTCTGGTCATGCTGTTCAGCCTGACCAGAACTGTAACGATTCATACCGGTTACAAAGATTTCGGTTCTCAATACAATAGTTCTGTAAAAACCGCTGGTTAGTTATGATGAGATTTCTAATAATTATTTAATACACTGAACGTCAATCTATAAATTGTTCTTGTGCACTTGCAAAATATACCTTTCTTCCCCCTGAGCGGGTTTGTGCATGATGTAGTATAACTTCCTGAACAATCTTTGATATCGAACTCTGGACAGGATTAAATTTTGTTTCTCTGGAGTTCAGCGTCTTGGTGTTTTTCCCCATCGCGTCTAGCATGGCAGAGAAGCAAGACATGGATACGGTGCGCCCAGGAAGCCAGCCCATTGTGGTGGTAGTCGCGATGTCAGTTTTGGTAAGCCAAGACATGATATTATCATGTCTTATCAAACATGATAATATCTTTACTGACAGTGGGAGAAAAGGTCTAAAATATAGATTTTTGAACCTTTCAAAACCCGTGGTTTGTTCTGCTGGATGACTAAATAACAAAAAGAAACTTAATAAAGCAATCTAACTTCCCTCTCATTAATCTGATGTAAGTAAGCATGACTAATACGCCATGTTAGAGGTAAAAATGAACATTCTAGTCTAAACAGAGATTTGCTTTGGAAGTTGTGAGATAGCTGTTACTCTCTCTTTTCCTGGGTTACTGTGTCTCGCCAGGAAGTGAGCCACACAGCAGTGGCAGACTTATGAAGACCATTGGCCCCTAGCGCGCACCTTAACGATCATATCCTCTAATGTGGATGACTTTCATCATGTCAGTGACAGTCATATCTCACCGTATGAGTTTAATTCCCATGACTGTGACGCTAACGTTGTATTTCTGGCAATTTTGAGCGTTTACATAATAAGATTACACTAAGTAGATTTGTCCTTGGATAATCTAGGGTTGAAATTATTGCTTACTCCTCCTGTAAAACAATTGGTCACCTAGATTAATCAATGCTATCCCAACACGAGTCAACACATCAGAGGAACTCGCATGGGATTTCATACTTGATGATGGACGTAATCACTAAAATAAATCTTGAGTTTTGGTGTCACAACTGACTTGAATTATAGCAATCACGATATATCCACAGATTTACAAAATCGTTTACTTCGAAATACAGTGATCTCCTTATTGCCTCTTTCATTGCTGGAATTTAGTCCTCAGTCCCTCTCTCTGGCCCAAGTTGCAATTTACTTTGTTCTTGTGAGTTGAAACTGCGTATGTTTAGTGTATTGTAAGTTAACGCTCTGGGTGATATCTATTAGAGATAAAATGCTGAAAACACGTCGGCGAGTCAGCTCTGGGAAGCACACGGCTATCGTCTGCTATCGCAGAGTCATGAAATCTGTGTAAGTCACATTTTATTGTCTGCGTTAGTCGTCGTGTGCAGCTGTGGTGTGAGATGAGTCAAATAACGCACCAGCTGCAGTGGATCCCCTTCCTGTGCTGACCACACAGTTGAGTGAGTCTCTGGCTTGTGTCGGCCAATGAAGACCGAGTCTCCCGTGGCTTGGATTGACTGACGTTTACCGCTGATATAGGGTCAATCATATCACTCCACGCGTCGCCCATCCCCGATAGGGACGGTAAGTGGCATCAGACTCAAGAAAACTGATCACTCTCTCAGTCAAATAAGTCAGATTTCTCACTACAGATATTTAAATTCGCTGTTCCCTTGGAAATATCATACTAGCCAGCGAACAAAAATAGAAATAAGATTCCATCGTATATACCATAAGTTGCATTCTTGTTGGAGGTAAATGGGGAATAATACCTTTGTGTCACGCACGCATATAGACCACAGAGAGGGGCATCAGGGAACATGGACTGACGGACCATGGGCCCCAGAGAACTGTCTCGAACACGACACGTGAGGGAATGAAGCACCGGTGAAGTCAGGTTTGCAGAGTAAACAGTGTGTGGTGTTGCAGATGTGCTGCATTCCAGGTATGTGGTATGACAAANTTAAATCAAAGAGACCTGGTTGGTTGATACCTGGTTGATGGGGTTCTGGGAGTTCTTCTACTCCCCAAGCCCGGCCCGAGGCCAGGCTTGACTTGTGAGAGTTTGGTCCACTAGGCTGTTGCTTGGAGCGGCCCGCAGGCCCACATACCCACCACAGCCCGGCTGGTCCGGAACTCCTTGGAGGAATAAATCTAGTTTCCTCTTGAAGATGTCCACGGTTGTTCCGGCAATATTTCTTATGCTTGCTGGGAGGACGTTGAACAACCGCGGACCTCTGATGTTTATACAGTGTTCTCTGATTGTGCCTATGGCACCCCTGCTCTTCACTGGTTCTATTCTGCATTTTCTTCCATATCGTTCACTCCAGTACGTTGTTATTTTACTGTGTAGATTTGGGACCTGGCCCTCCAGTATCTTCCAGGTGTATATTATTTGATATCTCTCTCGTCTTCTTTCTAGTGAGTACATTTGGAGAGCTTTGAGACGATCCCAATAATTTAGGTGCTTTATCGCGTCTATACGTGCTGTATATGTTCTCTGTATTCCCTCTATTTCAGCAATCTCTCCTGCTCTGAAGGGGAAGTGAGTACTGAACAGTACTCAAGACGGGACAGCACAAGTGACTTGAAGAGTACAAGCATTGTGATGGATCCCTGGATTTGAAAGTTCTCGTAATCCATCCTATCATTTTTCTGGCTGTCGCAATATTTGCTTGGTTATGCTCCCTAAACGTTAGGTCGTCAGACATCATTATTCCCAAATCCTTTACATGCTGTTTTCCTACTATGGGCACATTTGATTGTGTTTTGTACTCTGTATTATGTTTAAGGTCCTCATTTTTACCGTACCTGAGTACCTGGAATTTATCACTGTTAAACATCATGTTATTTTCTGATGCCCAGTCGAAAACTTTATTAATATCAGCTTGAAGTTTTTCAATGTCTTCAGCCGAGGTAATTTTCATACTGATTTTTGTGTCATCTGCAAAGGATGATACGAAGCTGTGACTTGTATTTTTGTCTATATCTGATATGAGAATAAGGAAAAGCAGCGGTGCAAGGACTGTACCCTGAGGTACAGAGCTTTTAACTGCACTTGGACTAGATTTTATATGGTTGACCGTTACTCGCTGAGTCCTGTTTGACAGAAAACTGAGTATCCAGCGTCCTACTTTACCGGTTATTCCCATTGACTTCATTTTGTGTGCTATCACGCCATGGTCACATTTATCGAAAGCCTTTGCGAAGTCCGTGTATATCACATCAGCATTCTGTTTTTCTTCTAATGCCTCAGTGACTTTATCGTAGTGCTCAAGTAGCTGTGAGAGGCACGATCTTCCCGCTCGAAATCCATGTTGGCCTGGGTTGTGAAGGTCATTGGTCTCCATGAAATTGGTGACCTGACTCCTAATCACTCTCTCAAATACTTTTATTATGTGCGATGTCAGTGCAACTGGTCTATAATTCTTTGCCAATGCTTTGCTCCCTCCCTTGTGTAGAGGGGCTATGTCTGCCACTTTAAGTGCATCTGGTATCTCTCCCGTGTCCAAGCTCTTCCTCCACACTATACTGAGTGCCTGTGCTACCGGCACTTTGCATTTCTTTATAAATATTGAATTCCATGAGTCTGGACCTGGGGCCGAGTGCATGGGCATGTTTTCAATTTCTCTTTCAAAATTTAGTGCGCTCGTGTTGATATCAGTTATATTTACAGGGGTTTGGATATCACGCATAAAGAAATTGTCTGGATCTTCTACTTTCATGTTGTTTATTGGAGTGCTAAACATGTCCTCATACTGCTTTTTTAGGATTTCACTAATTTCTTTGTCATCCTCCGTGTATGAACCTTCACTTGTACGAATAGGTCCAATACTGGCAGTAGTTTTTGCTTTTGATTTCGCATATGTGAAGAAGTATTTTGGATTTTTCTTTATTTCCTGAATTGCTTTCTGTTCTAACTGCCTTTCTTCAGTTTCATATGAGTGTTTCAATTTCCGCTCGATTTCTTCAATCTCCCTATTTAAATTATTCCTTCTTTGACGGGAAATTCGTGTCTGCATAAGCAGTTCCGTTATTCTTTTCCTGCGTTTATAGTGTCTTCTGCGTTCTCTTTCTACGTTGGATCTCTTTCTGGCTTTCCTCAAAGGAACATGTTTCAGACAGACTTGATACGCTTCCGAAGTCAGTTTTTCTATTCCTTCTGTAGGACTTTTATTACTTAAAACAGTTTCCCATGGAATGTTTTTAAGTTCCCTGTTTATTATCTCCCAGTCTATCCTTTTATTATTAAAATTGAATTTACTGAATAGCCCCTCTCGCTTTATCAACGTTTTAGGTCTATTCTGAGTATTGATGGTAGTTTGCACTTCAATGAGCTTGTGATCTGAATATGTGGTATCTGATATCGTAATGTCTCTGATAATGTCTTCATTGTTCGTAAAGACCAGATCTAGAATATTTTTATTTCTCGTTGGCTCCGATATCTGCTGAGTGAGTGAAAATTTGTCACAGAATCTAAGTAGTTCTCTAATCTGTGGTTGGTTAGGTCCTGATAGATTCCCTGGTATAATATTATTGTTTGCTATTCTCCACCTGAGACTAGGCAAGTTGAAGTCACCTAAGAAGATAATATCAGGTATTGGGTTCTCCAAATTATCAAGGCTATTCTCTATTTTGTTTATCTGTTCTGTGAATTCCTCAGCCGTTGCATCTGGCGGTTTGTATATTAGAATAATCACTAAATTTATTTTCTCTATTTTTAATCCCAGTACCTCTACCACCTCATTTGTAACGTTTAGGAGCTCCGAGCACACAAGGTCTTCCCTAATATACAGACCCACTCCTCCATGTGACCTAATTTTCCTGTCACACCTGTATAGGTTATATCCTGGAATCCAGATCTCACTGTCCAAGAAATCCCCTGCATGGGTTTCTGTGAAAGCTCCAAATACTGCATTTGACTCCGTGAGGAGGCCATTTATGAACTGTACTTTATTGTTTGTTCTTGTTTTCAGTCCTTGTATGTTGGCAAAGATGAATGAGGTTACTCTGTTAGTGATAGTTTGACTGGGAGACTTTTGTGGCAAGCCCATTATGCGTGGACATATTGAGTTTGTTCTGACCAGTGCTGATTGTTGTAGGGCAGTTGCCTGTTGTAGTTGTGGTTCCCTTTCGGTGTGTAGTTGTATCTGTAATTCTGGTATGCAAGTGGGTCTGGCATCCAGTTCCATACATTCTCCATGCTCCTCCTTTTGAATTCTCTTTCGGTCTGGTATAAAAAATTTATCGAATTTCCTCCACATTCATTATCCTGCTTGCCACTCTTTATGTAGCGTTCCGTGCCTTTCACGTGAAAGTATGGGCAGCTGAGGTCATAGCATTTTCTGTCCTCCAGTGAGGTTTGGCACATCTCAGGATGGAAAAACCTACATATTGATCCAAATCGACCCAGATATATGGGCACAGAAGGTCCTATAAAAGCATCTGACATGACAGATGTTTTTATAGAAATGTTCTTACCATTTCCGCTTCCAATTCCTTAATTGTATTACATTTGGTATTCTCAGCTAACACATAATGTAAGACTACATGAGGAGCCGAGTGTCTCAACACCAGCATCAATACCTTTGACCAGACCACACACTAGAAGGTGAAGGGACGACGACGTTTCGGTCCGTCCTGGACCATTCTCAAGTTGATTGTGTCCTCGTCCCTTCACCTTCTAGTGTGTGGTCTGGTCAAACTACTCCAGCCACGTTATTGTGACTCATCGCCTGCATATCAATACCCCGCCAAAAACACACCGAAACTACAACGTTGGTACAACGTTCGAACAAGTTTTAACACCTCCTAACCAGTTATAACAACCAATATAGCAAGTTGTAACAACGCTCTAATACGTCATAAACACGTTAAACCAAGATGTAGCAACTTTATTACTAGTTGTATCAAGCGGAAAATAGAGACAGTTTCGGTTTGTGTTTCCAGGGACCTTTCTTCAATGTATTTTTTCCCCTTTTTCGGCCCATCACCTTCCAGCTATCCAGTTGGGTGTCCATGAGTCTCGTCTCTGTGAGTAACTCTTACACAAACACGCTCTCGAAAACCCTGAACTTTCTTTCTCAGTTCCTTGATTGCAGCCTTGTTATTATTCCACCGTCGACAAGGAAAAGATTACAAAGTTAAGACGAGACAAACTAGTCTTAGCTGAAAAAAATATTAATTTTGTAATTAGTGATAGCATGAAAACCTTATTACTCTATGTACAAATGGCCATTCCAGAGCCAAAATACTGAGCATGAACATTGAAAAAACAGAAATATGACAAGTTGTGTCAGGTTGCCAGCACTATATATTAAAAGAAACACAATAAATTGGTTAACTCTTCTTTGGCCATAACTGGGTTATAAATATTACTGGGAGTTGAACGACACTAGTAATGGGACTAAGCAAATAAATTGAAATTCTATATGGATTTATAAGTAATAACAGGCTAGAACATTCCGGATAAGTATGTTTAAGGGGATTATTATAGCTGGAGAAATATACACTCAAAATACATGTTAGCAATTCCTGAGGGATTACGGATATTCTTAAACTATTCCCAGGCTTTACACATACTAAATGGCCCTCCTCCTTCCCTCTGAGATTTGCCTGAACAGAGAAGGGAATATACACGGAGAGGTGTACTCAGTTTCTCACAGCATGTACACAGAGAGTAAAATTTTGATCAGCACAGCGTGTATACATGTACACATGACCAAAGTATACATATTAGCTGATCAGGAAGATATTTTGGTGGTCTGAATAACCCCCTCTTGAGGTTGATAGGCCTTAAACCCAACTGTTCTTGTAACTAGAAAAGAAATGTGTTCATCTATTTCATTTTCTTTATTATGAGACTAGGGAAAAGAACTGACTTTTGTAAGTCCTATGTAAAGTCATGACGACAGTATAGTAGACCGCATCTCTCTGTGGAGATGTGATTACGACATCCCTTTGTCTCCGATACCACAAGTCTCTACTAGACAGACTCGCCACGACCATCGGCAATTTCTAACCTGAAAACCTTTTCAGGTAAGAAAACATGCTGAATTCTTCTTCCAGGATCAAAATTTTAATTTTAATGATTTAATTTAGTACAGTGTTATAGGGATAAGATACAACCCCACTATTTCGTTCACAATCACTCACTCTTATGCAGGCGATGAGTCACAATAACGTGGTTGAAGTATGTTGACCAGACCACACACTAGAAGGTGAAGGGACGACGACGTTTCGGTCCGTCCTGGACAATCGACTCAAGTCGATTGTCGACACAATCGACTTGAAAATGGTCCAGGACGGACCGAAACGTTGTCGTCCCTTCACCTTCTAGTGTGTGGTCTGGTCAACTCACTCTTATTTATAAACCCTCACCTTCTCACTTTCCTCACACGCTCAGTCTTTCTATATATATCTACCTGCTTATTATCTTTCCATATGTCTATCATTATCTGTCTTTGTAGCACCTGTTTTCTGTAGTTTATCCTTTTTAAAAAAATTTAAAATATGTTGATCACAACACGTTCCGTCTTTTACAGAAAGCAAATTTACGCCAGTGTCATGACCTTCAACATTAATTATCTTAAAATAAACTGGCTTGTTAGAGCAACGTCACAAATTACCTGTCATGCAATATTAAAATACGTTCACCTTTTTCAGACATTAGTTCAACAACAGAAGAGCAAATATACCCCCAATGTTCCCCTCCTGTTAGGTACAATAACCTGCTTTCTGCGGAGGTGATTAAAAATAAGATTGGGAGCAGCTAAGCTTCATTATTGACTTAAGTTTTGAAGACAAATTCGACTTGTGTAAAGAGCATTGTTGTGGTAAATCAACGACGAAGACAGACTTTAAATTGAGGTATAATTTACATATTTTACATTATGAGTACCGGGGGACGCCATGAGGTAGCGCAGGACAATGTGAAGCTGGGTGCCACCTGCGAAGGGTGCTATATGGCAGAGGAGTGCCACATGGCATAGGAGTGCCACATGGCAGAGGAGCGCCACAGGGACCCAGTCCCAACCATTAGCGAGCCCCCGACGCTGCAGACTGCCAAGTTAGAGCTGCCTCGCGTTGCTCCGTCCACTGCTGCTAACTTCTCCTCCAGTGCACTAATTGCTGTTGTAAATCCTAATAGGCGCAGCTCTGAGACGTTCTGAGTTCTGGATCGGTGGCCCAAGAATTAGTATTTCTGAGGATGTATGGAGCCCACGGCACTGTGGAAGGGTTAGGGAACCACTCGTCCTCGGACGTGGAGAGGGAGGAACCACTCGTCCTCGGACGTGGAGAGGGAGGAACCACTCGTCCTCGGACGTGGAGAGGGAGGAACCACTCGTCCACAGAGATGGAGAGGGAGGAACCACTCGTCCACAGAGATGGAGAGGGAGGAACCACTCGTCCACAGAGATGGAGAGGGAGGAACCACTCGTCCTCGGACGTGGAGAGGGAGGAACCACTCATCCACGGAGATGGAGAGGGAGGAACCACTCGTCCTCGGACGTGGAGAGGGAGGAACCACTCGTCCACAGAGATGGAGAGGGAGGAACCACTCGTCCACAGAGATGGAGAGGGAGGAACCACTCGTCCACAGAGATGGAGAGGGAGGAACCACTCGTCCACAGAGATGGAGAGGGAGGAACCACTCATCCACGGAGATGGAGAGGGAGGAACCACTCATCCACGGAGATGGAGAGGGAGGAACCACTCATCCACGGAGATGGAGAGGGAGGAACCACTCATCCACGGAGATGGAGAGGGAGGAACCACTCATCCACGGAGATGGAGAGGGAGGAACCACTCGTCCACGGAGATGGAGTGGGAGGAACCACTCGTCCACAGAGGTGGAGAGGGAGGAACCACTCGTCCACAGAGATGGAGAGGGAGGAACCACTCGTCCACAGAGATAGAGAGGGAGGAACCACTCGTCCACATAGATGGAGAGGGAGGAATCACTCATCCACAGAGATGGAGTGGGAAGGACCCACTCGTCCACGGAGCCTGATGACCTTCTGACCTCAAGGTCCAACGTGGGTCACAACGGGCGATCAGGCTAACTCCCAAGTATTTATGGCAAGACGAACAGGCGCATCGGGTGAAAGAAACTCTGCCCAATTGTTTCTGCCTCGGCCGGAAATCGAATCCGGGCCGTTAGGACTACGATCCCCGAGGGCTGTCAACTCAGTCGCGAGGCCCTGTTTGTGTGTGTGTGTGTGTGTGTGTGTGTGTGTGTGTGTGTGTGTGTGTGTGTGTGTGTGTGTGTGTGTGTGTGTGTGTGTGTTGTCACTAGTTGTACTCACCTAGTTGTGCTTGTGGGGGGGTTCAGCTTGTTTGCCCAACACCAGCATCCTCGCTACTCATCTCTGTTCAGGCACCCACCGTACTCATCCCAACACTGGGGACACACACGTTGTTCTTGGTGCACGAACTCATAATATTCTTTGTTACACCGAAACATAATACTTCTACTGGTACAAGAATATTTATTCGAGAATACGTAGTATTCTCAACACTGGGATATTAGATATTCTCGAAATTAAGCAATATTTCTCATTATACTGGACACACATGATAGTCCTTCTGACACAACTCTGTACAAGACGTAAAATAGCCCCATGCAGAGAGCCAATGACCGATAGGATGGAGCTCCTATTTATGTCCACTCAAAGTCATTCATATTAATGTCTAACCTAAACTTGAAACAATCCAATTACCCCCGTCACGTCAATCATGCTACCCCTATAATCTATTCATAAATCAATCATCAACTCGGTTTCCAAACCAGTATTTACCCAGGGCTTTCCTGAATCTAAATTCACCCAATTTATATGCATTGTTTCATGTTCTATTTTTTTTGTAGTTGTGATTAAAATTTGATTAATATATCCCCTTTGGAATATCCATTCATCCATTTGTATACTTCATTCACGTCACGCTTCGCTCTTTCCGGAAAATGCAAATTAAGACTTTTTAATCAACTGTTGTGGCTTGCATTCTGGGGGAACGTCAGTCATTGGCTTAAGGGGTCCTCCATAAGGCTAACTGGCTTCCAATCCCAAATTAAGGAAAAGCTGGATATATATTAGGGAATTTTATGTGGAGAATTATTATTAATTTTTTTGAGGGGGAGGACCATAATTTTTAATTAACAATTAAATAAGTACATGTTTAATTGCATGGCTTCGTTTCCTACCAAAACTAGGTCAGACAAAGACATACAGACACACGCAAACACACAAGAGGAAAAAAAGAGGACATTCAAGGGCATACAAGTACACACAATGGCATACGAAGATACAAGAAATACACAAGGACACACAAAGAATACACAATGACACACACAAATACATACAAAGATCACACACACAAACACAGACACACAAGGACAAACAAGGCCAAATCGACACACAAAGACACATACACATAAACGACACACAAGAACACACAAAGTCTAACAAAGATACAGAAGGACTCACATGGAGACACAAGGACACTCAAGGACCCCACAAAGACGTACAAAGACACACACAAGGACTCACATGAACACACAAGGACACACAGGGACAAACAAGGACAAACAAGGACACACAAAGGGCACACAAGGACACAGGACGGGACAACATCAGCTGTTCATATCAGCAGAGGGTAACAAGCATCACTTTATTGAATTAATTTTGGTCGAAAAGTTATAATTAAATTCCTGATAGCCTATAGCGGTCACAGCTGTAGTGGCTACTGTAGCGCCACGCTGAAGCTTCCACAGTTGTAGTGGCTACTGTAGTGAATAATGTAGTGGTAACGGTGAGGCGGCCTCCGCTGTAGTGGCTACTGTAGCGACCTCGACTTTATGACATTGCTACAGTCGGTCCCTACTGTAGTGGCACCTAGTGTAGGAACTACAGCTGTAATACAGCCCATCTTTCTCTTTAGATAGCATTTACAGCAACGATAAGGGACCATCGTACATACATTGCCGTAAAAGATAATTAGTAAGTAGAAATCAGTACTGTCTGGAAAAACCCCAAAACGTTTCGTACTCATGTTGCAAAGAAAATAATCTAACCTATCCTTCCTAGGCCTAATGCATGCTATCTGAGGCCTAATATAGTACATATATATACTATACTAGGCCTTGATATATTTAAGTTTGTTTTTTAGCTTTATTTTTGTCTGACTCTATTAGGTGAATTAGTACCAAATTGATTAGTATCTAATTGTTCATTACTTTTAAGTATGTAAGATGGTTACAAAAATATGTAGTTACAAAAGATACAAAAACTTTACAAAATTACAAAAAGTTCTACCTAAACAGGAGGAAGGGTTGTAATAATAAATGATACAGTCCACCACCACAGTAGAATGTATTATTGTCGACGTTTAATAGAGCGTGAACTACAGTCAACTGCTACTGCAGTGGGAGCTTCAGTCTACAGCTACTGTAGTTTAAATTACAGTAGGTATCCCAGGGTCTGAAACTCAGGCCTGAAGCTGAGCAAATACATTGCATTATTATAATTACTTGTGTGATTCAAAACAAAACCTAATAGCAAGTGAATGGCACAATTTTCCTGTTTTGTGAGAATCATTACCTCTGGACAGGCAGGGTAATTGGCTCGTAAACAACACTCAAGCGTTCATTCTCATCCAAACAATTCTCTCACATTAACGAGAGAATATTATTGGCTGGTTTCCTTATCTACTACTTAGGTGTATTTCATGTCACAATATTCTTCATCATTTACATTTCCTAAATATATATATATATATATATATATATATATATATATATATATATATATATATATATATATATATATATATATATACACACGCCTCACAGCTGTGCAGGCTCCCCATGCAGGGGACTTTTTTTGGCAGTCCCTATGTCTGCGACAGGCACACGTCTTGATCCGCAGGAGCTCCGTATTGCAGTCGCTCTCCGCCTTGCTGCCCCTATCCACACTGTTCATAGGTGTATTTGCGGCTTGGCAGAGGCCGACGAATATGGACTGCATGGCCTGCACTGTAAAAAATCTGGTGGTTGGCACTCTAGGCACAACGAAGTCAATGAAATCATTAAGAGAAGCCTTGCCTCTGCCCAGTGTCCAGCAGAGAGAGCCCCGCAATCTTTTGGACCGTGACTGTTAGCTTTGCCGGCCGACCAGACAGAATCACACTGTGTCCTGGAAGGGTGGCAGACAGTTGGCGTGGAACTATACTTGTGTATCCACCCTGGCAACCACATACATCAACCTCTCTTCCGGCCAAGGAGGAGCCGCGGCGACACATAGATAGATACAAGTCAGCCAAGTACAGGGAATTTCATCACCGGTGAAACTTCGTTCCATTAGGATCCGAGCCCCTAAGTCCATGAGGAGAGTGCAAGAAGGTTTCTTAAGGTTTCAGGCTCATTGACACTACAAGAAACCCTAGAGCGGCAAGTTTTCTATTCCAGCACCTCAGTGTGGCGATCCAGAGGGGGGAATGCCCGCTGTGTCCTCGGTTCCTGCCTGGCGTCGGAGGAGTTCGAAGAAATCTACAGCATCTAGGATACAAACTTCCTCTTTTGTCCTCTTATTGTTCATTTTCTTGTAAACACTCATGTAACTGTATAACCATGTATAATAAAGTATAATAAAGTGTACACCATAAAAAAGGAAGTGGTAAAAGTAAACACTCATACGTATTCAGAGTTAAATGGCAAGTTTTTCTCTGAATGCGCTGTGTTCCCTTCTTTGAGGCTTTGGGTCCCTACAATTGCACCAGAGGGGCAATTGTGATCGTTTTTACGGGCTCACCATAGCTCGTGTTACAAGGATATTTCGTTCTGAGTATCTAAATCTAAAACAACAACAACAACATGTCTTTGAAAATGTAAGAAGCCCATGCAAAACGCTCTTAGGCGTCAGACCATAAATAAAAAAAAATGAGAAAATGAACTTTGAAGAGTTAATATTTCAATTACCCTCGACAGTGAAGAAAAACGTAAGAAATATTGAGAAGATTCGTGTTAGAATCATTAATCTTACCCTTTCGGTCATATTCAACAACATATATATATATATATATATATATATATATATATATATATATATATATATATATATATATATATATATATATATTAGGGGTACCACCTCTGGTGCAATTGCAGGGACCCACATCCTCGAAGAAGAAAACAAAGAGCATTCAGAGAAGATCTTGTGGATTCTCACTGAATACTTTATTCTTTTCTTCTCCTACCACCCCTATTATTTTTTTGTATGTTTTGTTTTATTTTATTGCAATGCTACAGTTTACAGAGAACACACACACACACACAAATATATAACAATTAAACAATCAGCGTTCGAAGACCTCGTCCAGCTCCTCGGAGGTTGGGTGCGTACCCAGGATACAGCACGCATTTCCCCTCTGCACTGCGACACTGAGGCGCTGGAATAGGAACTGGCTGCTCGTGGGTCTCTAGTTTTCCCAATGAGTTCCTCACCAACCTCCTTTAAAAACTTGAGTGCACATTTACCCCAGGCGCCCAGAGTCTCTGAGCCTATCGGCACGAACCTGTAACAACGTTCTAGGTTTCTGTACTTGTGGATTTTCTGGGTCTCCCTGAAGGGGAGATATATATATATATATATATATATATTATATATATATATATATATATATTATATATATATATCCTCTCCATTCTCTCTCCCTACCTCTACTCTCTCTCCCTCCCTGCCTCCCTCCCGACACACAAAGGAACAGTCAGGATACCGTAGCACCGCTGGTCCTGATCTCAGTGTTATTAGCGCTACTACCAATGCCGAGGCCGCCGGAGCACCCTCTTATTGCCGCCACTGATAACACTGATGTCAGACCCGAGCTTTCAGAGGTATGTTTTTACACCAGCGGCAGTATAAGAGCTTTCTATATGCAACTCTCTCTCTCTCTGTCACTCTCTCTCTCTCTCTCTCTCTCTCTCTCTCACGCGCGCGCGCATGCATGATGGATCACAAGGGTAAACTAAAAGAAAGCTGAAGGGAAAAGTCTTACCGCTACCAAGAGACAAAGGAAGCAAGAAAAGCATTAACCAAGGGTTTAAAAGACTAGATCCTGGAGACAAAATGGAGAGGCAAAAGGGGCAGGGAAACACCACAAAAGGCACAGTACAGAACTGAATCGCAACACATGCACAAAATGGAACGAGGGCACAGGAAAGTGAACATCGATAGAGAATCAGTCGGAGAATGCCTCAGCAAGCAAAACAGAGAACCGCCCTAACTGCTGCATATCAAGAGCAAGAGGAACAAGCCTCTTAATTACTAAGTGATCAGGATACACAAATGGGAAAAGTGGGAACCCGTGGAGAAATGTAAGAAATTATTCACATGATTTATTTAAATATTTTAGAAAGTTTTTAAAATGGATTCTGACATGTCACTAGATCTGTGGGAAGGGGAGAATGGGGGGACAAAAAAACAGACACCCTACAGGAGAGTCACTCCTTCTCCACCATCCCTTCCCCATCATCATCTCTCACCATCCCTCCCAATTTACCCTCCACTTCATCCTTCCCAACCTACCCTCTCCATCATCCCTCTCAACCTACGGACCCCCATATCGCCCCCAACCATCCTTCCGCATCATCCCTCCACCACCACCGTTCATCCTCAACTATCCTCCCCCACCTTCTCCTACGCCTTGAGCAGTACTGAGCCTTCTTCAGTCCCTCGTCCCTATCAGCGTCATTTATCTCTGCCGCTGAGCTTGTCGCTCCATCACCAGTCAGACTCTCTTAGTTTTTTGTGCCCTTGGGTGAGTGTGGTCAGCCATCCACCATGTTGCTTCGTCACCCATTTTGGCACCCATCCTTTTGGCACCCTTTCATCGAATGATGTTTGTAATGGCATTCGATTCTTGGGACCATGGAGTGATAGCCCATATGATGAGATCAATTGGAAAAATGGGTAAAGTGAGGCGTTGGATTTTCAATTTTCTGTCAAACAGAATGCAAAGAGTGACAGTCAATTATATAAGATCAAGTCCAAGTGAAGTGAAAAGCGCTATACCCCAGGACACAGTCCTAGTACCACTGCTCTTTTATTATCTCGAATATGGACAAAGATACTATTCACAGCTTCGTGTAATTTTTTGCAGATGATTTAAAAATCAGCATGAAAATTTTCTCCGTAGAAGACACTGAAAAGCTACAAGCCAATATTAATAGTCTTCGATTTGGCAACGGAAAAACACGATTTTTAAGAGTGATAAGTTCCAGGTACAGAGATCTAGAGGAAACGAGGAACTTAAGGGACCACAACTTTAACTATTAAAAGTTGTTCATTGTCAACCAAACTTTTTTGACTAGTTGAATATGAAAAGGGCTGCAACTGTTCCAAGTTTCAGTATAGCAGGGAGATTTTTTTCACATTTTCAAAAATACTCTACAACCACAGGTTTCAAATGAAATCATTGTATGACACTCATCTATCACATTAGCATATAATAAAGGATTTGTGTTTCCGGATTATCCAACATATGTTTAGTTTTACTAATACAAATGGTCAAAGTCCCCCCCCCCAAATCATGCAAATATATCACGTTTATTACTATTTATAAAATCAACAAATGAATTTAGGAAAAAAGTGTAAATACACATTATAGAGACAAACTCTAATATAAGGTGTAAGTTTCATGTAAATTGAGTAAATAATGAAAGAGTAAAGTCACTTTTATGTTACTTGAAAAGAAAGTAATGAACAAATGAAGTCTAAGGTGCTGCCATCTGTGGTTGTGGTTGACATCAACCAATTTCCTCCAAAATTGGCACCCTTACAGATAGGCTTACGTGCAGTCAGGTGTATAAGTTTTATGAAAATCGCCTGATAAAAAAAATGGGGAAAAAATTAAAAAAAAAAATATCTAATTATTTTAACTACATTTTTTTTTTTTATAAAACTAATGATTTTTTTTATTATATGCTATTGTGATAGCTGAGAGTCACAGACATGATTTCAGTTGACACTTGTGTTTGATGTTAATTTTTCAACATTTTGAAAAATTTTGACACTTAATTAAATATTTTTTCCTCCCTTCCTATTTATGCTTCAATACTGAGACTCGGATCAGCTGAAGCCTTTTTTTTATATACAACTAGTCAAAAAAGTTGATTGAAATCGTACTAGTTTTCATTTATTGCAAATTTTAGAGTTATGCCCTCCTTAAACGAAACACAGTGTACAGGACAAAATCAGACTTATTCACAGAAGGAAAGCAACGGATAAAAGATCTGGAAATTATGATGTCTGACGACCTGACATATAGTGAACATAACCGAACATATATAGCGGCAGCCAGGGAAATGTTAGGATGGATTATTAGAACGTTCAAATCCAGATACCCCACAGCAATGCTAATACTATTTAAATCACTGGTGCTGTCCCGTTTTGAGTACTGCTCAGTACTCACTTCCCCTTTCAAAGCAGGAGAAATTTCTGAAATGGAGGAAATACAGAGAACATATAAGCTACGCAAAGACACGATAAAACACCTAAATTATTGAGACCGTCTCAAAGCTCTCGGAATGTATTCTCTGAAAAGAAGACGAGAGAGGTATCAAATAATATATTCATGGAAGATACTGGAGGGCCAGGTCTCAAATTTGCACAGTGGAATAACAGCATACTATAGCGAAAGATACGGAAGGAAATGCAGAATAGAACCAGTGAGGAGTAGAGGTGCCATAGGCACAATCAGAGAACGCTGATCACCAGAGGTCCACAGCTGCTCAATACTCTCCCAACAAGCATTAAAAAATATTTCCAGTAAAAAGGTGGAAGTCTTAAAGAATCAATTAGACAAGTTCTTGTAAGAAGTGCCAGACCAACCGGGTTGTAATGGATATGTGGGACTGCGGGCCGCTCCAAGTAACAGCTTGTTGGACCAAGTTATCACAATTCGAGCCTGGCCTCCGGGCCGGGCTCGGGGAGTAGAACAACTCCCAGAACCCTCTCCAGCTATGCATTAAAGGATTCTACAGACAGCCATCCCTCGTACTCGGCTCCTGGCCAGTTGATGCCTGGATCACTAGCTCCTAGAGGCAGCCAGCCATGGTACTAACCCTTCCTCCTGATCACGCACCTGCCCAAACGAGATGGTATGAATGAGTGCAGGCATTTATGAGAAATATAATTAATTATTTATCAAAATTATCAACATTTAACCTAGACGGAAACCCTAACGGAGTCTCTGAACAGCATCAAGGCTCTAGCAACACAAATATACACCTTTGTGACATGAACCGTCCAAAACACCTGGCCTCTGTGTTGTGGAACGATTCAGCCACTCGGAACAAAAAGTTCCAAGTAGCACGGGCTATGGTGAGCCCGTATGTGGACTTACCTAGCACAGAAGCGGCAAATAGCACGGACTATGGTGAGCCCGTAGTGGACTTACCTGGCACAGGAGCGGGGTTGTAACTGTGTGTGTGTGGGACAGTACTGGGCGTATTAGATCTACACCGTTAGGGAGGTCAGGTACATAGAAATACTACAAATACAAATAGGTGAAGAATAAGGCGTAAAAGGGTGAAGAATAAGGCAAAAAGAAGGCGGAAAATACATACATATATATATATATATATATATATATATATATATATATATATATATATATGTATATATATATATATATATATATATATATATATATATATATGTATGAAAATTAAATTCATACATATATATATATTAATACATATTTTATATATATTAATATATTTTCATACATATATTAATACATCTTCAGAAGGAGTTCACTCCTTCTGAAGATGTATTAATATACGAAAGTACTTAAGGAAATTCCTGTTTCATTTTTCCTCCGTGGTCTGACATTGTCACATTTTAATCACGTGTTTATTTTCGTGATATACATATATATATATATATATATATATATATATATATATATATATATATATACATATATTTTTTTTTTTCATAAATTTAAATGGAAGGGAGTGCCACCTCTGGCTGGAAGAAGGGGGACCCATAGCTTCGGAGGAAACCACGCATAACGCATTAGAGGGAATGTAGGTCCCCTACAATACAGTTTCTGTGTGCTTTTCTCCTACCACCCCCTTCCTTTTTTTGTGCTTTATTATGTATTTGATGGTTACAAGATATACATGGGTTGATACCAAAAAAATACAAAAAGAGCTTGACGGTTATGAATCTCTTGAATAACACGACAATGGGAAACTTTGATGAATGTCACAGACGGGTTCGATCATTGTCGCAAGTCAAACACTTCTTCGAATTCCTCTGAAGTTGGACTAGTGCCCAAGACGCAACAGGCATTCCCCCTCTGAATCGCAACACTGAGGCGCTGGAACAAGAAACTTTTTACTCTCTGGTCTTTTGTAGCGCTGATCAATTTGTCCCCCAATTCCTTCAGGAACTTCAATGCACATTTTCCCCACGAACCAAGGGTCTCCGAGCCGATCGGAACAAAGCTGTAGCAGTGTGCCAGACCCCTGTATTTAATAATTTTCTGAGATTCCCTGAAAGAGGCAGCACCCCTGCTTTCACGTGTGCTGTAGTGGAGGTAGGTACTGGCCAGTGTGGCAGCGCACGTGTAGTCCCACACCACTTGCTTACCATCCTTCCAAGGAAGCAAGGTGACCCCATCTGGGCGCTTCTGAGGGTCGTTAGGCGTGAGTGTGGTTCTCTTTGTGCCGGGCAGCGGGCTGTGGCGAGGCTCCTCTTGATGATGTCGTTGACTTCTTCATGTCTTGCAATCTTACCCTGTGATTTACGACATACCAGACCATGACGACCATATTGGTCTGCCATCACAGTTCCACAGATGCACCTATGTTCGGTGAGGATGGGGACGGCAAGGCGAAGGGCAACTCCAATGCGGAGAGCGTCATGACTGAGGCGAGTTCCCAGGGCTGCATTGGGCACAGCAAATAAAAAATCCCCGCAAATATATATTACATATATATATATATATATATATATATATATATATATATATATATATATATATATATATATATATATTTTAGGGGTACCACCTCTGGTGCAATTGCAGGGACCCACATCCTCGAAGAAGAAAACAAAGAGCATTCAGAGAAGATCTTGTGGATTCTCACCGAATACTTAATTCTTTTCTTCTCCTACCACCCCTATTATTTTTTTGTATGTTTTGTTTTATTTTATTGCAAAGCTACAGTTTACAGAGAACACACACACACACACACAAATATATAACATATATATATATATATATATATATATATATATATATATATATATATATATATATATATATATATATCATTCACCAAAACCATCGGAGCCTCGAACCGGAGCCACAACAGCGTATCAATAGCTTGAATCTTGATTATATTGATATCAAAGTTCACACAATAGCCCCCCACACAGATCGAGCTTGGCCACTGAAAGCGGGAACTAGCCAACACATCGCCAGGAACCAATAGACCGCAGATGAGCACGAATGACCGCATTTCGAAACTGTTCTCCACTCCACGTCCCCGTGGAGTAATGAGAGAACACGCATGTGTGGAGTGGTTGGGATGAACATATGTATGACCACCGTGCATGTATACAGCTTTATTAGATGAACCGTTCAAAACACCTGGTCACTGTGAACGAACAATGACGTTATGGTCAGAACTAGAGAGCGTGAAGGACCTGATGTTATGTAGAGTGTGACAATAAACTGCCCGAAACATGGACCGAGTCATATACATGGAATGAAAATGACTTTCGTTCCGTCTTGGACTTGAGAGTTCACGAGTGACCGAACGTCGTCAGTGTTCAAACCACAATATGTGTGTTGACCAGACCACACACACACACTAGAAGGTGAAGGGAGGACGACGTTTCGGTCCGTCGTGGACCATTCTTAAATCGAATGGTCCAGGACGGACCGAAACATCGTCGTCCCTTCACCTTCTAGTGTGTGGTCTGGTCAACATACTTTAGCCACGTTATTGTGACTCCTCGCCTGCGCAATAAGTGTAGTTTGGGAATTTGTTCAACTGACGTTGGACAAAAAACCAATGTTTTTTTGACGTTGGTTCCAATATCTAACTCTTGTATTGATACTTCCCACTTGGGCCCTGGGGACCCACTGGCAGTCTTATTGATGCTTGCAAATGTAGAAAACGAAATTGAACTGTTTTTCATCGAGGTGCGTGCATGTGACAGCCTCGTTACTTACCGAGTACTCAGTCTTCACCACCAATTTCAGTCTTCTCTCTATCAGCTTTAGCCTCTATGAGCCTATAGTTTCCTTTATAGCTTCAACGTAACATATAAGTTCTATATCATCACTGCCACCTTCAATTTCCTCTCCCAGTTTTCTTTATCATCTGAAGAAATATTCCCCCCCCCCCCCTTAACCGTCAACTGCAGTCATCATTTTCCAGCTTCACTGCTATCTATAGCAGTAAATCAAACAGTTTCACCAAACACCAACAGTGTAAACAACCAACTTCACCGCTACCTTCAGCACCCTGCACCAGTAAAACCAAACTCCAACAGTCTAATTATACAGTTTCACCACGAGCCCAATTCTTCTCCAACAGCTTCCTTCACTACAGTATTTAGTGACTGGCGTATTTAGACATGAGGCCAGGGAGAGAATCCCAAACTACTTGATGCACTATTAAACATTTTACCAGATCGGATAATTAGACTGTTAGCAGGCTAACAGCGAGGACTTGAACCAGAAAAATATCTGGGAGATTTATAGTGATAGAGGCAGTTAGCTGGTGCAGTTTTAGTCTTCGACACACACACAAGACCAATCCTGGAGTATGCAGCCCCAGCATGCAGCCCGTACGTTGTCAAGCACAAGACGAAGCTGCGAAAAAGTTCAGACGTATGCCACTAGGCTAGTTCCAGAACTAAAAAGCATGATTTATGAGGAAAGGCTGCGTGAAATGCACCTCACGACACTGGAAGACAGAAGAGTAAGGAGTGACATGATCACTACCTACAAAATTCTCAGAGGAATTGACAGGGCAGATAAGGATAAACTGTTTAACACGAATAGTACGCCAACAAGGGGACACAGGTGGAGACTGAGTACCCAAATGAGCCACAGAGACGTCAGAAAGAACTTTTTTCAGTGTCAGAGTAGTTAACAGAGGGAATGCATTAGGCAACGATGTGGTGGAGGCTGACTCCATACACAGTTTCAAATGTAGATATGATAGAGCCCAATAGACTCAGGAATCTGTACATCAGTTGATTGACGGTTGAGAGGCGGGGCCAAAGAGCCAGAGCTCAACCCCCGCAATCACAACTGGGTGAGTACACACACACACACACGCACACACACACACACACACACACACACACACACACACACACACCACACACACACACACACACACGCGCACACACACACACACAGCCCAGACGGCTATCTGCTCCTAAAACCCATCAATCCTTTCCCTATTCCTCCCCAGCATCCACTCTCGGATCCTTTTCCCCATTCACTTTATAACCCCACCCCGGAGCCACTGGTAAAGTTCCCCCACGCCCCAATACACCCGTCCGCCAAGCATTCTGCCGTCGCTGCCCCCGGATCGATGCTGCAATATCCGCTCATTCCCCATGTCTTCCCTTTAGCAATTCTTTCCCGTCTTACCCAACCCCTCTTCTTCTCTCTTCCTCCTTCCCCTATTCCTCTTTAGCATTAAAACTCCCCATCTTTCCTCCTCACGCGGACTTCTCTTCCCCACTTTCCTCAGTGCCACGACTAACTCTACACACATTATTTGTTTGAGCTTGCTTACGTTCGTTCACGTTTTGTTATATATGTAAACATGTAGTAAACACATTTGCAATTCTTCCAAATAATTTTTTTTCAAGTTTCATTACATGTGCAAAATTATATTGATTATTTTCCAATGAAATAAGTAATTAAATTATAGAGTAAATTACAGCTCATACTCCAAACAGTTGGATGTTGTCCACTCATTGTAGCAAACAGCACAAAGTATCCTTGTTAACATTGAAATATAACATACTATATAAGATCGTAATGCTTGCTAATTAACATGAAACTAATTAAAATAGGGTTTAGGTTTAATATATAAACAATTTATCACATAATTCTTCGAATAAAAATGGCCTCGTGTAGATCCACAAGTCTTCAATGCAGTTTCTAAAATGCAAATTACATTAAATAATATTTTGTCATAAGCTAGTATTGGGGAACAAAAATTTGGCTTATGTACCATTATCAGACTATAGGAATTTATCCGCAATTAACTATATAAATAATACGTTATTTAATCAGACTTTGTGAGGTATAAATAGCCGAAATGTTTATTTTCATGATATAAAAAACCAGCACTGTTATTTTTTTTTATTAAAGAACGCAAAATTTTTAATAATTATTAACTGTTCTTGTGCCAGTTTTTCCAAGTGTTTGAAAATTGATGAGGTTTCAAGGTTTTAATATTTCTTTCTATTCTATTTAGGTGAAGACATCTATTACGGTGCATGTTATGCTCACATGGAAGTGTTAATCACATGGACAGTGTAATAACATTTCATGTTATGCTCACATGGTAGTGAGTATGTGTTATTAACATTGTTATTCATACTTAGGTAGTGTTATGAATGTTATCTTATGCTCGCATGGGAATTATATAATATCAACATAATTTACGTTATAATTGATATTATTCTAGCATGATTGTCGTTTATTGACTAAGAAAATTATATAAATGCCAGATGATGATTGAATCAACCCTCAGGCATAATATTCTGTGACACATCTGCTCCTGTTCGATGACATCTGTTGCATTTGTTGACATATCTGTCGTTTTCTGACATCAGTTATATTCAATTATATAGATAGTGTTGACCAAACCACACACAAGAAAGTGAGGGGACGACGACGTTTCGGTCTATCCTGGACGATTCTCAAGTCGATTGTGAGGCCTGGACCATTCTCAAGTCACAATTGACTTGAGAATGGTCCTTCACGGACCGAAACGTCGTCGTCCCTTCACTTTCTAGTGTGCGGTTTGGTCAATATATTTCAGCCACGTTAATGTGACTTCTCGTCTGCATATACACATGTTGTTGTCTAAAGTCTGTCGTATTCCGTGACACACTTGCTCCATTTAATGACAAATCAGTCCTGTTCTATAAGACATTTTTTATGTTCTATGACACATTTGTCGTTTGCTGCGGCAACTTTGTACTATTTTATGACACATTTGCCGTATTTTATGACACATTTGCCGTATTTTATTACACATGTATTTATGACACATCTCCTATTCCATGATATATCTGCTCTATTCCATGACATATCTGCTCTTTTCCATAACACATCTGTCCTATTTCCTGACACATCTGCCCTATTCTACGACATATTTGTCCTATTCCATGAACACATTTGACACTGGCTCTGCAACGCGTTGATTCAGATACAAATCTTGATGTATGTTGAAAGCTTCATCAGAATCTTCTGTCTACAAATGGTGTTCCGTTTTAATATGTTTTGGGAGAGCTCGTGAAGCGGATTCCATCAGCCGGCTTGACGTTACGAAATGATTGCTTGTACGAGTTTACAGGATCTGACTTGACATTTCCAAATAGAATTCGCTCGAAATTTTATCTAAAATACTCACACCGTACATAATGAGATCTCTACAGACACGTCTGCCAGATGATATAGAGTTGTTCAGAATAAAGGGAATTGGTGAAAGGATTAGTCTGTCTGGACTACAAGTTTGAAGCTACTGAGAAACAGGAAACTCACTGAGTTGTTAAAGTTCCACAGAAGACAATTTACATAAGAAAACAACAAGTACAGACTTTGATAAACATCCATTTTAAACTTGGGTTTTACAAATTCAGATATAATTACAAATGATGAATTATGAATAGATGATGAATAAATTACAAATTATGAATTACCATCAGAATTACGACAAGTTCAAACTTTGATTTGTAATAGTTTTAGTCTTTAACGCAGAGTCACTTTAGATTTTTGACTTTCAATAAGTTCAGACACAGACCGATTGACTCAAAGCAAAAATAGTGCAAGACTGATTGTTTTCCCAAACACAGCAAAATGTATCAATATATGAGGAATTAATAAAGTAATTTTCTTACATTCACTGACCGTTCATTTTATTCCTGCTTGGGAAGACCTTATCGCAAAAAATTACGCAGATTCTTTAAGAATTAAGAAGACATTTGCATTCCATTCTCTGCAGATTTATGTGGTAATTTCCGCCAGAGAAATATGCAAAATCTTAAAATAATAAAAACAAATGTAACATTATGGAATTTTTAACTGATGACAGGTACATCATTTTGTAATTTAATGTTTTGATAACGTTCTTCCTCTCGTATCTAAATTGTATTGTATTGTATGCACATGGTAATTCTGCATTCATAAGTATGCATAATGAAACTAAGTCAACAGTGTTTTATTTATATAAATTACGTGAGTTAAGCTAAGATACTGACCACATTGTATGTGTAATGGGACAATAGTCTGTAAGTGTCTGCATCTTAATAGAATTATAATTCACTGTTGAAGTGAACCGAGAGCTAGAGGGCCACCCTAGCATAACTCTGTCCGTCCTGAGACACGCATTAAACGGTTGTGTAGCGTCATCTACCTTCGGACACCAACAACGACGTACGGACGCCCATCCTGGAACACAGCTAAACGCATCATTCACACACACACCAGATTGCTGCTCTCCGTCTTGTCGTTGTGTCTCAGACTACAGAAACAAGGAAAAAAACCCTCACTTTACGATGTTATCCTTGCGTCCTGTTTTATCTACACATGTCAAGCTCCATCAGCCACTACGTTTGTCTTTATGGGGCATAAAGTTGCTTTTATCTAAGGAGACAGCGGGGCGACCACTCAGCTTTCCTCGAGACATACTCTTACGCCCCACTTCCCACCAGCTGATATTATTTCACGCCGGCGACAACACCAAGATGTACACAGAACCTCGCCAGCGACGGCGACAAGAGCTGATGATGCTTGCAATACACAGAATGCTTGCAATTTGATTGTGATGATAGGCTGCTTCTGCCTGTTTTCTCTACTATTGTTGAATGAAAACTGCTTCCGCTTCCCTTACTGCTGTATCATCAAGGCTGCTACTGTTTCTCTTCCTTCTGCAACATTAAAAACAAAGTTTTTAGCCACAGACAATAACTGCTGATGTTGGTTCTGCTGTTGTAGCTAGACTGAGGGAGGCTGCTCTTATCATCATATATTATAACGATATAGTGCCGTTTGGAGAAGAGGAACGAGCACAGAGTCTCTTATTCACTATATTATAACATCAGGTGTGATTACTTTATCTGTCTGTTCACATATTATCCCATTTAACACACGATTCAATCCCTAATGATGACTAAAATAATATATTTTATAAGCGAAGTTAAAATTGTCGGGTTTTATTCCTGCCGTTCACTGTGGGTACGTGAACTGAATCAAGATCCTCACTTGCGATACATAAAATAAAAAGTGAACCATTCTGCACATATTATATATGCGCCGCAACGCTAACTGACAGACGTAGAAGACAGACAACCGGTTCCGGAGACAGGCAGGATATACAGACGTCTGTCACTTTATGTGCACAGCTATTGTGCAAACAGATAAAGAAAAACACATGCACAGGCTCCGCTGTCAACGCTGGTACTGTGCCGAATCGCGGCCATTCACAGCGATCGGACAATTTGTCTACACGAGAACTAATGACTCCCTCTCTGACACTCAACAGGTCACGTGCACACAGACCCTGTCGGGAAATCGGTTATTTATGGTGCAGTTCAATTCCTTGACTTGCATGCTTCTGTTGGTATTCATAAAAAGCCATTGCAATGGAGCGGCATTTTGCCGCCGGAGTTACGATTGGAAAGTCTACAAGCCGAATAATCACATTTTCTTTCAAGGACGTAATAGATGTTCAGGTCTTTGAAAACAAATGTATTTTACTTAGTTTCCAGCATGAGTTTAACACAACTCAAGTTGGAGTTGGACGGGGTGGGGGAAGTTTGGAGTTAAACACATAGTAAAACTGAATGTATCTGGTAATGTAGGAGTGGAAGAGACAGCAAGACTGAGGACAAGTTAAATAATTGATAATTGGGATTTTTTGTATCCCCAATGCTGTAGGAATGAGAGTGTGTGACGCTGGTAGGGAGGTGTGACTCCATCAACACCCATATATATATATATATATATATATATATATATATATATATATATATATATATATATATATATATATATATATATTGTGACAGTAATCTCTTTCAAGAGAGATTTTAGCCTGCTCCTTCCTACATTGAGTTACTTCTATACGTCTGCAACATCAAGATACCACATTCAAGAGTATATAAGTGGAATAACAGACGTCTCTCAGGGAGTACATTACCCTACTTCTCACCCCCCTCCCTCACTGTCGGCGCACCACCTCGTCGATCACCAAACAACCACTTCAAACCAGCACTCTCCCCATTGGTGAATCAGCGACTTCACGCGACGCCAGCGCCATCTGCATCGTCTATATATAGTCTTGCACGAGCAGTTGGCCTCAGAATATTCTCGTGCTCTAGAGCTGACGCTTCTATCTAGCATACTTCCCGCATATTAGTAGAGGTCTCAGCCAGCCCACTATTCTCAGCACCATTTTACTAATTTTTGTCTTGCTTGTTGTAGAGTAACGTAATCATTATTTTATTTTATATTGTGTTTTGTCTTTGTGTATGTTTTGGATCTGCACTGTACATAGCCAAGGGATTATCTTTATTTTGTTTCTATTTTGTTTAAAGTAAATTAAAGTTCATTATTTATAAAATTTGTTTTGTGTGTTTTTCCCTCTCACTTTACCACAGGAGATACCCGCCAATCAGTCAACATTTTTGTTTCTCTTTTTTTTCTAACGTGATTGGCATTTCCACCAGACATAGAGAAGACTGCCTTAACACCTACATTTCTCGTCACATTATATATATATATATATATATATATATATATATATATATATATATATATATATATATATATATATATATATATATATATATATATATATAACACTTCTGAAGAAAAATGTGTTCGGTAATACTAAAGGCTTAACTCCAACACTGCCCCCCCAAAGGTCAGAGAACAATAGATTGCTGCAATTCCAAAGAAGCACGTGGATTGGTTATGCCGGCGGGCTCCGCTTCTCACTCGGGGGGATTACATTTATGTGGCATCACCGCAAGGTAAAGGTCAAACAACAATTTGCAGAGAACGAAGAGAAAGAAAAAGACGATCCTTTGGATAACGCAGTTAAAGCAGCTCCCCGTTGGAGGGAGAGAGAGAGAGTGTATACTTAGTTTTCCATACACCTGCAGTGTTTCAGGTTCCTTTTGGGTTCCTGGGATATTGTTGGGTTGGTCGAAATTTCGATGGTAGTGTTGGTTGTTCATTTTTCTCCATTATCACTGATGCTTTATTTATATATATATATTTTTTTGAGTAGGTAAAGGCTTATTCTCGGACGATGTCTCTATCACCACTCACGAACTCAAACATTTGTTCACGCATACAGACACATGCGCATCCACACACACACACACACACACACACACACACACACACACACACACACACACACACACACACACACACACACACACAGTCGAGCAGTCAGCGCTCTGTAGTCTGTGGACTCCAGAGCGCTGGAGTCCACAGCGAACTAAGAACAAAAGTTCTGGGCCTGGGCAGAAACAAATGTCACCTGATGCGTCTGTTCATCTAGCAGTAAATAGATAACTCAGAACTAGCCAGGACGAGGGGACGGAGGAGTGGAGAATGGCGAGCACACAAATTAAACCCAGAACATTTAATCATAAAAATCATTAAAATATAAACAAATAAACAAAATATCTTTAAACTTTTCAAATTTATTATTTTCAAAATATGATTGACTGACGCGACAGCTTAATCTCTCAGTTTGCCACTCCATATAAAATCTAGTTTTTTTTTTTTTGCAAATCCAGCAACATACGAGACTGTACAACCCACCTCACCTATCAAGGCTGATGCATTGTAGGTGTTAATATTACGGTGATTAAAATGTTACTAATACGTCGAATTTTTTTTAGACTGGTCAATTTCGTAGAACATTCGACGTATTAGAGGAATGAACGGAGAGGAATCTATGTTGTGTTAATTAGTCTGATCGGTTCAAAATATACTTATTTCCCAGCTTCATAACCGGAATTGCAGTGATCATCTGTATTCATCATCTGTATTGATCAAATGTATTGATCAACAGGCTTATTTTGCAATATATAACAGTAAAACATTTTACAAGTCAAATACAACGAAACCCGCCGGGGATGTGACGGTCTTGCAACGATCCTTAACAATGTCAACCAAACTATATGTATGACTGACCGGGATTCGAACCCATGACGTCCAGGATCACCCGCAAACGTACACAGTAACATGACCACCGCACAATTGTCTAAACCTCACAGTAACGTGTACGTTTGGGGGCGAGGGGGCGATCCTGTACGTCATGGGTTCGAATCCTGACCGGGTCATTTAGAGTTGTTAGCTATTATATATATAATATTCTAAGTGTCAGACCATTAATAAAAATGAATTTTGGAGACTTGATATTTTCATTACCACCGACAGTGAAGAAAAACAAGAAATATTGAGAAAATTCGTGTTAGAATGATTAATCTTACTTTTTCGGTCATATTCAACAACATATGTTTACAAGAAAGACTGCTACCAATAATATATATATATATATATATATATTATATATAATATATATATATATATATATTATATATATATATATATATGACGACAAATGGAGTTAAGATGAGGTTCGTAAAGCCAGTAGCAACGCCCGCGGGTCTGCGTGAGACAATGGACGCTGCCCTCTGGGGTGAATACAGATGTATCTAAATGTGTAATACAATTTTTATTACTTGGTGAACAATATTAGTAAAGGGCTCTACTATGGGGGATAATTTAACTGTGATGGGCTCCATTTGAGGGAATAATATTCGTGCTAGGCTCCATTACTGGGTATAATATTACTGAGAGGCTCCATTATTTTGGATAATATTATAATATTAGTGATGCGCTCCCACTCTACTCTTTTTAGCCTAGTCCCTCTGTTTTACTGACATGAATACCAGGCATGAGTTCAACTAAGTCCCCAAAACTGTTTGAGTTGCCTTAAAATTCAGGGAAAGCTACACAAAATTCACCGGCCAGAGGGAAGGAGTGCAAACTTTGGTGGTTCTTTTGTGGAGGTGCAGTAGTGAGTAATGTATACGC
>WNGS01005997.1:19590959-19603720 GCA_020271785.1 Procambarus virginalis | reverse complement strand
ACGTGGTGGGTGTGGCCATGGCCCTCAAGCACGTGGTGGGCGTGGCCATGGTACTCAGGCACGTGGTGGGTGTGGCCATGGCACTCAAGCACGTGGTGGGTGTGGCCATGGCCCTCAATCACGTGGTGGGTGTGGCCATGGCACTCAAGCACGTGGTGGGTGTGGCCATGGCCCTGAAGCACGTGGTGGGTGTGGCCATGGCACTCAAGCACGTGGTGGGCGTGGCCCTCAAGCACGTGGTGGGTGTGGCCATGGCACTCAGGCACGTGGTGGGTGTGGCCATGGCCCTCAAGCACGTGGTGGGTGTGGCCATGGCACTCAGGCACGTGGTGGGTGTGGCCATGGCCCTCAAGCACGTGGTGGGTGTGGCCATGGCACTCAGGCACGTGGTGGGTGTGGCCATAGCACTCAAGCACGTGGTGGGTGTGGCCATGGCACTCAGGCACGTGGTGGGTGTGGCCATGGCACTCAAGCACGTGGTGGGTGTGGCCATGGCACTCAGGCACGTGATGGGTGTGGCCATGACACTCAGGCACGTGACGTGTGTGGCCATGGCACTCAAGCACGTGGTGGGCGTGGCCATGGCCCTCAAGCACGTGGTGGGTGTGGCCATGGCACTCAAGCACGTGGTGGGTGTGGCCATGGCACTCAGGCACGTGGTGGGTGTGGCCATAGCACTCAAGCACGTGGTGGGTGTGGCCATGGCACTCAGGCACGTGATGGGTTGTGGCCATGACACTCAGGCACGTGACGTGTGTGGCCATGGCACTCAATTACGTGGTGAAGTTTGGCCTCACTATCACTACTGAAGACGACAGGAGATTGTTAGAAGATTCTCTCTTATTTATGAATACACGAACATAAACAACACCCAAAGGATTACATGTGCTTCACGCAGCTCTCTTTTACACATCAAACCCAGAGATTATATCAACCAGCATTTAGAGTTCATCCTAAATCCGGAGCTGTCATCAACCAACATTTAAATGCCGTCCTAAATCTGGAGCTGGAATCAACTAGCATTTCGATTTCATTCTAGTCCCAGAGCTGGAATTAACAAACAATTGCAACCAAAACAATAGTTTTTTTTCCCTTGCAATGTAATTGTTTTTAAATGTAAAAACGAAATTAAAACAAAAAATATATGTATATAAAAAAATTCCCCCAGTTGTATTATATTTTTTGTTTTTAACTGTGACAAATAAAATATTTTCTCCAGTTGAGTTTACTGTGACCTTTGCTCATTTTTACCACCACACCAGACCCTCAATATGCAAAATAATTCCCCCGTAATATGCAGCTGTTTGACCTAAACAGATGCAGTCACCAGTGACAGTACTCGGGTATAGAGAGAAAGTTAACACTGAAACTTCACTTTCATATTAGTTAAAAACAAAAAACTAAATCGTAATTTCACGCTGATGACAGTTCTTCCATGCTCTCTCACCCCGTCTCTGTCTGTCTCTGTCTCTCTCTCTCTCTCTTTCTCTTTACCAGGATCACGTCATAGTGTTCCTATATTGTTCCCCATTTTAAATTGTTCATTTTCCTATTATGGTTATTTGTTATTGCAAATTGCTCTCTGCGACCTCGGCTCCTTCACCTCTACAAGATCGAGAAAAAGGGAAAGTAAAGTAAGATCATATCAGGCAAAAGCGCTAAGCATGACGACTATATAGCTCTTAGGAGGGAGATGAGGATGAGATTTTGGGATAGGAAAGAGGAAAGGAATGGTGCCCAACCCCTTGGACTGTCGGGAACTAAACGCCGACCAGCAAGAAGCGAGAGGACGGCTCTACGGTCCATCCTGAACCATGTTCAAGTCGTCCCGATCGTCCAGGACGGTTGAAACGTCCTCACTTCCTTTAGATAAAATTATAAAAATATTAAGTTTCGTTGTCGGGCACAGGAACTTAGGTGTAATATGGATCACCTTCTCTAGAATTGCAACCTATCACCTAGTACTGCCAAACTCCCGAGTACTTATTTTGCAACTATAGGTGAACCAATGTATCAGGTGAAAAGTAACATGCCCAGTCGTTTCTGTCCTGCTCAGGAATAGAACCAAAGTCACCTTGAGAGAAAGTCGAGAACGTAGACTACTGTGCTACAAAACCCATTATGCACGTGACCAAAAATGTACTCGACCACAGAGTGGGACTTAACCAATAACAGAAACACAACAGATAAAGCAACAAGAGAAGCACTGCGAACCTTACTACCCTTGAAACTCACCTCTTAAAATACCTCACCATTGCATATGCAAATAATTGACAAAGCGTCCCCAATCCCCTCTCCCCATTTGACTACAATAACATCATGGTTGTCCACAATCAGCGGAGGAGAAGGGAGGAGAGATTGCAAGCGAGCTTCACTCTCAGTGAACATTGGAATATTATGTTTGCATACCCCCAACCCCACACACACACATCCCCCCCAGCCACCATCATGTAATATTTTATATTCTGCATAAAAATTATAATCGTTCTAACATTCGCGTCCTTTGAAGCGTGTACGATGCGTGACCCCAGGGGTTGTTGCATGGAGCGAAAGGTCAACCTCAACTTGTGCTATTTCAAAATAAAATATTTAAATGACTTGAAATTTTTGTGGATTTTTTTAATTTATAAACCACTTCGGAGAGCCGGCCGGATTTATAGTTTTAAGTTTAATAGACTAAAAAAAAAAAGATGATTGTTTTAGTTTGGGTTTAACATTTAGGTCAACAGCGTAGTGAGGTCGCGGAGGTCATTACCTGGGGACTTATGAGACTTCATTTAATAATTGATAGTTTCACCTTCAGAGATTTTATCAAACCATTTTTACATATATACACAGGACACTGGAGTAGCACATATTGAGTACACAAGTGGAGTACATATTGAATATGATGTAGCACATATGACGCTGGCAAAGCCACATATGACACCGACATTAATATATATATATATATATATATATATATATATATATATATATATATATATATATATATATATATATATATATATAGGGGGTACCACCTCTGGTTGTTTGTATATATATGTTTTAGGTTGTTTGTAATATATATATATATATATGTATATTTTGTCACGGTAAAATCTTTAGGAAGAGATTTGGCCTGCTCCATTATCACCTATTCTACCCATTACCACTTCTATATATTCAAGTACTGCAGCAACAACAACAACAACTACTTCCAGACGTCTAGACAGTACTACCAGTCTCCCCCCCTCACCACTGCCCGTCACCCCACCTCGCACCTGGCGACGCCCCGGGAGCTCATACCACCCGAAACAAGCAGTTTAAGAGCCGGTTAATAGTTAAAGAAGTCACCAGCGCCATCTGCCCGGCCGTCATTGTGTATAAATAAGGCTGCCTAGCCCACTATGACTTAGATTACTCCCTAGAGCTCTTGCTGAGTAGACCTGTTGACATACCCCTGGTGTGGTAACAGAGCTATTCAGTTTGACTCACAGTATTCCCGCACCATATTTTCTAGTATTAATATAGCGTAAATTTAAATTTGTCTGTTTATCTTGTTTAATTTGCACTCTGTATAAAGCCAAGTTTAAATAACGTTTTCATTTTGTAATTTGTTTAAAGTAAGATTCCAATTAAAGTTAAGTATTTTTAAATTTTTGTTCTGTATGTTTTCTCCTACAGTTAACCTCACACTAAGACAACTTGCAGTTTAACTTTTTTTTTTTACTTTTATTTCTACTTTTGTGACTGGCATTCCGTCTGCCTAGAGAAGACTGCATTAACACCTATTTTTATTATTTTAATAATAATTTCAAACTATTTCCACACACCTCACAGTATGTTACAATCCATACTAACTTACAATTACTTACCTACAAGGACTTACAGTCCAATAATATCGTAGCTCATTGGCCGTCAGAGCACCAGCTGGTCCTTTTCCCAAGAGCCTGTGAGTAGTTCTTCGTTACATGTTGTAGTAAATGGAGCCCAATTGTGTAGTTAACGGCCCTCATCGAGAAGTCAAGAGAGGTCTTAACTTCAACTGAAGAATTATTAAACTTCCTGACCATAAAACATTACACAACTGCCAAAACATAACAAAATTGTAATCGAAACGTTTCGGTCAGCTTTAAGATACTGTCTTAATCGTTTCGTTAATCGACACTGTCTTAATGTGGTCGAATCGTTTCGCTCACTCTTGGACACTGTGTTGTCGAAACGTTTATGTTCGTCTGGGGACTGTGTGCAGGTGAAAACAACTACGGGTTTGTTCACCAACATCATGAGAATGACGCCTCCTCCAAGCCCGGCAGAAGACCTCATCTGAACCAGGACGACACCTCACCACTAGCCTCCTACCTCCTAAGAAGATCTCAAGCCCCAAGCCAAGATAAAAAAACATATGCTAACCCGCGGTGGAGAGGCCACCGAACGTTTGAGCCTCCTCTCTCTACCTCCAAATCCTCTTCCAAGAATTTCACCGCCCCATCCTTCTTCCTCCCACATCCTCTCCGAACTCTTTGGACATCAAAGCTCAAAGCACTACGGGTTATGGAACAACACAGAGTTTGTATGCATGTCTAATACCTTGTACGATCTAGTTCTACGGTCGAGTGAAGTGTAGGATCTTGTATGTAGGCTTTATACGGAGAAACTTCTCGCTTGCAGGTCTAATACCGTTTATAATCGTTCATATTCTGTGTATAGTCTTCAATGCAAGACTAACACCATGCTTACATCGTCGTCCACCAGCCTCCATCCATCCATCCATCCATCCACAGGGCACAAATCTCTCAATTTGTACCTACCCTTGCTATCCCCCTGGCTCATGCACTCTCAGAATTAATTCATAAATCACTTTTCTTCACGTCTATAATTTTTGGTTTGGTATAATATCGTCTCTCACCTAAATAATAACGCCATCAGTTATGTTTATGGCCATTAAATCTTCCAAATTATTTCCTTAAAAAGAAATACTCTGGGTGAAGTAATTTGTAGTGACCTTCCGGTCCCGTTCAGTACCCATTGCTCTAGGGCGCACTCCTCTTAAGATTTGGAGTTAAAGCTTCTTACTGAACGTTCACAGGAGAGACTTCGTTGTGATGGTTAATCACCGTTCATCTACTCATCTCTGTGACTCATCTAAGTCGTTGAAGCTTGTAACTCATTTCTCTGGGGGTTTGTTAAGTGTTCCTTAAGCTTGTGTGACTTTATCTGGATCTTGTTAAACGTTTCTCAAGTTTCTGACTTGTTTTTCGTTCTTGTTAGAGTTTCTTCAAGCTTTCACAGAGAATTAGTCAAAGTAGAATCCGGCAGTTTTGCTTCTAATTTTCAATGTTTAGCTTCAAAATTTTAGGAACCCCCCCTAAAAGATTGACTTTTTTACATAAAATTTTCTCTATGCTTTGTTAAAAGCCTTAATATTTTTCACCTAGCAATTAACACAAACACGGATGCATTTGCATCAGAATTTATTATTTTTTTAATGTTTATTTAAATAATTTCCTTTGCTATAGAAATCTTCTTTGCTAACGAAAAGGGCAATATTCGTTTATTGCATTGTCTTGCGCAGTGCTCCAAAGTTATTCCTTAATAATACGAATAATAAGGACATTTGCATCCTCTGCACCATGATCCTTACATTCAGCTATTATCGTTTTCATAATAGCCAATATAATTTTCCCCACTTTCCTCTATTTGGAATACCGAGAAGCTAGACGCCTCCATGTTGTGGCTCGCTTAAAGAAAACAAAAAATTGGATTTTTAGTCTTGTGACCAGTTTGTGGCTATAATAGAAGTATAACGTAAAAGGACTCTCTTTATGGAGTAGAGTAACAATTGAAGAGGTTGTAAGAGCCTTTGTAATGATAGATACAGCTGAAGTGATGGTTAGTAGTTGTAGGATTACAAGTCTTTCATGATAGCTGGTCAGGAATTCATATGTAATCTTCTGTCGTTATTATGTATTTATTCGTAAGCCTGGGCATATAAAAACACATTCACACATATATACATACATACATTGCATACATAGACATACAAATACTCACATACACTCACATACAAACGCAATAACATATGTTGTCGACATGTTTCTGGAAATGCTACTGCAATTCAACAGCACCACATGCAAGGTTACGAAATAACGACAAGGGACCGAGGAGCAGCAGAAAGTACCACAGTTATGGGAAACAAGTTCCTGATTTGATATGAAAATTCCGAGGTGCAGATTCAACATCAAGTCTTACCTCAGTGACACATATTCAAAGAAAATATAATTTCCTAAGCATTATCTGTTCTGGGGAACATCAGAACAGTCTCACTAAACGACAGTAAAGAAGCTTTTAGAACATACTAAATCATCTATGTCAGATCAATCCTAGAATATGCAGCTCCGTTGAGAAGCCGCTATATTAAGAAGCTTGAAATGATTCAAAGGTTCGCAAAGAGTCTCGTGCCAAATTAGTTGGGTAGGAAGCGAAGAAAAGTTGAAAAAGTTTGATCTAACGACACTAGAAAAGAGAAGAATGAGACGAGATAAGATAAAGACAGAAAATACGATGGAGAACAGACAGGTAGAGAAAGAAAATCTATTCACCATAATAGATTTTATTAGATTACCCATAAAAGGTTAGATAACCCATAAACTATAATAAACCATTGGGACGTTTATCCCATCCACAATTTCCAAAATATATGTGAAAGGGGAGACTTACGTGAGCCCCAGTTTGGTTAACTTTCCAATCCAACTTGGTAAACTTCCCAAGTTAGCTACAACCCTTCTTCACTGTCTCTTCCAGCCCTTCCAGACAAGTTACTGTCGTTCTGTCATACGCCATTAATGAAATACTGGAATAAATGTCTGACCACCTCCACAGTCACAACAATGAACCACCTCCACAGTCACAACAATGGAGCACCTTCACAGTCACAACAATGGAGCACCTCCACAGTCACAACAATGGAGCACCTCCACAGTCACAACAATGGAGCACCTCCACAGTCACAACAATGGAGCACCTCCACAGTCACAACAATGGAGCACCTCCACAGTCACAACAATGGAGCACCTCCACAGTCACAACAATGGAGCACCTCCACAGTCACAACAATGGAGCACCTCCACAGTCACAACAATGGAGCACCTCCACAGTCACAACAATGGAGCACCTCCACAGTCACAACAATGGAGCACCTCCACAGTCACAACAATGGAGCACCTCCACAGTCACAACAATGGACCACCTCCACAGTCACAACAATGGAGCACCTCCACAGTCACAACAATGGAGCACCTCCACAGTCACAACAATGGAGCACCTCCACAGTCACAACAATGGAGCACCTCCACAGTCACAACAATGGAGCACCTCCACAGTCACAACAATGGAGCACCTCCACAGTCACAACAATGGAGCACCTCCACAGTCACAACAATGGACCACCTCCACAGTCACAACAATGGACCACCTCCACAGTCACAACAATGGAGCACCTCACAGTCACATGGAGTCACAGTCACAACAATGGAGCACCTCCACAGTCACAACAATGGAGCATCTCCACGGTTACAACAATGGAGCACCTTCACAGTCACAACAATGGAGCACCTCCACAGTCACAACAATGGACCACCTCCACAGTGACAACAATGGACCACCTCCACAGTCACAACAATGGAGCACCTCCACAGTCACAACAATGGACCACCTCCACAGTCACAACAATGGACCACCTCCACAGTCACAACAATGGACCACCTCCACAGTCACAACAATGGACCACCTCCACAGTCACAACAATGAAGCACCTCCACAGTCACAACAATGGAGCAAGAGCTGGTTGCAAAACTCTTTTGCAGGAACACAACATTCACTCTTTTTGTTTTCTTGTACATTTTTCTTCGTCACCGAGAGTTCCTTGTGAACACGTTGGGCGTCGCTGCTCTAATTACATCCTCAGCCCTCACAATGGCCGAGAGACTGCCTGGCCTGGACGATTTACTTCAGAACTAAAAGCAACTTAATTAATCACTTACTCCCCTCACCGTCTTCTCTTCCCTCAAGAAAACACACATTGTCGTAGCTGGTCGTTCTCTTAATATATATATATATATATATATATATATATATATATATATATATATATATATATATATATATATATATATATAGATTGGTAGCAGTCTCTTTTGTAAACATATGTTGTTAAATATGACCGAAAGGGTAAGATTAATGATTCTAACACGAATCTTCTCAATATTTCTTACGTTTTTCTTCACCGTCGAGGGTAATTGAAAAAATAACTCTCCAAAGTTCATTTTCACATTATATTTATGGTCTGATGCCTAGAAGCGTTGCGCAAGAGACTTCTCACATTTTCAAAGACAAATTTTACGTACTCCATTTCATGCTTATATTTGTTTTTGGGTGAGGTGATATGACACAAATGATTTTGGGTGAAGTGACAGAACACAAATCAATGGGTAAAGATAATTTTTAATAGGCATGTAACGAAATTATGTGTTATTGTCAGTTGTTTACTGGTGTTGATTTTTGATGTGCAGGCCTCGCTGATGTCGAGTCTCCTACTGTCGCTGAATCTATTGATAATTTCTGTGTTGCTTGTTAAGATTTCTCTGATGGTGGTCTGGTTGTGAGAGGAGATTATATGCTCCTTGATGGAGTCCTGTTGTCTGTGCATTGGTAGTCGCCTAGAGATGTGGTTGTCTTGCCTATATACTGAGATCTTTGAAGCTGACAGTCCCCCAAGTGGGCATGTGAAGGCATAGAAGACGTTGGTTTTCTTTCAAGGCGTTCTGTTTGGTGTCTGGAGAGTTCTTCGTGAGTAGGTTGGCCGTTTTCTTGTTTTTTTTTAGTAAATCGTCAATTGAATCTTCTGATTTTTGTTTGTGGGGATTACGTTCCTATTAATAATATCTTTCAGGATACTTTCCACCGTTTTATGAGGCGTCGAGAAGTTCATGTAAAACAGTCTAATAGGGGGTACAAATGTTGTGTTAGTTGACTCTTCAGAGGTTTATATATACATATATGTAATTTACATAATAATAAATATAAAATATATATATATGTCGTACCTAGTAGCTAGAACGCACTTCTCGGCCTACTATGCAAGGCCCGATTTGCCTAAAGGCCGAGTGATTTTCTTTATTTAAAAAAATAAAATTGGTGTATTTGAAATATTAATATTATTATTAAAAACATAAATTATTGACTTAATTATGTTAGTTTAGGTTAGGTAAAGATAGGATAGGTTAGGTTAGGAAGGGTTGGCTAGGTTCGGTCATATATCTACATTAGTTTTAACTTAAATTAAAAAAAAATAACTCATACATAGTGAAATGAATAGCTTTATCATTTCACGAGAAAAAAGAGAAAAATATATAAATTCAGGAAAATTTGACTTAGTAGGCAAATCAGATCTTGCATAGTAGGCCGAGTATTGCATTCTGGCTACTAGGTACAATATATATATATATATATATATATATATATATATATATAATATATATATATATATACACGCCCTCCGAATTGCTGTGGCCCTCCGCCTTGCTGCCCCAATCCACACCAGATATAGGTGTATTTGCGGCGAGGTGGTGGCTGACAGGTACGGCCACCATGGCCTACTCTGCCAAAGCACGGGAGGATGGCACTCGAGGCACAGTGAAGTTAACGACATCATCAAGAGGAGCCTCACCACAGCTGGATGCCCAGCCGAGAGAGAGCCTCGTTACCTAACGCCCCGTAACTCTGATGCTCTTATTGGTCGCCCGGATGGTATCACAGTGAACCCCTGGAAGAATGGCAAGCAGTTGGTATGGGACTACACGTGCGTATCAACCCTGGCTAACACCTACATTGACCTCAGTGTTGCACAACCAGGTGGCGCTGCCACCCACAGGGAAGCAGCCAAATCCCGTAAGTATAGAGAACTTGATCACCACTACAATTTTGTCCCCATTGCTTCTGAGACACTCGGCGCCTGGGGTAAAAGTGCTACCAGTTTTTTGAAGGAACTGGGTTCTAGGCTCATTGAAACAACAAGGGACCCTAGAGCTGCCAGCTTTCTTTTCCAGCGCCTCAGCGTGGCGATACAGAGGGGAAATGCGCACTGCATCCAGGGTTCCTGCCCGCCATCTGAGGAGCTGGAGGAACTCGACAACCTATGATAACCATCTTTGTAACCTATATGTAACTCCTTTTTTGTAACACAGTTCAAATAAAGCAAATATATATGTGTACATACAAAAGAATGGGGGTGGTAGGAGAAGAAAATATTAGTGTTCAGTGAGAAACCACAAGGTCTCCTCTGAATACGTTTTATTTTCTTCTCCGAGGCTATGGGTCCCCACATTGGCACCAGAGGTGGTACCCTCACAAACTTTAAAAAAAAAAAAAAAAAAAAAAAAAAAAATATATATATATATATATATATATATAATATATATATATATATATATATATATATTATATATATATATATATATATATATATATATATATATATATCATATATGCCTGGAAACCGTTCAGGCTTGTTCGCATATATATATATATATATATATATATATATATATATATATATATATATATATATATATATATATATATATGTCGTACCTAGTAGCCGGAACGCACTTGTCAGCCTACTATGCAAGGCCCGATTTGCCTAATAGGCTAAGTTTTCATGAATTAATTGTTTTTCGACTACCTAACCTACCTAACCTAACCTAACCTAACTTTTTCGGCTACCTAACTTAACCTAACCTATAAAGATAGGTTAGGTTAGGTTAGGTAGGGTTGGTTAGGTTCGGTCATATATCTACGTTAATTTTAACTCCAATGAAAAAAAATTGACCTCATACATAATGAAATGGGTAGCTTTATCTTTTCATAAGAAAAAATTAGAGAAATATATTAATTCAGGAAAACTTGGCTTATTAGGCAAATCGGGGCTTGCATAGTAGGCCAAAAAGTGAGTTCTGGCTACTAGGTACGACATATATATATATAATATATATATATATATATATATATAATATATATATATATATATATATATATATATAAAATTGTTGTACCTAGTAGCCAAAATGCAATACTCGGCCTACTTTGCAAGGCCCGATTTGCCTACTAAGTTTTATGCTGGGATCCTTTTTAAACTCTGGCGTGATCACCACATAATTGCTTACAATATGGCCAAGCAAATAATTCAGAGTCGAATCAAGAAGGTACTGCAATGTTTGTTATGGGGAAGGGGGGTTAAGTTTGGCACAGTGTCACGTGGCACTCAATATATTCATGCTAGTCCCGGTCATCCCATGTTGGACACGTACCCAGCAGTAATACTTGGAAAAAATTGGGTGAAGCTTACCCCAAGATGGCACTGATGACCTTGTCTCTTCTATGGTAATATGTTTTCGTATACTTTTTTGTTCTCTCTCTTCACCCCAACGAAGCAGACTATATTTACATGTATCCCCAGTCCATGAAGTGGATTTGTTAATGCTGTATACGATTTCCTAAGTTGTTATGGCCCTTGTTTCGCACGATGATGCAGAGCTTGAAGGGTGTTTTAAGAACTAAATAAAAAACTTTTCCAATCTCCCTAGAGGAGTTCGTCCCCCTCCCTTCCCGGAGTAGCTCCTCCCTGCCCTTGCAGTACAAGTTCCTCCCATCTTCCCTTGTTCTGATCTGACGCGAACCAGTGTTCTCGTTCCCACAAACCAACAGGAGAGCCTTTGTCTACCTGCCTGTATATGTATTTCTCCCTGATAGACCGCTATTCTCTGTCTCGCCATTCGGAGAACGAGACCCATTTCACAGTCGGCTGTGCTTCTGACTAGCTCAGGAATGATCAAAGTCAAGACCAGATAAGCGGTTTGCTCCTTCACTGATTTACAATACGCCATGACCTAGAGTTGAGGGACGGCGTATCGCAGAGAGATGACAGTCTTGACTGAATATAAGAAATATAAATATTTTCTTAGATTCAACGTAGTACTTGGTCCTCTGTAGTACACCCTAATCTCGTCTTGGCAAGTACCTATCGTTTCAGGAATATTATTTAGTTATTCTCATGATCAAGACGAACATAGTGAGGAACCATTTGCCGTTAATGTTGGCACGATTGAATATTTTTAAATACAAAAATTTGTACAGTGCATATGTAGTCAATCTAATTGAATAAAAACATACTGTGTTTTATAGTATAATGCATACATCCACAAACACAACAGAATTTATAAAACAAAAAAAATCCTAGTATTTTGGTAACCAAACGTCCACAAATCCCCAAAAGTATGTCCTGCCCCGTCGTCACGAAACAGATACTGTGTAGAACAACAGAATATACCTATTGTAGTTCAGTAGTTAGTATCAATCTGCACACAGCTGATTACCGGTCATGGCCATCTCTTTGGAGAAGTTTCTTACACCTGATGCCTCTGTACACCTAGCACTAAGTAGATACCTGGAAATTAGTCAACTGGCATGAATTACATCCTGGAGAACGTCATTCGTTAGTCTACAGGACCAGTCATCAGTCAGAACCAAAAACAGAAATATAACATAATTACAGACGATGAAGCACACGTGAAGGACATAAAGAGAACAAAAAATGAATGGACAGTCAAGAACACCAATCAGCATCCGTGTTCAGGTGTTCACACCACACAGACATGGACCTTTCAAGCTGTTTGTTGTCATGTTTCGATGTTCGTAAAACATCAAAAGTATCTATTTACTGT
>WNGS01005997.1:19581215-19588062 GCA_020271785.1 Procambarus virginalis | reverse complement strand
ATCATAAACAGACACCAACATCAACAAAGGGACATAAACAAAACATCAATATTTCTCCACTATCTCTGCTATTTAACCTCCACAAAAACTCCTGTCCATTCGATTTCATTTTCCAAGTTTAACGACAATGTAATTTACTGTTAACAATTAAGAACGATTAGGAAGGATTTACAAGTTCAATACACACGAAATGAATTCTGTTTAATGGATTAGATATATTTATTCCACGTTCTCTCTGAATTTGCGGTGTGTGGAAGGGTATTGAATTTAGACTTATCCATCGCAGATGTGAACGATAGTTAAACTTTTAATGAGTAATTGACAGCAACAATATGCTTAAAGTTTAATGTTCTACCACGCGTCACAGACTTAATCAATGATCATGAAATGGTGAAGGATTTAGTAGACCTTCAGAGAGGATTTATACTTTGCAAATGTTGGATTTCAAACCTAGGAAAAGAATCACGTACGAAATATTTCACCCAGACAGTTGTGATATTGCGAAATCATATCTGTACTGCAGTGTTGGGTGTACCGCTGATGTTATCTAATTTATGTTTGTTGCCTCCTTGGTAGTACTTTGTTTCCGAGCTCCATTCCCAGTTTGTAGTTTGTTCCTGACCACCACCACCACTACACTACAACGACTTCTAAGGCTACCACTACCACTGGTACTACCACACATCACTATTACCACACCTCTACGACCACCACCAACACTAACAATACTACCAAAACCCCCATTAAGTTCACCACCACAATTATACACCCTACCACCAGGAAATGGTCCCATTTCTAGAGCAACTAGCAACGATAAAATCTATCAAAGGCTGTAACACTGATATGATCGTCTAACACGAGGGGAGGAGACATGCACACGCAGTGTGTGTGTGTGTGTGTGTGTGTGTGTGTGTGTGGTGTGTGTGTGTGTGTGTGTGGTGTGTGGTGTGTGTGTGTAAAGATCTCGTCCGCAGCTTAACGCTTAAGCACAAGAGTAATACAACTGTCCAGTTTTGTGCCAGAACAATTTATCTTTTCTAAATTCCCCGCTGGTGCACGGTCGATGAATTTATTACACTTAAGCATTCTTGACGTGGCGATCACGACCTGAAGGGAAAGAAATTTATTTCCGGATACTAGACGAGGTTCGTTTGAATGTTTATCTCGTGTCTAATCGGTCTTGTGGCCGATAACTTTACATGAATTTAACTTTGTGCTACACGGTTCAGTCAGACAGAATCCTGTATGTTTACCTGAAAATAGGTCATATCACTTGAACTTGTGCAGTAAATGTTTTGATGAAGCAAGATAATTATGAGGTATTTCTTTAAAGCTTAAATAAAATCCGATTATTGGATTCTAATTATAAAATTAGCACCTAAAAAAAAGGTGATAGGATACTGTCCTGATGTTTGTTTGATGTTTGTACCATGGTGCCGAAGATATGATCTATTTCTGATGATAAAAATCTGATAACGCTCCTTCTCATCTTGTTGGTGATGCTACATGTTGGTGATGTGGCTTCTGTTGGTTGCGTTTTCTTCTGTTTGTTGATGTTGCTTCTGTTTGTTGATGTTGCTTCTGTTGGTTGATGTTGCTTCTGTTGGTTGATGTTGCTTCTGTTTATTGATGTTGCTTCTGTTTATTGATGTTGCTTTTGCTAACTTATGGCAAACATATCTTAAGAGGTGGGGCTGCTATAGGGCATCGATGCTTTTTGTTGCTAATAAAGCTTTCTGATGTTGATGTTTGTTGCTAATAATGTTACTGATGTTGCACATCGCCAATATTACTGCAGATGCTGATGTTTGTGAACATTAATATCGATGAAGACGATGATTTTGTTACTTATAGCGAGTCATTCCAAATTTGATTTAGTTGCATAAATTTCCCAATTCCTCCATTGCTGGCCAAATGCAGTTATTTAAAAAGCACAATCAAATTTATGTGGGTAAAAAATGTTTAAGTACAGGAAATATCTGAATAATAAAATATTCAACAAACTACTCAGCAATTTGTGATTTTTTTTTTATTTCCTAAATAAACGTTTTTTATTTACTAAACCCACGAAGTAACCCTATTTCCTATTTGGTAAATAAAACAGATGAAACCTGTATATTAGACAGTGTGAAACATAATATGGTGGATTGATCTTAATGGGTTGCTCAGAACTTCAGATTTCATCAATACTTCTACTCCAAGACAGTAAGGAAACTACTTCAATACTGTTGTTATATATATAAGATTTATATGTAACACTTAGACCTGACCCGGTCTAAGGAGCCGGTCGGCCGAGCGAGGAGCAGGTCGGCCGAGCGAACAGCACGCTGGACTTGTGATCCTGTGGTCCTGGGTTCGATCCCAGGCGCCAGCGAGAAACATTGGGCAGAGTTTCTTTCACCCTATGCCCCTGTTACCTATCAGTAAAATAGGTACCTGGGTGTTAGTCAGCTGTCACGGGCTGCTTCCTAGGGGTGGAGGCCTGGTCGAGGACCGGGCCGCGGGGATACTAAAAAGCCCCTAAATCATCTCAAGATAACCTCAAGATAACCTGACCCGGGAGAACCGTGTAAATCACGGCGCCACCGGAAGACAGTTCTAAAGTTAACACTCTGATCTTCATCCACACACATACACACATGTAAAGGTGAATATCCAAACATTGTATTTCGAAAGAAAGACTCCTCTGTTCTTTACGTGCTTGAATAAGGAGTTCTAGCTTTGAAACACACTGCTTTGTGACTCTTTATCAAAGTGCTCTGCTCGCCATACAGCGCCGCATTTCGTTTTTAACTGAGTTTCAAAGCCTCTTGATGTAGACTTATATACTGGACCACGTTATGTCCGACTTATTTCGTACAGACTTTCTAGGTACATCTGTGTTTTTTTCACTTATCGACTTGAAATAATTTCTTATATATATATATATATATATATATATATATATATATATATATATATATATATATATATATATATATATATATACATATATATATATATATGACAGTGTCAGACCACGGAGGAAGAATTGTAACTGGAATTTCCTTAAGTACTTTCGTATATTAATATATCTTCAGAAGGAATGATGTATTAATGATGAATTGATGAATTGATCATCATTCTGAAGATGTATTAATATACGAAAGTACTTAAGGAAATTCCAGTTTCAATTCTTCCTCCGTGGTCTGACCCTGTCATATATATATATATATATATATATATATATATATATATATATATATATATATATATATATATATATATATAGTTTGGTTGCATCTTACTGTATTAACTATGTTCATATATAATTTTGGGTCTAAAGCTTAGAAGATACTTTGAATTATAGGTTATAATTCAGTACTGTGACACTAATTATCAGTAATAGCGAGGAATCCACCCCTACTCTATGCTTAAACATTGTATTAAATGTAGTTTTGCAGGACATGTTCACTTCTGAATTTGAATAATAATAATTCAAATTATTATTATTCGTTAAAAATTTGTTTTGCACTTTACTGTAGAATTATCTGCAGCAATCCTGGGTTTCATTTCTTGTATTGAATATTATTGTGTGATTAGTAATTATGTACAGTATTAGTTAATAAAGTATGTATGTTTTGGTTGATTATCAGCTTAGTTATACATTCTGTAAATTGCTGCTTCACACTGATTTCTAAGTGTTCTTGCAATGATTATATTGCAACATTGTTAACGTCTTGCGTCTTGAATATAGTTCTTTGAGTCTTGGATCCCTTCTTGTGAGGGAGTCCTCATTGACCACCATACTTCCGTCTCTCCTTGTGAGGGAGCCCTCATTGACCACCTCACTTGCGTCTCTCCCTGTGAGGAAGCCCCTGATAGACCACCTCACTTGCGTCTATCCTCATGAAGAAGGACTTCACCATAAAACACATATGTACATGCCTGCCTACTGAAACGTATGTAAAATCCACACATTATCTATTAAACTATGCGAAAATTGTCAATTTTGCGACACCCACGATCGGACATACACAGTATAATAAAATAGTCTGAACACTAATGTACATTATCCCTCAGCCACTACCACTTGGGCTGGACGGTAGAGCGACGGTCTCGCTTCATACAGGTCGACGTTCAATCCCCGACCATTCAAGTGGTTGGGCACCATTCCTTTCCCCGTCCAATCCCAAATCCTTATCCTGACCCATTCTCAGTGCTATATAGTCGTAATGGCTTGGCGCTTTCCCCCCCCCCGATAGTTCCCTTCCCCTCACCCACTAGGAACACCCATTAAACGACCACTGACGTAATGAAATATATCCCTCTACAAGAACAATGATAAACAGCTGTAAATATTTATATATATTTTTCGCATATTTCAGATTACACACAATTATGGTCATTATTGTTTAACCTTCGTCATAAAAAAATTCCTTACGTGTCTGTTCCAAATCATATCCCTGTAATGGTCGACCGCACGACCCTTGTACACGCGAGGGAGTGTACACTTAGCTACCCTATGCTAAGTGTACACTGACCTGTCGTCACGCACATGACCCCACTGGCTACCATGGACGACCTTCCCATCATGGACGACTTCTCCAGCGTCCCCTCCTTATGACATTTATGCTATGAAGCTATGCTAAAAAAATGAGTTCTCAATTCAGATAACTATGGCAACAGAAAATCAGAAGCGATTGTATCATAATACACTGAAAATAAGTGATCAAGTTGAACAAATACCCTATTTCAGGCACAGAAAATTGGAAGGAGAAATCAGAGAAGGATACTGGAAATAGATAAAATAGGGAGGTGTAAGTAAATTCTCGTTCAGTGTGTAATTACCTAAATGTAGTTACAGGATGAGAGCTACGCTCGTGGTGTCCCGTGACGCTCCATTGAATTTTATTCACTTTTTATTTTATTATGAATCTCAATGGAATTTTTGAACACACACACATACACTGTGTGTGTGTGTGTGTGTATGTGTGTGTGTGTGTGTGTGTGTGTGTGTGTGTGTGTGTGTGTGTGTGTGTGTGTGTGTGTGTGTGTGTGTGTGTGTGAGTGTGTGTGTGTTTAGTAAGCTCGTGCAGACGTCTGCACAACTACATGCTTGAGTAGGATACAATTTACAAATTCAAAACTAGATATAACAGTATAATGTAAAATTATGAATAAAGTTGCATAAGGCACTCTATTGTGAAGAGGCGGGCCCAAGAGCTATTCCTAGATGCCCATAAGTACTAATAAACACATACACAAGCATACAGAAAGACAAACAGACAGACAGGTAGACAGTCTGAATGGTACTCGCACTAAGGGGACACAGGTGGAAACTGAGTTCCCAAATAAATAATAGACATATTAGAAAGACTTTTTCTAAAAAAAATCATCGCGAGGGAGATGATGTGGTGGAGGCAGACTCCATACACAGTTTCAAATGTAGAAATAACAGAGCCCAATAGGCTCAGGATCCTGTTCACCAGATGATTGACAGTTGAGAAGCGGGACCAAAGAGCCGAAGCACAACTAGGTAAGTATGTACACAAACTCAGAAAACACACAGAACTTACCTGTCAATCATCAGGCATCAATCAATCATATACATTAATTTTCATTAACATGCAAATGCTATTTTTCCTGAAAAAAAAGGAAAAGCATTAGCGGAGTCGCCACGACGTCTGGAGCAAGAGACCAACATACCTCACCACCACATCTGGAGCATGAGACCAACATACCTCACCACGACGGCTGGAGCAAGAGACCAACATACCTCACCACGACGGCTGGAGCAAGAGACCAACATACCTCGCCACCACATCTGGAGCATGAGACCAACATACCTCACCACGACGGCTGGAGCAAGAGACCAACATACCTCACCACCACATCTGGAGCATGAGACCAACATACCTCACCACGACGGCTGGAGCAAGAGACCAACATACCTCGCCACCACATCTGGAGCATGAGACCAACATACCTCGCCACCACATCTGGAGCATGAGACCAACATACCTCACCACGACGGCTGGAGCAAGAGACCAACATACCTCGCCACCACATCTGGAGCATGAGACCAACATACCTCACCACCACGGCTGGAACAAGAGACTAACATACCTCGCCAGACACAAGTCGTAATTCCCTGGAAACTGAATTATATGACGAAAGACTTTATGTTGTGCTTTAGAATTTAATTTAATTTTGAAGATCCAAAAAATTACTAGTTGCTTCTTCAGCCGAGAACGAGAATGGTGTAAAAGTCGACTTTGTCTTCACAATTCTTAAATTATCTCTGGTCTGAGTCAAGTATATGGGACTCAGTATACTTAATCTACTGAGTATAAGTTGTATATGAGAATAATACTTGTTGGTTAATGTGCATGAATTCAGCTCGTTCTCTTTGCTACTCCGGAAAAATAGACAACTTTTTTATTTAACCACCAACATAAAAATAAAATTTTTAAAGAAGCACAAACATTAGAAAATGCAATTGCCTAACCACAAACTTAAAAAAAAGGTACCTGTTTTGATTAACCAGAAACGTTCGAACGCAAGCAACCCTCCTAACCTATCGAGCCAGATTTAACACGTCATGCATTTAACACGTCAATGTTTCTGACTCAGTTACCCGGATGGACGATTCCCTTCAGACAAACTTGTTGTGATTCATTTCATCAAGAGTGGGTGTGGACATCAGACCAGGCAACAGATTGCATTGAGTTTCAGGATTGGCACCCAAGATACTTATTGAACATTTTACTCCATTCACAATTAAACTTGTCAAGGTTAGCATAGTTCATATACTTACAAGCTTACACGTTGTTAATTAAATTGACTTACGACCAGGTCTCAGTAT
>WNGS01005997.1:19551215-19576215 GCA_020271785.1 Procambarus virginalis | reverse complement strand
ACCCCTGCCCTAGTAGTAGGGGTGGTGGCGACACCTGCCCTAGTAGTAGGGGTGGTGGCGACCCCTGCCCTAGTAGTAGGGGTGGTGGCGAGCCCTGCCCTAGTAGTAGGGGTGGTGGCGACCCCTGCCCTAGTAGTAGGGGTGGTGGCGAGCCCTGCCCTAGTAGTAGGGGTGGTGGCGACCCCTGCCCTAGTAGTAGGGGTGGTGGCGACCCCTGCCCTAGTAGTAGGGGTGGTGGCGACACCTGCCCTAGTAGTAGGGGTGGTGGCGACCCCTGCCCTAGTAGTAGGGGTGGTGGCGACCCCTGCCCTAGTAGTAGGGGTGGTGGCGACCCCTGCCCTAGTAGTAGGGGTGGTGGCGACCCCTGCCCTAGTAGTAAGGGTGGTGGCGAGCCCTGCCCTAGTAGTAGCGCCACCCAAGTGGTGGCAGGGGCATGAATAGCCCATAAGATGGGGAAATAGTGAAGCTCGCTTGGCTAAGAATATGGGCCGTGTGAGGGTCTTCCAGCCGCCAAGGATGTTAAAGTATGTGTCTTAAGGCGTCACTACTCCCTGGCTAAGCCTTAATAGTGTTCTTATATAGCTCCTTCGCTGCTGCGCACGTGTTTGCGTCTCCTAGATGAACATGATGATCATCATTCTCAATCGACTTGAGAATGGTCCAGGACGGACCGAAACGTCGTCGTCCCTTCACCTTCTAGTGTGTGGTCTGGTCAACATACTTCAGCCACGTTATTGTGACTCCTCGTCTGCATGATGATAATGAATTACACGGATACTGAGAATGGCGATTAAGTTCACACGGGACATCAGGAACGTTCCTTATGAAGATTAATTCGGTTAATTAGATATTCTCACTAGAGGAATAAGGTCAGAGGAGACATGACTCAAGTGGACCTATTAATGAAGGGCTTAGTAAGGTAGACATAAATAGGGATCAAAAAATCATAATTTGAGGAACTCGAAGCAGTGAAATCAAATTTAAAAGATTTATAATATATAACAAATAGATAAACTGTCGCGAAAATAGAGTTATAAGTATGGAAATAAGTATAAAGTACCATCGAATAAGCAAAATATTTGGAAACTATTAACATAGATAAGAGAAATAGAAAAATACAAGGGTGAAAATAGTTTGTATAAATTGCAATTGCCTCACACCGGCCAATAGGTTGCGTGGAGTGTCCTTTGTTCGGATATTGCAAGTTTGCAACACAAGTGACAACACAGCCACAAACGCGTGACTTGGCAAGGCCATTATGTTTCCACAGTACGTTATATGCTTCAGGCATATAGCAAAATGAAGGGCTCTCANCGTAACAGTTAATTTGTTGTTTAAGGTTGCTTAAAACTAAAAAAATATATCCATTAGGAGCATAATCTTTTTTTGGACGAATTACAGATTATTTTGTTTTATGTCGACGGAATGAGCGAGTTAGCATTTTTCTTTAATATAGTGAAACGGGCTAGATTTTTGTGGCATAAAGTTCACAGTCGAAATTTGTGGATAGGCTTTTCTGGCGGTCGGATTTTAATATAATTAAGTTAAATATGACTTTTCGCAAAATATTGAAAATATGTGGATGAATCTGATGCATTTTACAGGAGGTAGTCATACAAAATAGTTATGTCAGACTTTTGTAATTAAATGTTTCGTGGGTAAGTTTAGTACAATTTTAAACTTTAAAATATCTGCTAAGAATAAATCATAATAATGTAGTTAACAAAATATAATGCAACCTATAAACGTCTTATTTTGACTCCCTCTCAAACTCTTCCTTCTCACTACTTGACATGGTTTCCCGGACCGACTGAAACGTCGTGATATAAGGGTCCCAGACCGACTGAAACGTCGTCACATAGGGGTCCCAGACCGACTGAAACGTCGTCACATAAGGGTCCCAGACCGACTGAAACGTCGTCACATAAGGGTCCCAGACCGACCGAAACATCGTCACATAAGGGTCCCAGACCGACTGAAACGTCGTCACATAAGAGTTCCAAAGCGACTGAAACGTCATCACATAAGGGTCCCAGACCGACTGAAACGTCGTCACATAAGGGCCCCAAGACAGACCGAAACGTCGTCAATTTAATTTCACGTGTGTGTTACTTCATTACAGAATCTCCACTTAGATATAGATTTACAATCCTGAAAACAACAGGAATGCTCTTTGAAAATTAAAAATACTTATTGTAATGATTAACATACATGGTAATCTCTATTCATGATAATATCTACACAGTAACGACGCTATAACAAAGGCCTCACCATGGGGGTCCACGGTTCGAGACTCCTACAGCCCAAGTGAATGGAATGTAACACCGCTATAATTGGAAATATCTGCACAGTAACAATGCTATAATTGGAAATATCTGCACAGTACCAACACTATACGTGGTAATATCTGCAGAGTAACAACCCTATACATAGTAATATCTGCACAGTAACAACAATATACATAGTAATATCTGCACAGTAACAACACTATAGTTGGTAATATCTGCACAGTAACAACGCTATTATAACAATAACACAGTAACAGCGCCGTTCATTTTATAATTTTATTTACAAAATAATTGTTCTAGGTGCAGCCAGTAATCAGTGCCAAAAAATCGTCGTGTGGGTCAAAATGTGACTCTGGCACGCTGTTCCCTCGTGAATTCGGGCGACCCTGACCAGTCGACGTCTGTCCCAAACTCCAAAACACTCCCCTTGCAAAGTTGGGTTTAGCAATAGCTGCAAGCATCTCGCCTTCAACCTTGAACAGACAGGCTGACAGACGAATGGATTGGAATTATCAGTGGAAAGTGCCAAGCAATTACGACTATATAGCACTGCGAAGGGGGGTTAGGCTCTCACTTATTGACATAGATGGTAATAATACAGATTAATGGGCAAAGGACACAATTTTAAAGTAAGGTCACTACTATTATAACCAGGAGTGGTCGTGTACAAGTCGTGGCGGGGCCCTGCGGGATCCTAATGGTCTCCTGGTAGAGCCATATATATATTTCCACTCCTTTTGTTAAGAGGCAGCTCAATTCACTAATTAGGTCATTATCAATTATCATCAACCCGAATACGTTAATTAGCAAGTATGGATGTGTTCTGAGAGCTGAGAGAGTTCATCAGCGGGATAAGTAATTGCATTCTCTTGTTGGTTTTTGTCGTTTCAGACAAATTTTTGTAGGTGTATGTGTGTGTGTGTGTGTGTGTGTGTGTGTGTGTGTGTGTGTGTGTGTGTGTGTGTGTGTGTGTGTGTGTGTATTTACTATTTGTATTTACTATTTGTATTTACTATTGATACCTGCAGAATCGAGTTATTAGCTCTTGGACCCCACCTTTCAAAATTGATTATTCCTCTATTATTTCGACTACTTATATTTGTCTCTAACACACACGCACACCCAAGAAGCAGCCGTAGCAGCCTTTTAACTACCAGGTACTTATTTAGTGTTAGGTGAACAGGGTCGCCAGGGTGAAAGAAACTCTGCCTTTTCTGCCTCCGCCGGGGTTCGAACCTGGGCCCTTAGGACTACGACCCCAGAGCTCTGTCCAATTGGCCGCGAGGCCCTTTTGCGTGTGTAGCTTCAGTGTTTTGTGAATTCCTATCATGACGTGCATAGGTTTATGCTTGTCCAGAAATAAGTTCTATTTTTATTGATGTCCAACCACTTGGGCTGGACGGTAGAGCAACGGTCTCGCTTCATGCAGGTCGTCGTTCAATCCACGACTGTCCAAGTGGTTGGGGCACCATTCCTCCCCCCCACCGTCCCATCCCAAATCCTTATCCTGACCCCTTCCAAGTGCTATATAGTCGTCATGGCTAGGCGCATTCCCCTGAAAATTCCCTTCCCTTCTTTATGGAGACATCTAATAACGAATGACCTTGTTGTTACAATTACAGACATAACATCAACCAGGCAACAAACCATACACACACAATCACTCTCTGAGGTGAGCCGTCCACTGAAGAACGGAACACATCAGATTATGTTCTGTTAGTGAGAAAAATGCAACATTATTTACCTTTTCTCATCGGCTTTCCTTCTGATTTTCCCTCGGAATTTCCTCGGAAATTTACGAGTTTCCTTCTTTGTTCCATATTCTATGGAACACACACACACACACACACACACACACACACACACACACACACACACACACACACAGGGGCCACAGGGGCCAGGTAGCCTGGTGGATAGCGCGCAGGACTTGTAATTCTGTGGCGCGGGTTCGATTCCCGCACCCGGCAGAAACAAATGGGCAAAGTTTCTTTCACCCTGAATGCCCCTGTTACCTAGCAGTAAATAGGTACCTGGGAGTTAGTCAGCTGTCACGGGCTGTTTCCTGGTGTGTGTGTGTGTGTGTGTGTGGTGTGGGAAAAAAAAGTAGTTAGTGTAGTTAGTAAACAGTTGATTCGCAGTTGAGAGGCGGGCCGAAAGAGCAAAGCTCAACCCCCGTAAAATACAACTAAGTGAATACACACACACACATACACCTAAAAACTCAATACAAATTTACCCCACGAATTTGGATATATAACAATTCTATAAAAATTTTCAAAGGTTAATCCCCAAAAGAGCTCATTAAATAAATATAATTATTTTTTTAACAAACGTATAAAAAGTCTGCAGAAACATATCAGGTTTGATCTTATAATGTAACAAAGAATTATGTTTAATAAATGGTAATAAAAAGTAGCAGAATTTGGCAAATAATATTAAAATTACAAGCCAGATTACCAATACCATTATCAAGAGCCGTTCTGGACGGGTCGGGACCCGGGCACCCGGGTCGAGTCCCTCTCATTTGTTAATGGTTTTTTGGGAATATAATAGTAAATTCGATTGGAATTTAATGGGCAACTAGTGATTTATAATAATATTAAAATTATTTGATAATTATTATTAATTATTTTAATATTATTTAAATTATTTTAATATTATTTTAATTATTTTAATATTATTATTTTAAATAATAATATTAAAATTATATGTTGAGTTATAAGAACCTGTCAGTGGAATTAGTAATGCTAATTTATAATATACTGTTGTCTTTTGTGGTCAATTTGTTTTAGTGTTTACGGTACCAAAAACAAAAAGAAAAAATCGAATTTGTGCGTTAGTGAGCTAATTTAATTTTCAAGTCGTATATAAAATTCCAGACTTCCTGTGGATTTAGTGGAATTCCAGGTTGAATAATTATTCCATATCCTGGTACAGGGGTGAGGTGTGGGGCTGGGAATATCTTGATCGTTGGTTCGAGTCGTCTGACTGCTCCAAAATGATTTTCTTATTATTATAATTAATATTATTATTATTATTATTATTATCATTAATTGTATTTTTAATATTTTCTCTTCTATACGAACTTTAATTACCTTAATATTAAGCGAGTTTCTCACAAAGTTCAGGCAGGATCAAATATGTGAAGCAGTGAGAATGAACAACATTTTTGTTAACCCTAAAGCACATATAAATATACATACATATGTAAACGCATACACATGTCTTTATAATAAATCCATTTTCTCTCATCGGAACAATCAGGCATTAAAATATAGCATTTTGAACAAATGGCAAGACTTGGGGTGATATTTTAAGTGCAATGTGATGTTGCAACAGACCAGGTAACCGAAATGTGGACTGAAGGACTGAAAAATCGAAGCTTCCCTTAAGACTTTTTGTTTTTGGCACTCTTTCTGTAACAACACACGTCTGCCATTAGGACTGTAGCGTTTTCCACTTTGGCAGTAATATAGCTCCCGTGTCTTGCTTTACCAAGGTTCATTCCATATTCCATAAACAATGCAACTGCTGGACGAGATATCCGACTTGATTTTTAGTTTAGTTGAATGAGAGCGGGCCAGACCTTCCCAGATCCTCCATGTATCTCTGCTTTCTAATGGCTGTGTAGTGGATTATGAGGGGCCCCCAGTAGCCAAGATCCATCACGATGTCTGTGGTAGATAATATCCCAGAATCCGGTAAGTCTCTGTTGACCAGATCACACACTAGAAGGTGAAGGGACGATGACGTTCGGTCCATCCTCGGCCATTCTCAAGTCGTCCCTTCACCTTCTAGTGTGTGTGTGGTCTGGTCAACATACTTCAGCCACGTTATGGTCACTCATCGCCTGCAAGCAAGTCTCTGCTAGGTGGATACAGTAAATCCCTCTACCTTAAAGGCTGGTGTTATGAACATTCAGTAAGGGGCTGGTTCAAGATTCACAGTCTGTCGTGACTATTGTAATAAGAGTTATATTATATAACAAATGTGAACAGACTCCTGAACAACTATCGTTGAGGATTCATTTTCAAATCGAGTTGTTAGTTCTGGTATCAGAAACATATCAGGTATTCGTCTAATTGCATTCCCTATTGTGGCTTATATTTATATGCTCAGTTGCAATACAGATTTTTACAATTTACTGGTAATGTATTTTGTAAATTCCAACCAGTGAGCAGAGTTTATGGGATTAATGTGATGAAATCCCCAGCCTATGAATGAAACTGGTAAGTGGGTTTAAGACCGAGAAAATTGTGCAATAAGAACAGCTTTACATGAACATATTGTGTAAAGACTAAATAATTTCATGAGTAAAACAGGTTATTTAAAATTGAAAACGAACATCCAAAAAGTGACAGTATCCTATCACCTTTTTTTTAGGTGCTAATTTTATATTAGAATCCAATAATCGGATTTTATTTAAGCTTTAAAGAATACTCATAATTATCTTGCTTCATCAAAACATTTACTGCACAAGTTCAAGTGATATGACTATTTTCAGGTAAACATACAGGATTCTGTCTGACTGAACCGGTAGCACAAAGTTAAATTCATGTAAAGTTATCGGCCACAAGACCGATTAGACACGAGATAAACATTCAAACGAACCTCGTCTAGTATCCGGAAATAAATTTCTTCCCTTCAGGTCGTGATCGCACGTCAAGAATGCTTAAGTGTAATAAATTCATCGACCGTGCAACCAGCGGGGAATTTAGAAAAGATAAATTGTTCTGGCACAAAATGGACAGTTGTATTACTCTTGCTTAAGCGTTAAGCTGCGGACGAGATCTTTACACACACACACACACACACAACACACACACACACACACACACACACACACACACACACACACACACACACACACACTGCGTGTGCATGTCTCCTCCCCTCGTGTTAGACGATCATATCAGTGTTACAGCCTTTGATAGATTTTATCGTTGCTAGTTGTCTAGAAATGGGACCATTTCCTGGTGGTAGGGTGTATAATTGTGGTGGTGAACTTAATGGGGTTTTGGTAGTATTGAGGTTGGTGGTGGGTCGTAGCGGTGGTAGTACCAGTGATGGTGGTAGTACCAGTGGTAGTGGTAGCCTTAGAAGTCGTTGTAGTGTTAGTGGTGGTGGTGGTCAGGAACAAACTACAAACTGGGAATGGAGCTCGGAAACAAAAGTACTACCAAGGAGGCAACAAAACATAAATTAGATAACATCAGCGGTACACCCAACACTGGCAGTACAGATATGATTTCGCATATCACAACTGTCTGGGTGAAATATTTCGTACGTGATTCTTTTCCTAGGTTTGAAATCCAACATTTGCAAAGTATAAATTCTCTGAAGGTCTACTAAATCCTTCACCATTTCATGATCATTGATTAAGTCTGTGACGCGTGGTAGAACATAAACTTTAAAGCATATTGTTGCTGTCAATTACTCATTAAAAGTTTAAAATCGTTCACATCTGCGATGGATAAGTCTAAATTCAATACCCTTCCACACACCGCAAATTCAGAGAGAACGTGGAATAAATATATCTAATCCATTAAACACGAATTCATTTCGTGTTATTGAACTTGTAAATCCTTCCTAATCGTTCTTAATTGTTAACAGTAAATTACATTGTCGTTAAACTTGGAAAATGAAATCGAATGGACAGGAGTTTTGTGGAGGTTAAATAGCAGAGATAGTGGAGAAATATTGATGTTTTGTTTATGTCCCTTTGTTGATGTTGGTGTCTGTTTATGATGATGTTTGTTTGATGTTTGNGTTATATATCCCTTAGAATATAATAATTATTTGATCGTTCTCCTATTTATTCAAGCATATAACATCAGCCATACTGACTTAGCCATTATTTTAATAAACTAGCAGACATAATATTTTTCAAATTGTATGTTGGCCATTAAAAATTTATAAACAAATTTTAACATAGAAGTTCAGATCCATACTGTGGCATTTGATCACTTTATCACAGCAAGACGATTTAGAACAGTATCTGAAATGTTGTGTGAGCATCCCCAAATATACAGACGCTCTATAAAACGCTAAGACCAATGTTAGGTTGTGGCTGGAGGATTAAAAACCTATCAAGTCAAACTACTAATGCATATCAGGAAGCGTGAGCACGCTCTTGGTTCCCTCCAGGGAATCATCGATTGATTGATGAAGATTAAGCCACCTAAGAAGTGGCACGGGCATGAATAGCCCGTAAGTGGTGGCCCTTTTAGGCCATTACCAGTATCAAAAGATGATACTGGAGATTTGTGGAGGCGCAACTGCACCCTGCGTGACGGGAGATGTCTCCCGGACCAAATGGTAAGGGAATCATCGCAAATCTTCCTCTAGATTATGGTGGTATGTATTTAATATACACATCCTTCAGACTCCTAAACTATTACCTGTCTTACCCTTCAACTATTGTCTATCATTCAACAATTTTCTATCTTTTCTAGATTTCTATCGTTACAATCTTTCTTAACTCTCCAATCTTTATTTTCTTTATCCCTCACGATGTTCCTATCTGTTCAACTTTTAAATTTTCCTCATATTTCCAAGAATACATATATTTCCCATCCTGCCTATCTTCCCCCTTGGTAACACAATCCTGGTCACAGACCACACGAGTGCTTACGGTGGAATGAAACTGGAAGTGACGTGAGGAACATGCCGAGACTCGCCAACACTGGAATGATTAACATCCCACAACCCACCCCACAAATACAAATAACAAATTTAAACGAAAGAAAGTATAACGAGAGAGCTCACCAGGTCGACTGGGACCCGAAGCAGCGTCTAGTATAATAAAATACGATAACTGGAGGGTTTAGGTACACATTATTATAGAATATAATGCGTAGGTCACCATGCCACTGGCTTGGCTATTCAGGGTTGCGCTATATTACATACTTATGATTGGATAAAACTACAGCTTACTGTCTAGTATGATAACCTCTGGGGACGGTAAATCGAGGTGGTTTGGCCGAACGTCGAAGAGCACAAATAAGGAATAGCGTGAATACCTTTCGTGCATGTCTGACCGTTTTCCGGCCACTTCTGACTTAATCGCACATCACTCAGTAATCAGACAGAAAAAACTAAAACCCACCCTTGCCTGATGGCAGTGATTTGGACACGACCATCTACCACTCTCCGGACATGTTTCGTGATGAACGAACCGTCCAGACAGCTCAAGGAACCGCCCAGGCACTGATTACACACCGCCACGACGGTTGTGAGTCAACCATAGATTTTGGGTAGAGGGGGTTGAGTACGAGAGGTGCTATAAGGACAGGTGTGGGCAGGTAGCGAGCAACCCCATCATTTGAGAGGCAGAGGGCCGCTGCTAGAGAGAGAAACAGATAAAATAGGTCTTTGAGAATGGTATATTTCGTTCTAAAGACAGACAGGTAGAAAGACCCCTAGGCCTGAGAAGGTGAGAAATAGGGAAAACTGGGAGCTGAGAAAGACTTGTGACTGGGAGCTGAGACACACCTGGAGGGGAAGGGGTGGAGCTTGAGAGATATGCGTGTCTGCGTTAGACAGCCCCGAGAATTGCACGTCTTTTCAGAGACTCGGCATCCAGCGTATAGCGACATGCGAGGGCGTCAATTGTAACGCATTCTCTCTTGGCTCGTTGAGACCAAGTCTTTGTTCCCCAGATAGTATTTTCACCCTTGTTCAACAACTGTTTTTTCTTTGTTGGCAACTGTTCACACTTTTTCGGCTGTGTTTCACCCTTGTTGCAATCTATTTCACCTCGTTGTTCACAACTGTTTCACCGCTGTCGTCAGCAGTTCACACTTGTTGGCATGTGTTTCACCCTTGTCTGCCACTGTTTCACCCTTGTCTGCCACTGTTTCACCCTTGTCTGCCACTGTTTCACCCTTGTCTGCCACTGTTTCACCCTTGTCTGCCACTGTTTCACCCTTGTCTGCCACTGTTTCACCCTTGTCTGCCACTGTTTCACCCTTGTCTGCCACTGTTTCACCCTTGTCTGCCACTGTTTAATCCTTGGTTGCCACTGTTTCAATACACATTTACAAATCTTAAGAGAATGTTGACATTTTGTCAGTTAGATTCAGTTTAGGACAAATATTGTGCTAAACACAAATATTATGTTTATTGAACACACGGGCAATGTTCGTGTGTTTATACAGTGTTACAGAATATATTCGAAAACTAATCTTCATTTCTGTAATGAAAAGTGGTTTGTTGGCAAAGGTTTCATATTAAAATAATTTCTTTTGTTGCATTTTAACATAAAAATTCCATTAACAATTCAAAGGGAATTTTATTCTGCTCGAGAAAAGACGTAATGGATTTCTAAGACTCTGGCTTAAAGAGGCGTTTTCCGGAAGTTTAGTGGTGCAGCGAAGACTTGTGGTAAGCTGGCCGGATTCCCCTGTGGTGGATCTTCCAGCCCTCGGGGACAAAATGCTGAGCGTGTGGAGGGGGAAAGTGGTAGATTTAGGGAGCAAGTTAATTCTCACTCCCTGGTGGCCACGAAGGGTTCGTACGCCCTCGTTCCAAGAAGTTCCGAGTCTCTTGAAGGATTCAGATTCCCCCGTCCTAAGTGTTCTGAATCTCTTGAAGGGTTCAGACTCCCCCGTCCGAAGGTTCTGCTGTATCTAGGCAAGTATTTTAACTTTTGATATCTTTTACGCAACGGTAATACTCAAACTATAATATTATCTCTGCTTCACTTCCAGCACGGTAAATGTTTTTCAGCCTTATAAATGTTCAGTTGTAATCTATAAATAAATCTGGTCTGGTACCCCCCATGGTCACATGTCTGGGACCCTAATGGTCACATGTCTAGTACCCCCATGGTCCCATGTCTCGTACCACAATGGTCCCATGTCTGGGACCTGTTTATGAAAGTAGTCAAACAAATGTAGCGAAATGTATAATGAGCTGGAGATGACTCTAACCATTACGATTAACTCAAAGAAATAATACCAATACTTATTAGTTTAATAATCTATGCATGGATTGGGCAATTGTCTAAGAGTTCTCTATACCAAAGACAGCAAGTTTTATTATGGCGTTGAAGGTATACAGACCAAATCTGCAGGTCAAGCTTGGTTCTACTACCAATTTGCAGGTCATGCTTGGTTCTACTACCAATTTGCAGGTCATGCTTGGTTCTACTACCAATTTGCAGGTCATGCTTGGTTCTACTACCAATTTCCAGCTCCCAGTACTCATAATGACTGTGTTGTTTACATCAGTGGGAAGCAACATAGCATGACTACCATTTCTTTAGTGGTATTTTAGAAGATGTGATAAAACATGTGTTTATAAAAGTGTCTCTCTGTCTCTGTCTCTTTGTCTCTCTCTCTCTCTATACGTCACTTATCACGTTCTGTGTTGGAGTTTGAATGTCTGTAAGTTTTAGTATATCTCACTTATTCTCTCAATCTTTCTGTGAGTTGCATCTCTTACTCCTTCTTAATATCTTTTGCTCTCTTTTCCAGACTTTCCATTTTTCTCTCTCTCTCTCACCCTCTCTTTCCAATGTGTGTATTCACCTAGTTGTGCTTGCGGGGATTGAGCTCTGCTCTTTCAGCCCGCCTCTCAACTGTCACTCAACTGTTACTAACTACTATTTTTTTCCTCCACTCACACCCCTTCCCCAGGAAGCAACCCGTAGCAGCTGTCTAACTCCCAGGTACCTATTTACTGCTAGGTAACAGGAGCATCAGGATTAAGGAAACTCTGCCCATCGTGTCCGTCGGGTACGGGGATCGAACCCCGGTCCCTAGGTCCACGAGTATAGAGCGCTATCCCACTCAGCCACCCACCCCCCAGAGGTGTGTGTGTGGGGGGGGGGGGTGAGAAGAAGACAAGATGAAAGGGCATGTGTGTGTAAGGGGAGGGTGTGGAAGTGGGATTAAGGTGAAATGAGAAGACGAGTTAAATTTAAGGGATATTAAGGAAAATGAAATAGAGAATGATATATACCTTGGACTTATAGGAGGGGAAATGGGCGAGAATGGGAGACAATTGTGGGAAAAAGGAAAATGTAGATGGGCAATGGGGTAGGGATGGAAGGTGTCAAGTGGAAGGGGGGAGGGGGGATAATGGGGTTGGAGGGTGGTTGTTGTGTTGTTGTTAAAGATTCGCTACCTGGAACAAAATTCCAAGTAGCACGGGCTATGGTGAGCCCGTTTTTTTTTTTGAGGTGGTGGGTAGGGGTAGGGGATCTGGACGCTAGGGCAAGGGATATGGCGGGAATTGAGAATGCGTAAATATTTTTTTTATATCCCAATTACGTCGTTGCTATTTTTATACATTTGGTTTGACGTATTTTGCATATTATTCAAGAAATAATAACTATTTTCACTGAAACATATTCAAATGCATTGTGAGTATTACTGGTCCAGCATTAGTCAACAATATTTGATTGCAAAATATTAATATATAATGGCGGAATATATATATATATATATATATATATATATATATATATATATATATAATATATATATATATATATATATATATATCGTACCTAGTAGCCAGAACGCACTTCTCAGCCTACTATGCAAGGCCCGATTTGCCTAATAAGCCAGGTTTTCATGAATTAATATGTTTTCACTAATTTTTTTTCTTATGAAATATAAAGCTACCCATTCATTATGTATGAGGTCAATTTTTTTATTGGAGTTAAAATTAACGTAGATATATGACCGAACCTAACCAACCCTACCTAACCTAACCTATCTTTATAGGTTAGGTTAGGTTAGGTAGCCGAAAAAGTTAAGTTAGGTTAGGTTAGGTAGGTTAGGTAGTCGAAAAATAATTAATTCATGAAAACTTAGCTAATTAGGCAAATCGGGTCTTGCATAGTAGGCTGAGAAGTGCGTTCTGGCTACTAGGTACGACATATATATATATATATATATATATATATATATATATATATATATATATATATATATATATATATATATATATATATATATATTCTAGGCTGTGTATTTTCATAAAAAATCGATTATTCGAAGTTATAATATATTTGAAGGTCAGAAAATAGGATAAACAAAGGTCAATATGTTCTTGGTATGCGAACAGCTGCGTCCAACAGCCTGGTTGACCAGTCCAGCAACGAGGAGGCCTGGTCGAGGACCGGGCCGCGGGAACGCTAAGCCCCGAAACCATCTCAAGGTAAGGTAGTAGATAGGCCTTAAACATAATCTAACTCAACGTAACCCTAGCTAATCTTATCTAATCTAGTCTAGCTTAACCTAACCTCCCAAACCAGCCTCCTCCCAGACCAGCCTCCTCCCAGACGAGCCTCCTCCCAGACCAACCTCCTCCCAGACCAGCCTCCTCCCAGACCATCCACCTCCCAGACCAGCCTCCTCCCAGACCAGCCTCCCAGACCAGCCTCTCAGACCAGCCTCCTCTCAGGCCAGCCTCCTCCCAGACCAGCCTTCCAATCCAGCTCTCAGACCAGCCTCCTCAAAGACCAGCCTTCCAATCCAGCCTCCCAGACCAGCCTCCCAGACCCAGCCTCCTCCCAGACCAGCCTCGCGGTCAGCCTTTGTTGTGGAAGTTCTGGGCGTGACATCTGCCGCACGTGTTGGGTGGGACAAGGTGTGTTTCTCATATTCTCTGGACGAACACAAAGAGCCGACGGCCCCCATCTGTCTCGCGGCCGTGAATAATTAGTTTTCCACCGGGCGTGGGGGATATCCTGGAGAAACGCTGTCGTTATAACGCTAATTGTCGTTACTGATGATTCATCGTGTTTTGGGTGGGAGGGGGGGGGGGAGATGGGGGAATGGGGGGGAGATCGGGGGGCAGATGGGGTGGGGGAGGAGCTGATGGTGTCATTGTTAACATTATCTTAACACCAGAATGGCGGCGTTCTCTTGTTATCTCTCTCTCTCTTTTCTCATGGAAGCTCCTAGTTTCTTCTCCAAGGGCAGGCTCCTCTCCCACTCCCCCGCCCCCTCCTGTTCCCACAGCAGCCATTCATCTCACTCACAACGTCACTAAACTGATGCATTAGATTGCCCCGAACCTAACCTAACCGTGGACCCGCGAATAGAAAACGGGACATCGCGTCAATATTGCGAGTCGTAGTGATTTTTAGCTTTTAGGCCTTATACGTCAAAATGCGAGGTCTATTCGAAAGGATGGATTGCTCTCACACACACAAATTCTATTCTCATTTCTGTAAATCGAATTCTCATTCATGCAAATCGAATTCTCATTTATGTAAATCGAATTCTCATTTCTGTAAATCGATTTCTCATTCATGCAAATCGAATTCTCATTTATGTAAATCGAATTTTCATTTATGTAAATCGAATTCTCATTTATGTAAATCGAATTCTCATTTATGTAAATCGAATTTTCATTTATGTAAATCGAATTTTTATTTATGTAAATCGAATTCTCATTTATGTAAATCGAATTTTCATTTATGTAAATCGAATTATCATTTATGTAAATCGAATTTTTATTTATGTAAATCGAATTCTCATTCATGTAAATCGAATTCTCATCTATGTAAATCGAATTCTCATTTATGTAAATCGAATTCTCATTTATGTAAATCAAATTCTCATTTACGTAAATCAAATTCTCATTCATGTAAATCTAATTCTCATTTACGTAAATCAATTCTCATTCATGTAAATCTAATTCACATTTATGTAAATCAAATTCTCATTTATGTAAGTCTAATTCCCATTTATGTAAGTGACCAATCCATCTGAGTTGAGTCTTACATATCGATGTTTGGGACTCTGCAAAATTATTGAGAAGACTTGTGACAGATGATGATTGTGTAAAATTCTCCAAGTTGACTTCAACAAGCTGCTGAGTTAGTGCGAGAAATGGCTGGTAGAGTTCAACACCAGCAAGTGTAAGGTGATGGGAATAGCGTGAACGGAGAACAGAACTCGCCCGATGGAAGGAGGTCAGTGTAACACTGTGGGGAATCCTGCAGCTCAGTGTTACGAGAGGTGAGATTGATCTCTTTGCTTACTTCGTCTATGTTCATTCTCCAGATTTACAAATTCAGTGTTAAAAAACTATGGCAACACTGTAATACTGAAGCTCTAAAACGCCCCAGGACTCACCTGGCAACACTGTACTGACGCCAAAACCCTCCCATGATTCACGTGACAGACACGACCACTTTATATAGATATGTCGACGACTAAGACTCTCTCTCGACGGGAGACATCTCCTGTCCACGAGGCTCACCATAGCCCGTGCTTCTTGCCCAGCTCCTGTGCCAGGTAAGTTACGGGCTCACCATAGCCCGTGCTACTTGGAACTTGTTCCGAGTAGCTGAATCTATAACAACAACAACGACTAAGACTCAGCGACGACTAAGGCTCAAGCAACGACTAAGACTGCCTACCATATAGTGCTCCTCGGGGATCCTTCACATCGAACAGAACGACCTTGACCAAAACGTAACTTTCACGGCATAACAACGAAACAGTGTCGCTAAAACCTGTAGTTACGTTGTGTGTTCGTTGGTGGGTCAGACTTTAAGGAGCAAGACGTTATTTACCAACCGAGCGTAACACAGCTCCTTCAAGACTCGCTTTATCTGCGAACACAACAGTCGCAGCATAAAAAGCATTGTTAGTAAGCGAATTTGTATTTTTAAGTTCATTAGTCTGTAAACAGATTGCTTCGCTTTTTACAAAATATCTGGTATATGAAGCACAGCCAGGCCTGGAAGCCAGGAGTCAGGCCTGGAAGCCAGGAGCCAGGCCTGGAAGCCAGGAGCCAGGCCTGGAAGCCAGGAGCCAGACCTGGAAGCCATGACCCAGGCCTGGAAGCCAGGAGCCAGGCCTGGAAGCCAGGAGCCAGGCCTGGAAGCCAGGAGCCAGACCTGGAAGCCATGACCCAGGCCTGGAAGCCAGGAGCCAGCCCTGGAAGCCATGACCCAGCCCTGGAAGCCATGACCCAGCCCTGGAAGCCATGACCCAGCCCTGGAAGCCATGACCCAGCCCTGGAAGCCATGACCCAGCCCTGGAAGCCATGACCCAGGCCTGGAAGCCATGACCCAGGCCTGGAAGCCATGACCCAGCCCTGGAAGCCATGACCAAGCCTGGAAGCATGACCCAGCCCTGGAAGCCATGACCCAGCCCTGGAAGCCATGACCCAGGCCTGGAAGCCATGACCCAGGCCTGGAAGCCATGACCCAGCCCTGGAAGCCATGACCAAGGCCTGGAAGCCATGACCCAGCCCTGGAAGCCATGACCCAGCCCTGGAAGCCATGACCCAGTCCTGGAAGCCATGACCCAGCCCTGGAAGCCATGACCCAGCCCTGGAAGCCATGACCCAGCCTGGAAGCCATGACCCAGGTCTGGAAGCCATGACCCAGCCCTGGAAGCCATGACCCAGGCCTGGAAGCCATGACCCAGACCTGGAAGCCAGGACCCAGCCCTGGAAGCCATGACCCAGCCCTGGAAGCCATGACCCAGCCCTGGAAGCCATGAGCCAGCCCTGGAAGCCAGGACCCAGGCCTGGAAGCCATGACCCAGCCCTGGAAGCCATGACCCAGGCCTGGAAGCCATGACCCAGCCCTGGAAGCCATGAACCCAACACAAAGACATCCGGAGCAAATATTTCCTACCATATGATTACTCGACTTTAAATGTCTTGTTTTTCTCCAGTTTGACGATGAATTGTCAAGCCTGAATTTGCATGATAACCAGATCCGTATTTGCACGAAATTCTATTAGAGAAGACCATAAAAGATTTATTAAAATTTGTACAATACACAACCACTGATAGTAGATAAATGTCTCTCTCTCTCTCTCTCATTAAGATAAACACAGATCAGAAGACATGACGCGTGGAGTGACAGGTATGTTACACTTTCATGCTTTCAGTTGTGTGGTTACTGTTTCTTGTCATTTCAGATTTGTAGTTTTTATTTTGAACTGTATTTTGCTCGTAACAATATTATCACTTGTTTTTACTGTCTCTCAGGTCGAAGGCATTATATACCAACGTGTCCCAGATGGCCATTTATCAACGTTGGGGAGAGTTCAGCTCGGAGAATATATACTCAGCAGCCGGTATCCGTCACCCAGGCAACGGAGCCTTTATCCTCTCATCTGTAAATGGCCTCGCGGCGCATTTTACTGACAGGGAGTGAGACGAACGGACGCAAAATAGGTTTGTTTATCATGCATGAAGCGCCGAGTGAATAACAGAGATGGAGAGGGGGTGGGGCAGGGTTGCAAGGGCTGGGGCTATTGTTGTGACTGACTCTGCGAAGATTGCTTGTTGTAACGAGTACTTAATGCTGTAACGAGACATTGCAACCTGTGTGTGTGTGTTGTGTGTGTGGGTGTGTGTGTGTGGTGTGTGTGTGTGTGTGGGGGGGGGGGGGGGCTTGAGGGATAGTTAAATAGTTTTCAGTTCCTGTAAACCTTTCAGTGATCTTGCCGTTGGCGTACCCAGGAGTCCCTGTGTTTTTTAAGTCACTGGAATTGTATTTGATTCCTGTTCAACTGTCCCTTTAGATGGAGGAGACATAAAGGGTAGTGTTTTCTACGTCTTAAACTGCTCTAACTCGTCGGTATATGATGCACGCTCAGTGTTCTATTCATATATTTTCTTATACGCAAGAAGGTGCAGAAGATAACGTGACTCCAGTTTGCAGGCTGGAGTCCATCCCACAGTTTACCGTATGCTTTACCCTACTGGTTTCCCTTGAGCACGACTCTCCAATGATTTACTACCAGGTCTCCAATTACTGCTGGGTCAAAAACTAAAGAATCTGTGCCCAGTCGTTCCTCTCACCTCTGAGGTGATTTAATACAAGTATACTTGTACAAGAAATGATTCCAGTGTCGTCACGGATTTTTCAGATCAACAAAACTGCAGAAATATTTGAGAAAAAAGCCTGTCCAGCCACTACAAGGCAGACGTAGCGAGGAAGTGGCCAAACAGCTGACAAGTTTGATAACGAATGACTGTTACATCTTTATAGGGAAGAGAAGGGAAATATCAGGACAAAGCGCCAAGCCATCACGACTATATAGCACTGGGAAGGGGTCAGGATAAAGATTTAGGATGGGATGGAGGGGGGGGGGGGAAGGAATTGTGCTCAACGACTTGGACGGTCGGGGATTGAACGCTGACCTGCATGAAGCGAGAGCGTTGCTCTACATCTTTATAGGGAACAATGCTGTCAATATGGATAATGGTGTCCTCAGCCGGTGTTCCCAACGTCGATCACATATATTAGTCTCCCTGAATGATGGGATCGTTCGATGCTCTGCGCACTTGTCTATCCGCTATATGGCTGGTCGTAACTACATACTTTATGAACTGTATATATTCTCACACTGTTAGAGTTCTGTCTCTTCAATGCAACTATTTTTTTTTCCTTGAAGTCGTGTTACCGCGTTCAGAGGTGTTACCTGATTATCAAAATGATGTAACGAAATCATAATGATGTCATTTTGTCTCAGAGATTTCATATATCCTGCAGAAGGATCAGTTTATTTTCTCAGCAGAGGTGTTGAGAACAACAGGAGAAAGTTTAGGGAATGAAAGCGAAAGTTTGGGAGACTTTTTCAAAGGTATTCTGTGGTCCGCTTCCGTCGTTACTCAGAGGCCGAGGAACATCTGCTGAGCATAAATGTGATCTTTTTTCCATGCAATTTGAGTGGAAGTTTGGAGAGGAGCAAATTTAAATATTTCAATACATATCTGATGATTGAAACTTGTGACGAAGTCTTATCTTCAAGATTCTTCACCAAAGCTTGTGACGAAGTCTTATCTTCTCCAAACGTGTGACTGAGTCGCATGTTCGAAGCCTTCTCTCCGGACTTGTTATCCAACTAAAACGTTTAACAAAAGTTATCAAAATGCATTTAACTACAAATCATGTTCTTCTTAACTAAATACAAATACAAATTTTCTTAACCAAAACAGCCGGCCGAGGATATATCGAGGAAAGCTAAATTCGCCTTCAGATCGACTTATGCGTCAAACAATAGATTCTGTGGCCAGGATTTCTGTTGGACCGAAACCTTTGAAATAAGACATTCTGATCAATGTCTGTGAAAATAATATTACAACCCAAATCGTGTAACTGTTTGTAACCAAAACGTTTGTTACCCCGAACTTTTTTTCTTATCTATGCATATGTTCTCAGCTCGAAGTATCTCTTAGTTCAGTTAACCAAAACAAAAAAGGTTGCATATCATCATCATTTGTCACATTTTCCTGTGTGGATTAAGTTTAGTCTGCAGTTCTCCTTGCATGTTTGTCTAGTTGCTAGTACAATATTTACCTCTAATTCGTTTATAACACAGCCACAGTTCAGCAGGAGTCAGTGGTAATCTTTCCAGTTTAGATACCGTCGAGAGACGCATAATCCATATTTCCAAACCAAAGATCCTGGTTTCCTCACATTTAGATTTGATTCAGCTAATTTTCATTACCCGAGTCTGTCATCCTCACTGTCTTCGTCCAGGTAAAATTTGTTGACATGTAAAAAACAAGGAATTTCAGAAGTTGGTGATTATTTCCTTAATCAGGAAATTGGTTTCTGGATAGGAAATAGGTTCTCAGGAAATAGAGTGAGGTTTCAGGACTGGGCTACAGCTTGATTCCTGACCAGATGCTGATTCATGGTTTATGATCATTGGAAGTCCCAACACTTCACGGTGCTGGCCCTGTACACCGTAAGGGTGGAGGAAGTACCAGTGACGGTGTTGAAGAGATGTGGTGTGGCAGGAACCTGAGAAATTAATAGAGCAATAGAAATGGATAATTTTTAAAGCGTGTATAATGTTACGAAAATAAAAACGGAATATAAGACCGAAGGAATACTGTATTAGGCCTACTGGCCCAGCGAGGCAGGACCGGCGCAGTAGGTCTACTGACACAAATGAGACAGGAACACAATTACAAAAATTCCCCGAGTAAGTACACAACTTTCAGAGCAACCAGGTTACATGTTGAAACTTTAAGTTAACTTTTTTTGACGGTGGATTTGTGTGACATTTTCCTCTCCCAGACACTGTGCTCGGTGGCCCTTGAATAATTGCGACCCAAAAGTTTAATAATACCATGGCGGTGGGGAAATAAGATTTTATTTATTTTTTATCTTGTAAGTTGCTTACTCAAATAAAAAAAAAGAATTTCGAAAGAAGTTTCAACACGAGATGATGTAATCAGAACTTGTCGGGAGTACAAGAAGGATTTTGGTTATAGTTTTGTAGGTTAAATATTGTGATGGAGAAAGAGGTATTATATTGCTAAGTCCTGAGAGAACTTCGTGAGTAAATGTGTGATCAGCTGCATGTGTGTGTGTGTGTGTGGTGTGTGTATGTGTTGTGTGTGTGTGTGTGTGTGTGTGTGTGTTGTGTGTGGTGTGTGTGTGTGTGTGTGTGTGTGTGTGTGTGTGTATAACCACCTAAATGGGCTTGTAGGGGTCGAGCTTGGCTCCTAGCTCCGCCTTTCAAACGTTCTTAGATTTATGCAATGACACATTTCTCACGCTTTTATCATATACACATTAAAACTTTCAATCGAATTAGCCTCGACGACTTCCACGTCAAACTGTTCCACTTATTGGCAGCTTTAACACTGAAAAGGTTCATTTAACAGTCTGTTACTCATTTTTGTCTCCAGATTCCATCTACGACCCCTCGTTCTGCTTTTCCTTACTTTGAACAACGCTGCTTTGCCTACCTTGCCAATTCCTCCTTAGAATCTTACATGTTTTTATCAAGTCTCCCCCTATCACCCCTGGGTGGTGAGGTCTAGTGGTCTCAGTCTCTCCTCATATTCCCTCAGCTATCCGACTACACTGACGTCCCCTAGAACTAGGGGACTTTCGGGAGTCACGTGACCTCATATCACTTTCCGATTGGTAGGTCTACACAAACACGGACCAATCAGGTAGATGCCTACATTCGGGACCCAAGAGTCTGAGAACCAGCATCAGTGGGCGCAAAATCTGTGTTTGTCGAGAGAAAAACCCATCACCATATTTGAAATCATCCATACTTGGCTGTTCCTCGAAAAAGGACTGAGGAACAGAGATAAGGGAAAAAGGATAGAGGAACAGGGATAGAAGAGAGAGACAGAGAAACAGGATAGAAAGAGTGGCGTTAAGGAGACGGAACCCGTAACAGTGTGTATATTCATCTATTTTTACCTGAAGGGTCGATCTATTTGTTTTTAGTCTGTCATTCTTGTCGTCGATTGTCTAAAGTACCGACTCCCGACTTATTTTCTCAATCATATGTAACTAAATCACTTGGGCTGGACGGTAGAGAGACGGTCTCGCTTCATACAGGTCGGTGTTCAATCCCCGACCGTCCAAGTGGTTGGGCACCATTCCTTCCCTCTCGTCTTATCCCAAAATCTTTTCCTGGTTCTTTCCCAGTGCTATATAGTCGTAATGGCTTAGGGCTTTCTCCTGATAGTTCACTTCCCTTCAATCATATATACTATATATTACGCAAAAAACACACACACACACACACAGACGGGAGACATCTCCTGTCCACGAGGCTAACCATAGCCCGTGCTTCTTGCCCAGCTCCTGTGCCAGGTAAGTTACGGGCTCACCATAGCCCGTGCTACTTGGAACTTGTTCCGAGTAGCTGAATCTATGACAACAACAACGCACACACACACGTTCGCAGAGAGGTCACGACCTCTCCGTAAGGTGCATTCGCACCTCCACAGAACTCCAGTATCAGCTAATGATACTGGTAATGGCTCCAAAGGGCCTCCACTTACGGGTTATTCATGCCCGTGCCACATTTTGGGTGGCTTAATCTTCATCAATCATCAATCACACACGTTCCCAAGGATGCAGCACACAACAGCTGTCTAACTCCACTAGTGCCTTTCGCCCAAGTCCCAAATCGTTTCTATCCCGACCGGAGACCGAACCCAGGTCTTTCGAATGCGAGTGGAATGTGTGAGTAGGGCTATGTGTATATGTGAGTTTGTGCGTGCGCGTGCGCGTGAAGGTATTGTGGCCCATATATCCATGTTTTACATTTGCACAAATTAATAATTCATTTCGGTTCCAGAATCTCATCAGCCAACAAGCTATAATCAGTTCCTGGAATTAGATGAGATGTTAATTAGACCTAATCACCCTATGCTTAAAACTTCGAACCAATAAACCGATAATATTAATAAAATATTGAGAATCAACCGGACAATTTTTTAATATATAATCGTCAATTATGTGAAATGTAATTTTGTCTTTGTTTTTGGGTAGAAAGAGTTATTACCTAATTGCTTTTGATTAAAAAGTTAAGAAAATGGCGATTGTTTCCTTTAAACATTGCTTCTGTGACAAGAACACTCATATTTTGACATTTATTTTCAATGAGAAAATGGGCGAATTAACCTCTTTTCGTTCATATAAAATCAGAAAAATACAACTTAAGAATCAAAATTAACATGTTTTGTGCTAAATTTATAGAAAAAAGGCCCCAAAAAGGGTTAAAAGTGAATAGTTTTTCAAGATTCACTATTATACTGTAAATCGCAGGCGATGAGTCACAATAACGTGGCTGAAGAATGTTGACCAGACCACACACTAGAAGGTGAAGGGACGACGACGTTTCGGTCCGTCCTGGACCATTCTCAGGTCGATTCTCACAATCAACTTGAGAATGGTCCAGGACGGACCGAAACGTCGTCGTCCCTTCACCTTCTAGTGTGTGGTCTGGTCAATATACTGTAAATCATTTTTCACCAATCAGCCCCCAAAAGTAGTCTCTCATCACGTGCTCGAGAAGCTGTCCTTGGTAGTGGCCTTCAAGTTCAGTATATCCTGGAGGAAGTGCTCGCCTTCCTCCTGCAACTACTCTTCCATGTCCTCTTCGAATCTATCAAGGTGAGCGTGAAGGAGGAGACTTTGAGGACAAGACTTAGTGTCCTGCCGCGCATTGTTCCGTCGTTCTTTGCCCGAGCATCAACCAGCTTCACATAGTTTACGGCCTAGTGATTGTCTAAAATGACCCCCAATCACTGCGACAAAGCCGTTCCAGGTGGCTTTCTCCTTCCTAGAGAGCTTGTTGGGGAATTCCTGCACGTATTCCAGGATGTTCTTAATCTCTTGTCCAACGAAGACTCAGAGTATATCTGCCAACGAAGACAAAATTTAACATTTTGCCTCTAGCGGCTTATGAAAACTCATAACGGTACCGCAAGGCAGCCGACACTTTATCTAGTGTTGTGACATTTTTTTAATAAGAACCAATTCGATTTGCAGCACCTTCCGGGGGTCCGCCAGTGTGAGTCACTTATCGTTGTTCCTCCCCATACAGAGAACTCGGTCCGCTGTGACCATATAATCGTCCCTGTAGGAGTCCCTGCTGTCCTAAAGACCAAGTGGGCACTGAAACTTGGTCAAACTACCTTGGAGAAGACTCGTCAGGAATGCGACCATTTTGAAGTCATCCGATGATTTCCCAAACGTGCTCGTCATACTCCAAGGCGTCAGTAGTCACAGAAACAAAGAAGGGAATAAGTATAGGCCTTTTCTATACCTTGAAAACATAGCAATTAAGAGCTATAGGAACACTTATTACCCAAACCTCCTCCCCCCCTCCAAAAAAAAATCAATTTGCATCACAGTGTTATTCTAGGCTGAATAACAATTTTGGGTCACAGTGAGAATCCTATCACAAAAAAGTAAATTAATTTCATGCGCAAAAGAACACGATCAGTATATTCGAATATATAAACACCGTAGGACTTATTAATTCAATTTGGGATGTGCATAAGCATTAGCTAAGTAACAATAAGCTGATTTGATTGAATCATCTGTATTTTTAATATATACATTATATAAAGGATCTTATGGGTGATGATATCACAAGTCACAGAGTTTAAATAATGAGCTTAATTGAAATAGACTCATTTCAGGGGACTAATTAATTAAATAGTTAACCATTACTATATATTAGTTAATCATTACTATATATTAGTAATCATTACTATATATTAGTTAACCATTACTTTATTTTAGTTAATCACAACTATATATTACTTAACCATTACTATATATTGATTAGCCAATGTTCTATATTAGTTAACCATTATTATTCATCTGTCAAAGCGCATGGCATTATAATACTCGTCGTAGGGGGACAGGCAGACTGTGCATAGGCTTAACGAGGTCCCTCCAGGCCAACTACTGCTAGGTAAACGGAGTGTACAGGTGAAAGAAACTATACCTACCTGTTTCTGAGGTGGCCCGGGGATTGAACCGGGTGCTTCGAGTGCTAGTCAAGGACGTAGACTACTGTGTCTCGGACCCATTTCGGTATGGACTGGCAATCAGAAACTCTGTGGAACATGTATATGTGACTACACACATACACAAGTACATGTAGGTGACTACACACATACACAGGTACATGTAAGTGACTCACACATACACAGGTACATATAGATGAGTACACACGTACATGCAAAGTACGAGGAAAGCAGTTAGGAGCAAAGAAATTCCTTGAGTAACACTGAATACAGAGTATATCTGCCAAAGAATATCTGGGAAGATATTCTTAAGCGGAATATCTGCCAGAGAATGCTCTGAGCAAACACACACACCAGCAGAATGCTCTGAGCATGTGAGCATTCTAAAGTCATTCTTGCCTTTAGAATTCTCAAAATACTGAAGTAGCAGTTGAAATCGTGTAATTTCAAACAGAACTGCATGC
>WNGS01005997.1:19537030-19550489 GCA_020271785.1 Procambarus virginalis | reverse complement strand
TTTGCATCACACTCTTCTGAGTGCATCAAATTATTGTGACGGAACTAAGCAACGCCCCAAGGCAGGAGACAAAAGAGAGAGAGTCAGAGAGACCAAGAGAGCTAGAGGAGCTAGAGTAGATCGAGATAGCCGCTAGAAGATGAGAGAGGCCGCGACGAGAGGAGAGAGCGAGAGAGCCTCCCGCAGGATCCCCCGAGCGGTCTTCGACGCTATCCTTCGAACGCGCGGCCGCGGGAGAAAGAGAGGAGAGAGAGAGAGGAGAGAGAGAAGAGAGAAGACAAGAGATAATGACATAAAATAAGTAAAAGGACAAGTAAAAATAATGATAAAAGTGGAGATGTTCTTTTTTACAGACTAGGAACTTTTTAAATATTTTTCAGAAATAGTTCTTCTGGCCATTCTGGTACACTCTAAGAATATATTAACAGGCGCTCCTTAACTCTCACTCCTGTTAACTCTGCTCAGGTACTCCTGTTCGCACTCAAGTACTCTCATTTACAACCCAGGTGCCTACCATTTACACCCTAGAGTTGCTCTCATTTACACCCAGATGCACCCGTTTACACCCAGGTGCTCCCCTTTACACGCAGGTGCTCATGATTTGTGACATTTGTCACTCATAATCTTTTTCGTGATGTTTAGTGTGAGTAAGTTTTCCGATTGCAATTTATTCCTTATAAATACTTAATTTACTCTCATCAGTGCTAATTAATAATTAACAATATTATTAGAGCCTATTGGCATTATCAGTAAAGATCTTATGCAAGTAATACCAGAGAGATAATAAAGTTTTAATAGAGAGGCATTTAACTGGAAGTTTAATAAACCAAAATTTGTCGAGAATAGTGTAATGAGTTCATATTCCTTAGAGCTGGAACGATTTGAGAACAATTCGTTACTCAAATGCATTCATTGCATACACTTTGTATTTTGACACCTAATAATTTAGAGGGAGAGTCAATTCAATTCCCAGGCGTGGTAAATACCTATTAATTTAGGTATTTTAACATATGAAATTCCCTATGTGGGTAAATACCTATTAATTTGGGTATTAGGTAACAATGCGAATTCCCAGTGGGTAAAATATCGAAAAACGACGCCACTTTTCGACACCGAATCAACACCCGGTTTCCGACGTCGCTTCATTCAACGTCGGAACCCCGTCTGCCATCACTTATGAATATTGTGCCCTCTCTGGGATAATAATGAGCGAATAGGTCTGATTCTGTAAAGGAAGTGGACGGTTAATTATACCATGCAAATGCTGCCAGTATCTTCAATTCTCATGTCATAGCTGCTAGCAGCATCGGCTCAATAGCGAGGAATATGAAGATCTGTCGTAAGTAGTGAAACACTACCAAATAGCAAGAATCATATTAAGATCAGTTTAACTCGCGGCTGGGAACTGAAGGATTTACAACAGGGAATAATAAAATGGTTTTCACAATAAAATAAAAAATGGTTTTCACAAATAAAATAAAAAATGGTTTTCACAATAAAATAAAACATGGTTTTCACAATATCAATAAGAACACTGTTGACCAGACCACACACTAGAAGGTGAAGGGACGACGACTTTTCAGTCCGTCCTGGACCATTCTCAGTCGATTGTGAGAATGGTCCAGACGGACCGAAACGTCGTCGTCCCTTCACCTTCTAGTGTGTGGTCTGGTTAACATCTTAGCCACGTTATGTGACTCATCGCCTCAATTGAATGATCCATCATAAAAATTCATGAGCACACCCACCAACCTACATCCAGCACACAAAAAAAGAATATCCAACGTTAACACAGTTAATTGTTGTTGTTTAAGGGATGCCTTAAACTAAAAAAATATTCCATTAGGAGCATAATCTTTTTTTTGGACGAAATTACAGATATTATTTTGTTTTATGTCTGACGGGAATGAGTCAGAGTTAGCATTTTTTCTTTAATATAGTGTGAAACGGGCTAGATTTTTGTGGCATAAAGTTCACAGTCGAAATTTGTGGATAGGCTTTTCTCGGCGGTCAGGATTTTAATATAATTATAGTTAAATATGACTTCTTCGCAAAATATTGAAAATATGTGGATGAATCTGATGCATTTTACAGGAGGTAGTCATACAATAATAGTTATGTCAGACTTTGTAATTAAATGTTCGTGGGTACTAGTAAATCTTTAAACTTTAAAATATCTGCCTAAGAAATAAATCACATAATAATGTAGTTTACCAAAATATACATGCAATCCTATAAACGTCTTATTTTGACTCCCTCTCAAACTCTTCCTTCTCACTACTTGACATGGTTTCCCGACAGACGAACGTCTGTAAGGTGCAGCGACTGAAACGGTCGTCACATAGGGGACCCAGACCGACTGAAACCGTCGTCCCATAAGGGTCCCAGACCTGACTGAAACTGTCGTCACATGAAGGGTCTCCAGACCCGACCTGAAACGTCGTCACATGTAAGGGTCCCAGACCGACTGAAACTCGTCACATAAGGTGTCTCAGACTGACTGATAACGTCTCATCATAAGGGTCCCATGATCCGACTGAAACTGTCGTCACATAAGGGCCCCCTAAGACAGGACCGAAAACGTCGCGTCAATTTAATTCACGTTGTGGTGTACTTCATTACAGAATCTCCACTTAGATATAGATTTACAATCCTGAAAACAACAGGAATGCTCTTGAAAATTAAAAAATACTGTATTGTAATGATTAACATACTAGGGGTAATACATCTATTCATGATAATATCTACACAGTAACGACGCTATAACAAAGGCCTCACCATGGGGGGTCCACGGTTCGAGACTCCTACAGCCCAAGGGAATGGAATGTAACACCGCTATAACTTGGAAATATCTACAGTAACAACGCTATACGGAATTCCACAGTAACAAGCCTATACATTGGAAATATCTGCACAGTACAACACTATACGTTGGTAATATCTGCCAGCAGTAACAACCCTCTACATAGTAATATCTGCACAGTAACAACCTATACATAGTAATATCTGCACAGAAACCTACAAGATATGCAGACCAACACACGTATACTACAGTCAACCATTAGTAATATCTGCAACAGTAACAACGCTATTATAACAATAACACAGTAACAGCGCCGTTCATTTTATAATTTTATTTACAAAATAATTGTTCTAGGTGCAGCCAGTAATCGTGCCAAACAAATCGTCGTGTGGGTCAAAATGGTGACTCGGGCTACGCCTGTTCCCTCGTGAATTCGGGCGACCCTGACCAGTCGACGTCTGTCCCAAACCCAAAAACACTCCCTTGCAAAGTTGGGGTTTAGCAATAGCTGCAAGCATCTCGCCTTCAACCTTGAAAAGACAGGCTGACAGACGAATGATTGGAATTATCAGTGGAAAGTGCAAGCAATACGACTATATAGCACTGCGAAGGTGGGTAGGCTCTCACTTATTGACATAGATGGTAATAATACAGATTAATGGGCAAAGGACACAATTTTAAAGAAGGTCACTACTATTATAACCTAGGAGTGGTCGTGTACAAGTCGTGGCGGGGCCCTGCGGGTCCTAATGGTCTCCTGGCGAGCCATATATATATATTTCCACTCCTTTTGTTAAGAGGCAGCTCAATTCACTAATTAGGTCATTATCAATTATCATCAATCCCGAATATGTTAATTAGCAAGTCATGGATGTGTGTTCTGAGAGCTGAGAGAGTTCATCAGCGGGATAAGTAATTGCATTCTCCTTGTTGGTGTTTGTCGTTTCAGACAAATTTTTGTAGGTGTATGTGTGTGTGTGGTGTGTGTGTGTGTGTGTGTGTTGTGTATTTACTATTTGTATTACTATTGTATTTACTATTTCTACCTGTAGAATCGAGGTATTAGCTCTTGGGACCCCACCTTTCAAAATTGATTATTCCTCTATTATTTCGACTACTTATATTTGTCCTTCTAACACACCGCACATACCCAAGAAGCAGCCCGTAGCAGCCTTTTAACTACCAGGTACTTATTTCGTGTTAGGTGAACAGGGTCGCCAGGGTGAAAGAAACTTCTGCCGGTTCTGCCTCTGGGCAGAGGGATCGAACCTCGGGCCCTAGGACTACGACCCCAGAGCTCTGTCCAATTGGCCGCGAGGCCCTTTTGCGTGTGTAGCTTCAGTGTTTTGTGAATTCCTATCATGACGTGCATAGGTTATGCTTGTCCAGAAATAAGTTCTATTTTTTATGATGTCCAACTCACTTGGGCTGGACGGTAGAGCCACGGTCTCGCTTCATGCAGGTCGTCGTTCCAATCCCACGACTGTCCAAGTGGTTGGGCACCATTCCTCCCCCCCACCGTCCATCCCCAAATCCCTTATCCTGACCCCTTCCAAGTGCTATATAGTCGTGTCATGGCTAGGCGCATTCCCCTGAAAAATTTCCCTTCCCTTCTTTATGGAGACATCTAATTAACGAATGACCTTGTTGTTACAATTACAGACATAACATCAACCAGGCAACAAACCATACACACACAATCACTCTCTGAGTTGAGCCGTCCACTGAAGAACGGAACACATCAGATTATGTTCTGTTAGTGAGAAAAATGCAACATTATTACCTTTTCTCATCGGCTTTCCTTCTGACATTTCCCTCGGAATTTCCTCGAAATTTACGAGTTTTCATTCATGTAAATCAATTCTCATTTATGTAAATCGAATTCTCATTTATGTAAATCGAATTCTCATTTATGTAAATCTAATTCTCATTTATGTAAATCAAATTCTCATTTACGTAAATCAAATTCTCATTCATGTAAATCTAATTCTCATTTACGTAAATCAAATTCTCATTCATGTAAATCTAATTCACATTTATGTAAATCAAATTCTCATTTATGTAAGTCTAATTCCCATTTATGTAAGTGACCAATCCATCTGAGTTGAGTCTTACATGTCGATGTTTGGGACTCTGCAAAATTATTGAGAAAACTTGTGACAGATGATGATTGTATAAAATTCTCCAAGTTGACTTCAACAAGCTGCTGAGTTAGTGCGAGAAATGGCTGGTAGAGTTCAACGCCAGCAAGTGTAAGATGATGGGAATAGGGTGAACGGAGAACAGAACTCGCCCGATGGAAGGAGGTCAGTGTAACACTGTGGGGAGTCCTGCAGCTCAGTGTTACAAGAGGTGAGATTGATCTCTTTGCTTACTTCGTCTATGTTCATTCTCCAGATTTACAAATTCAGTGTTAAAAAAACTATGGCAATACTGTAATACTGAAGCTCTAAAACGCCCCAGGACTCACCTGACAACACTGTAATGACGCCAAAACCCTCCCACGATTCACGTGACAGACACGACCACCTTATATAGATACGTCGACGACTAAGACTCTCTCTCGACGGGAGACATCTCCTGTCCACGAGGCTCACCATAGCCCGTGCTTCTTGCCCAGCTCCTGTGCCAGGTAAGTTACGGGCTCACCATAGCCCGTGCTACTTGGAACTTGTTCCAAGTAGCTGAATCTATAACAACAACGACGACTAAGACTCAGCGACGACTAAGGCTCAAGCAACGACTAAGACTGTCATACAGTGCTCCTCGGGATCCCCACATCGAACAGAACGACCTTGACCAAAACGTAACTTTCACGGCATAACAACGAAACAGTGTCGCTAAAACCTGTAGTTACGTTGTGTGTTCGTTGGTGGGTCAGACTTTAAGGAGCAAGACGTTATTTACCAACCGAGCGTAACACAGCTCCTTCAAGACTCGCTTTATCTGCGAACACAACAGTCGCAGCATAAAAAGCATTGTTAGTAAGCGAATTTGTATTTTTTAGCTCATTAGTCTGTAAACAGATTGCTTCGCTTTTTACAAAATATCTGGTATATGAAGCCAGGCTTGGAAGCCAGGAGCCAGGCCTGGAAGCCATGATCCAGGCCTGGAAGCCAGGAGCCAGGCCTGGAAGCCAGGAGCCAGGCCTGGAAGCCAGGAGCCAGGCCTGGAAGCCATGACCCAGCCCTGGAAGCCATGACACAGCCCTGGAAGCCATGACCCAGCCCTGGAAGCCATGACCCAGGCCTGGAAGCCATGACACAGCCCTGGAAGCCATGACCCAGCCCTGGAAGCCATGACCCAGCCCTGGAAGCCATGACCCAGCCCTGGAAGCCATGACCCAGCCCTGGAAGCCATGACCCAGCCCTGGAAGCCATGACCCAGCCCTGGAAGCCATGACCCAGCCCTAGAAGCCATGACCCAGCCCTGGAAGCCATGACCCAGCCCTGGAAGCCATGACCCAGGCCTGGAAGCCATGACCCAGCCCTGGAAGCCATGACCCAGCCCTGGAAGCCATAACCCAGCCCTGGAAGCCATGACCCAGCCCTGGAAGCCATGACCAAGGCCTGGAAGCCATGACCCAGGCCTGGAAGCCATGACCCAGCCCTGGAAGCCATGACCCAGCCCTGGAAGCCATGACCCAGCCCTGGAAGCCATGACCCAGCCCTGGAAGCCATGACCCAGCCCTGGAAGCCATGACCCAGCCCTAGAAGCCATGACCCAGCCCTGGAAGCCATGACCCAGCCCTGGAAGCCATGAACCCAACACAAAGACATCCGGAGCAAATATTTTCCTACCATATGATTACTCGACTTTAAATGTCTTGTTTTTCTCCAGTTTGACGATGAATTGTCAAGCCTGAATTTGCATGATAACCAGATCCGTATTTGCACGAAATTCTATTAGAGAAGACCCATAAAAGATTTATTAAAATTTGTACATTACACAACCACTGATAGTAGATAAATGTCTCTCTCTCTCTCTCTCATTAAGATAAACACAGATCAGAAGACATGACGCGTGGAGTGACAGGTATGTTACACTTTCATGCTTTCAGTTGTGTGGTTACTGTTTCTTGTCATTTCAGATTTGTAGTTTTTATTTTGAACTGTATTTTGCTCGTAACAATATTATCACTTGTCTTTACTGTCTCTCAGGTCCAAGGCATTATATACCAACGTGTCCCAGATGGCCATTTATCAACGTTGGGGAGAGTTCAGCTCCGAGAATATATACTCAGCAGCCGGTATCCGTTACCCAGGCAACGGAGCCTTTATCCTCTCATCTGTAAATGGCCTCGCGGCGCATTTTACTGACAGGAGTGAGACGAACGGACGCAAAATAGGTTTGTTTATCATGCATGAAGCGCCGAGTGAATAACAAGAGATGGAGAGGGGGTGGGGCAGGGTTGCAAGGGCTGGGGCTATTGTTGTGACTGACTCTGCGAAGATTGCTTGTTGTAACGAGTACTTAATGCTGTAACGAGACATTGCAACCTGTGTGTGTGTGTGTGTGGTGTGTGTGGTGTGTGTGTGTGTGTGTGTACTCACCTAGTTGTACTCACCTAGTTGTGCTTGCGGGGGTTGAGCTCTGGCTCTTTGGTCCCGCCTCTCAACCGTCAATCAACAGGTGTACAGTTTCCTGAGCCTAATGGGCTCTATCATATCTACATTTGAAACTGTGTATGGAGTCAGCCTCCACCACATCGCTTCCTAATGCATTCCATTTGTCAACCACTCTGACACTAAAAAAGTTCTTTCTAATATCTCTGTGGCTCATTTGGGCACTCAGCTTCCACCTGTGTCCCCTAGTGCGTGTGCCCTTGTGTTAAACAGCCTGTCTTATCAACCCTGTCGATTCCCTGAGAATCTTGAATGTGGTGATCATGTCCCCCTAACTCTTCTGTCTTCCAACGAAGTGAGTTTAATTCCTGCAGTCGCTCCTCGTAGCTCATACCTCTCAGCTCGGGTACTAGTATGGGGCAAACCTTTGAACCTTTTCCAGTTTAGTATTATGCTTGACTAGATAGGGACTCCATGCTGGAGCCGTGTACTCNAAGGTAATTCTCTACGACACTTCTTTAATTTAAGAAATTGTAGATGAACTGTCAACAAAAACACTCCTCCATCTACCCACACTGCAAGGGAAAACACTGTAGGGAACAGTTCTTTCACAACTCTCTGCTAGACTGGTCAGCTCAACCTCGTGCTTCCAAAAACCATTTTTATCTTGGCATTCTGTCTATATTCCATCCCCCCGTCTCTCTTCCACCTGTCTCACAAAACCACCCTCTCCCGTTCATACAACCTGTCCATCATCTGTCTCCCACACCACCCCCGTCTCCCGTCTGTCAAACATTCTGACCCTCCGCTTTCACTCATCATTCTCTACCTTTGTCCAAGTACTGCTTTTATTTCCTCTCCGCGTATTTTCTGCTTTCAATACCCGTCCTTCCCTCCGTATATAGCTCCATCTCTTGTGTTCTATTTCTGTCGTGGAGATCCGATGTACCTGATATCCGGACACCAGCTCTTGGGCCAGCGTTAGTGAACGAGATGATGAATGTGTTGCTCAATAGTTTATTCAATATTAATGAACAACATTGAAAGCAAAACAGGTTTTCACAGGTTATTCGTGAACGCTTCTCCCGTCCCACAATAGATATTTAATGATATCTCGTCCTGCTGCGAGATATAGTTTACATTCAGTGACATTTATCGGAATTAAATCCCGTGAAATTATTTCCAATATGATATATTCAGCACATTAGGTATTACATCACAGGAGACCATATACAGAGACAGCAACATGATCCAATCTTGCAATACACCTCAAGCAATACTGTCCATTGTTGCTTGAGGTGCTTATCAGTTCTTGTTTCATTAGTTACAAATGCGATACAATGTGATACAATGTGATACAATAAGCGATACAATATGTGATACAATAAGCTCCAAGTGTTCTGGTAACTCCTGCACGTAGTCCCACATAGTCTGAGCTACATGTGGTTTATATATGTGGCAATTAACTCCAGAAGTTTGTAACGTGTGTGTCTTATTTTATATTTGTTTTGGTGTGTAGCAAAAGAGGATACAATGGTCCACTGGTGGGAATGGTCCACTGGTGGGAATGGTCCGCTGGTGGGAATGGTCCGCTGGTGAGAATGGTCCGCTGGTGGGAATGGTCCGCTGGTGGGAATGGTCCGCTGGTGGGAATGGTCCGCTGGTGGGAATGGTCCGCTGGTGGGAATGGTCCGCTGGTGGGAATGGTCCGCTGGTGGGAATGGTCCGCAGGTGGGAATGGTCCGCTAGTGGGAATGGTCCGCAGGTGGGAATGGTCCGCAGGTGGGAATGGTCCACTGGTGGGAATGGTCCGCTGGTGGGAATGGTCCGCTGGTGGGAATGGTCCGCAGGTGGGAATGGTCCGCTGGTGGGAATGGTCCGCTGGTGGGAATGGTCCGCAGGTGGGAATGGTCCGCTGGTGGGAATGGTCCGCAGGTGGGAATGGTCCGCAGGTGGGAATGGTCCGCTGGTGGGAATGGTCCGCTGGTGGGAATGGTCCGCTGGTGGGAATGGTCCGCTGGTGGGAATGGTCCGCTGGTGGGAATGGTCCGCTGGTGGGAATGGTCCGCTGGTGGGAATGGTCCGCTGGTGGGAATGGTCCGCTGGTGGGAATGGTCCGCTGGTGGGAATGGTCCGCTGGTGGGAATGGTCCGCTGGTGAGAATGGTCCGGTAGTGGGAATGGTCCGCTGGTGGGAATGGTCCGCTGGTGGGAATGGTCCGCTGGTGGGAATGGTCCGGTAGTGGAATGGTCCGCTGGTGGGAATGGTCCACTGGTGGGAATGGTCCGCTGGTGGGAATGGTCCGCTGGTGGGAATGGTCCGCTGGTGGGAATGGTCCGGTAGTGGGAATGGTCCGCTGGTGGGAATGGTCCACTGGTGGGAATGGTCCGCTGGTGGGAATGGTCCGCTGGTGGGAATGGTCCGCTGGTGGGAATGATTCGCTGATGAGAACGCACCACTGATGAGAACGCTCCACTGATGAGTGTGCATTCTATTAATTCGACCGGAAATCTGATTAGCATAATAATTATCCATTCAGAGTCTTTATTTGCAACCTTAATTAACGTCTCTCATTCACCCTATTTCGGTCTCATCTGATAAAGAGACAGAGAACAATACATCACAGCATCTGTGCCTCTCACAGCATCTGTGCGTCTCACATGCTCTGTGCCTCTCACAGCATCTGTGCCTCTCACAGCATCTGTGCCTCTCACAGCATCTGCGCCTCTCACAGCATCTGCGCCTTTCACAGCATCTGCGCCTCTCACAGCATCTGCGCCTTTCACAGCATCTGCGCCTCTCACAGCATCTGCGCCTCTCACAGCATCTGCGCCTCTCACAGCATCTGCGCCTTTCACAGCATCTGCGCCTCTCACAGCATCTGTGCCTCTCACAGATCTGCGCCTCTCACAGCATCTGCGCCTTCAGCATCTGCGCCTTTCACAGCATCTGCGCCTCTCACAGCATCTGCGCCTCTCACAGCATCTGTGCATCACATAGTATCTCATAGCATCTGTGCATCTGTGCATCACACAGCGTCTGTAGTAGAAAATAATAATAATACAAAAAAAATCATTTGAGCATCTCACATCATCTGTGCATCTCACAGCTTGTGTGTATTTCACAGCATCTTAAATCCTACAATAATTCTTCATCCGCTGTTAAACAAACATTTTATGTTTCCTAGGACCACTCAGAGTTCCTTTCAATATTATATTCCAAATAAGTTCCTAATTTCGAATCTCAAACCAACTTAAGAACAAAGGTAACTACAAAAGGCCTATTGACCTATTCGAGGAAGCTCCTATTTATGTTTCTCCCAAAGTTATTGTGTCTAACCTACGCTTGAAACTATCTTGGGATTCTACGTCTATGTTAAATGATAATTTTTCTCACGAATCAACACGTCTATTCTGATTCCTGTTTGTACGTTTGAACTCCAAAAGTATGTCGTCTAAACCCCTCTTAATAATTCTCGAGAATATTGTTACCGACTCTGAAACCATTATATCGTCGGGCAGCACTATAGGGTATGTTAGTCTTTATGACATTTATGCCAGCTTGATTGAACAATAAATGAGATTAATATGTTGACATTTAAACAAAAACTGCTTTAAAATACGTCGGAAAATATTACAATAACAAGGAAATGTATGTTATCTCTCTCCCTCCCTCTCTCCCTCCCTCTCTCTCTCTCTCACACTTTCTCTCTCTCTCTCTCTCTCTCTCTCTCTCTCTCTCTCTCTCTCTCTCTCTCTTTCTCTTATACATATCCACAAAATAAATAAAAGAAACAGCAAAGGCATAAAAGTGATTGTAGCTCAGTAAAATAAAATACTCTTCACTGTTGATTTACGCTTAAAATTACCCATTTTAATGTCAGCTGAAATATCCTCGGGAGACGAGTCTTCCCCGAACCCAACCAACCAACATTAAGAAATATACAACAGACCCATAGGAGCAGTGATGCGGATTCGAACTTATGAGCTGGTTATTCCCAGATGCACTCTCTAGTCACGACTCCAGTGAATTTGTTCACTGATATATCATGAAACGTGATTTCTCTGTGTATTAAGAAAGATAAACAATACGATAACGCTTCAAATCTGAAGAATAATACGAAATGTCTTGAAAATACAAGCTAGAGAAGAGCCGTAGGATACAGTGATACATAACTGGATACACTCTGGATACAAAGGATTTAAGACGTAAGAACAAATAACAGGATACAAAAGCAGAACGTTGCATTCACTAGACTTCTTCTGATTAAGAAAAGTGTCTTGGTTTACTAAAGAAAGCTCTATTTTGACTCGTAATGAGATGTTGAAGAACACTATTGTTGCTCATAAGCAATTGCGAGGGCAGTAGTTTACCCAAAGGCCGGGAGGAAATATGAGGTAATATCTCATGGATTATGAGAGAACATTAACTTGAAACTATGCCAATTCTTTAAGAAGATTTTCACGATTTGGAGCTGGAGGTTCTGACGCCCCGCACGAGGAAAGGGGAGTTAATGGCTTCCTTTACTGGCCCAAGTGACTTTATGTCTTTCGTGACGAGGGAAGGGTGGAGAAAGTGGGCGATTATGACCAGATAAACAAGGGAAGCTTAATGCTTCATGACACGAGGAAAGAGGTCTTTCGTAACCTCATTGACTAGGGGGAAGGTCCTTCACAGCTTCATTCACTAGGGGAGGGTCTTTTCCTACCTCATTGGCTAGGGGAGGGTCTTTCGTGCCCCGATTACCGAAAAGTGGCTTTTTATGCTTGCTGTGATTGAGATCAGAGTTCAGTCCAGGCAAGTAGAGGCATGGTTAGACGGCTCAGTATAGAGACAAGTTTAGAGACATGATTAGACGGTCTAATGGCTCAGTTTCTAGGCGTCGTTCCTACCAATTATGCTCGAGTGTGATTATATTAACTATCCCTTACTTGGTTCTAAAAAGTTTAATTCACAGCTCCTTTATAGGGTTATGTATTACGAAGGAACGCCAAATGCAAGCGTAGTTGTTATGGCTACCAGTTCATGGACAGGAAGCTAACGATTTATTTCCACAGGATGTAACCCACAATAGTCTACCGAATCTCAGGTGCCTACTGCCAGGTGAAAAGAGGCATCAGGGGTTAGATAATCAGCCAGACATCTCGTCCAGCCGGGAACGAACCCAGGACTAATTGGTGAATGCCGAAATTATTTACTAATGAGTTCAAGTTCGCTTAATTAGCTGTAATGCAACAGTTACCTATAATAAATACACGTAACTATGCACAAAATTAAAAAATATACAATATTTATTTACATTTGAAGAAACAAAATATCTTTTTGTTACACAGTCCGGAAAAAACCTGACGTATGTGCCTTTACGAACAGTCAAAACCCGAAATTAAAAACATTTCACTATCCGTACGGCAAATTTAGTACTGTCGCTGCCAGAGGGTAGCGGACATGAGAGGAAATTGGTTTCATAACCCAATACGTTGTAAACTGGAATATGGTTTGGTGTTGGCCTTAAGATCTATCAACCTCTGAGGGTTATTAAGGTCCCCCACAGTAGCATATACTGACCAACCACCAAGTATGATGGTTGGTCAGTATGGCCTAACAACGTCCAGGTGGTTATTAAGGCCACTTCAGTAGTTACTGACCAACCATCAAGCTTGGTGTTGGCCTTAAGGCCTATCAACCACTGAAGGGTATTAAAGTTGCCACAATAACATACTGACCATCCAGTAAGTGTACTTTAATCGTGTATACACATTTCAGGACCAAAATATACTCTCAGGTGTCAACCCGTCCTCGGAAATTCGTATAGTCAATATTGACTTATTAAATACGTGCATAGGTGATATACTAAACATAATAGTTTACCTTGAAAAGCTTCATAGAAAACACCAACCTACCTAACCTTGTAAGTATGTTAAGATAAGCATCTTATTGCTTCGTAATTACAATATTACTTAACCTATACCTATAAAGGTTAAGTAACAATTGTAATTACGAAGCTATAAGATGCTTATCTTAAGTCAGGATATGATTGGGATGGGACGGGGGGAAGGCATGGTGTCCCACCACTGGACTGGGGAATTGAACG
>WNGS01005997.1:19501308-19533681 GCA_020271785.1 Procambarus virginalis | reverse complement strand
CCCTTCCCAGTGCTATATAGTCGTAATGGCTTGGCACTTTCCCCCTGATAGTTCCCTTCCCTTCACACATCATTGGAACTTGATGTCACTTTACTAACCAAGTCCCTGCATAAAATATTCGTATACCGACATCACTTCAATTTTCTAAAGATTCCGAATTAACCTCCTCGTTAAACTTTCGTTAACAAAAGTCAGTGTTGGTTAACTGCAGCTCTTCGTTAAGGCTGCGTTACTTCTGTTCTCCCTCCCTTACTCTAAGGTTTACATTGTTGCTTTAATTATCAGTTAATTTTGTACCTGCAGTATTTTATATATGTCATCTTTTGTACTTGCAATATTTTATGCCTGTTATCTATTGTACTTGCAATATTTTATGCCTGTCATCTATTGTACTTGCAATATTTTATGCCTGTTATCTATTGTACTTGCAATATTTTATGCCTGTCATCTATTGTACCTGCAATATTTTATTCCTGTCATCTATTGTACTTGCAATATTTTATGCCTGTCATCTATTGTACCTGCAATATTTTATTCGTGTCATATATTGTACCTGCAATATTTTATTCCTGCAATACGTCGTGCCTGTGTGAGAAAGTTAGTGAGTGCGTGAATGAATATTAATATTTTTTTTATTACCGGACACCGAGTAATCCCAAAGATAAATTACAATGGAAAAAAGTGTCTTCAATTAAACTACAATATATGCGGGCCATCCCAACTATTTAAAACTGTCAGTGGGCAGTTTTAACTAGTTATTCCTCTCTGGTAATATACATATTTCGAAATATACGTACGCCAAGAGGTGTTTCGGACCAGGGGTACATAATTTATTGCTAGCTTTTAAACTCGGACCACTCGTATACCTTTCAGACTGGTCGGTAGAGCGAGGTTTTCTTTTAACAGGGTCGGCGGGCTATCCCTCTATGGTCTAAGTAGTTGGGTATCGTCAGTCCGTCCTTATATACCGGCTCCTTGTCCTCGTATCCGTTCCAGGTGTTGTATAGTCTTAGCGCTCCTAACTTATAATTATTTTTAATTAACCTTGTTTGCCTAAATATTCTTTTTGGACGACTGATTAGAATGTTTTAACTTCGAGAATAGTTTTCTCGATTCCTTCGTGTATCCTATGTGGGGGGAAGGCCAGATTGGGCAGCTTAGACCTCGTCAAGAAGATGACTTGATTAAGCTGGGCCAGAAGCGAGACCTCGTTAAGAAGATGACTAGTTTAGCTTGAGCGAGAAGCGAGACCTCGTCAAGAAGATGACTTGTTCAAGCTTGGGCCAGAAGCGAGACTCGTCAAGAAGAGACTTGTTAAGCTTGGAGCAGAAGCGAGACCTCGTCAAGAAGATAGCTTGTTTGCATTATATTACTATCAACATGGGAGTCCTGTCGCTAAAATAGATCACTAACCAGGACACTGAGCGTGGAAGAAAGTGTTGAAATTGCAGAGTCGAAGAAGCAGAACGAAAGGCTTCTTGTAGTCATTAAGAGCGAGAAAGTTTGTATTGTCGAGCACTCTCTCTCTCTCTCTCCTCTCTCTCTCTCTCTCTCTCTCTCTCTCTCTCTCTCGCTCTCTCTCGCTCTCTCTCTCTCTCTCTCTCTCTCTCTCTCTCTCTCTCTCTCTCGCTCTCTCGCTCTCTCTCTCCCTCTCTCTCTCTCTCACTCTCTCTCTATATCTCTCTCACAGACAAAGGTCAAAGAGCGTTCACAAGTGATGAGCTATTTTGCAAGTCCTCGTCTTTCTGAGGACAATCAACTGACGCCAAAGTTGAACAGTTCTGACCAAGGAAGTCAGGTCAGTTGAACAGTTCTGACCAAGAAAGCCAGAACAGTTGACCAGTTCTGACCAAGGAAGTCAGAACAGCTGAACAGTTCTGACCAAAGAAGTCAAACAGTTGAACAGTTCTGACCAAGGAAGTTAAACGGTTCGTAAGGCCAGATTAGTTCTGACCAGGAAAGGGCAAGTTGAACACTTTACATATTCATCCACCCGAAGAAGCTAAATGGCTCACAAGTCTCCTTGGACGGACAACAAGCCATTGTTTATAGTCTTGAATTGTAGGCAACGTAGTTAAAGACTCAAATTAGTTAAAAACCTAATTAAATGTTATAATTTAATGTAATTTAACCCAGCAGCTGAAATCGAGTTTAAACACAGCAATTATTCTAAACACATCAGCAGCATCAACAGGGAACAACCACAGCAACAGCAGCAAGGAGCATTAACAGGGAACAACCACAGCAAAAGCAGCAAGGAGCATCAACAGGGAACAACCACAGCAACAGCAACAAGGAGCATCAACAGGGAACAACCACAGCAACAGCAACAAGGAGCATCAACAGGGAACAACCACAGCAACAGCAACAAGGAGCATCAACAGGGAACAACCACAGCAACAGCAACAAGGAGCATCAACAGGGAACAACCACAGCAACAGCAACAAGGAGCATCAACAGGGAACAACCACAGCAACAGCAACAAGGAGCACCAACAGGGAACAACCACAGCAACAGCAGCAAGGAGCACCAACAGGGAACAACCACAGCAACAGCAGCAAGGAGCATCAACAGGGAACAACCACAGCAACAGCATCAAGGAGCATCAACAGGGAACAACCACAGCAACAGCAACAAGGAGCATCAACAGGGAACAACCACAGCAACAGCATCAAGGAGCATCAACAGGGAACAACCACAGCAACAGCAACAAGGAGCACCAACAGGGAACAACCACAGCAACTGCATCTGATATATATTACACCCGCTAGCTATTAACGACGTCCTTTGGTTTCATAAACTGCCTATTGGTTGTTTTTATTGGTCCACTCAGCTGGTGAACTGGCATTAACGGCCCAACCACTCGCCACTGGAGCCCAGGTAACACAACCTTAACACTCTCGTATATTAAGAGCTAATCTTCCGTGGCGGGAGTGTGAAGAAACCATGTAACTACGACAGAGTAAAATAACCCTTGGAAATTTAATACATAGTGGTGGTTTTTTTTCGTGTCGTCGCTTTGCCTACAGCCAGCAACATGCGGATTTCTTGCACCATAGACACAAGTTTTTGGGTTTTAATACTTGTGTCTTTAATACCCCCTATTTAATGCATATATATTTTTCCAACGTGTATTTGATGTAAATATGTCTTGCGTCGTGGAAAGGGCAACGACGCTATGCAAGAACAATGGAATAACGTACCAAATCAGCCTTTGGAACATGTGAGTACTTTGGAACATGGGAGTAGAGTCAGAGTGGATAGAGCTACGAGGCTCATTGGGAGCACAGCTTAGGTCAGTGAGAGGGCTTCCAGGAGTCTACAGGGCTGTAGAGGCTTCGATATATATATATATATATATATATATATATATATATATATATATATATATATATATATATATATACATATATGGGCCAATAGTCCATATACCAATTGCCAATTGGTATACCATATACCAAGGCCAATTGTCCATATACATATATGGGCCAATATGGGCCAATAGGCCCTTCCGCAGTTACTTCCATTCATACCTTCAATTTACCCAGTTAATATCCAGTTAATATCCAGTTAATATCCATTGTTTTCGTGTTCTGTCCTTTGTTGAAAGTTTTGTTCACCTCATTAAAAACTGTTGTAACATATCACCTCACCCAAAACGCGGGTATAAAATGAAGATGAAAGCTGTTTAAATCATATATATATGTATATATATATATATATATATATATATATATATATATATATATATATATATATATATATATATATATATATATATATTATTAAATATGACCGAAAAAGTAAGATTAATAATTCTAACACGAATTTTCTCAATTTTCCTTATGTTTGTTTTTACTGATGACGGTAAATGGAAATCAATTCTCCAAAATTCATTCTTTATTTCTTAGTCTGACGCGACACTTGAGCGCGTTTCGTAAAACTTATTACATTTTCAAAGACTTTAGTTACACACACACAGAACAACTATAACTGAACAGAGTTTAAACAGCTTTTCTTTTTTATACCTGCATTTGGGTGAGGTGACATGTTACAATGGTTTGGGGTGAGGTGAGAACAAACACAGAACACGAAACAATGGGTATAAGCTAAAGGGAAGAATAGATCTGTAACTGCAGAATTGTGATATGTCTGCAGTTGCAGATCTATTCTTCCCTTTAGCTTATACCCATTGTTTCGTGTTCTGTGTTTGTTCTCACCTCACCCCAAACCATTGTAACATGTCACCTCACCCAAATGCAGGTATAAAAAAGAAAAGCTGTTTAAACTCTGTTCAGTTATAGTTGTTCTGTGTGTGTGTAACTAAAGTCTTTGAAAATGTAATAAGTTTTACGAAACGCGCTCAAGTGTCGCGTCAGACTAAGAAATAAAGAATGAATTTTGGAGAATTGATTTTCCATTTACCGTCATCAGTAAAAACAAACATAAGGAAAATTGAGAAAATTCGTGTTAGAATTATTAATCTTACTTTTTCGGTCATATTTAATAACATATGTCTACAGGAAAGACTGCTACCAAAATATACTAATATATATATATATATATACATATATATATATATATATATATATATATATATATATATATATATATATATATATATATATATAACTGAAAACTCACACCCCAGAAGTGACTCGGACCCATACTGCCAGGAGCAATGCAACTGGTATGTACAGGGACGCCTTAATCCACTTGACCATCACGACCGGACATAAGGAAGTGATAGCCGAAGCTATTTGAACCACTTCCCCGCCGGCACTCGGATGGTAATCTTGGGCATAGCATTTTTATCAAATCACCTCATTTTTTGGGGCAACACGTGAGGAACACAAAGGAGGTTTGTGTTCCTCACGTGTTGCCCCCAAAAATGAGGTGATTTGATAAAAATGCTATGCCCAAGATTACCATCCGAGTGCCGGCGGGGAAGTGGTTCAAATAGCTTCGGCTCTCACTTCCTTATGTCCGGTCGTGATGGTCAAGTGGATTTAGGTGTCCCTGTACATACCAGTTGCATTGCTCCTGGCAGTATGGGTTCGAGTCACTTCTGGGGTGTGAGTTTTCAGTTGCATATAGTCCTGGAGACCATTCAGGCTTGTTCGCATATATATATATATATATATATATATATATATATATATATATATATATATATATATATATATATATATTTATATATATATATATATATATATATATATATATATATATATAAATACATAAATTTTATATCCATTGCTTCGTGGTCCATTTTGTCTTGATATATTTGCCACCTTATTAGTATTCTCTCGTGCTGTACCTCTTTATCCAACTACAGAGATGGTTACAGCACAAACGGTACGACATTCGGAGACACGGAAATAGTAGTGGTTGGAAAGCTTTAACAGCTAAGGGAAGTTCTTCCCAAACGAACCGTTGTAATGTGTTTTCCAGGACGCTACTTGAGTTTCATCAGGCCAAGTGGGAGGTTCTGAGGCGGCTTCGGCAGGTAACTCGAAGTTTAGGAGCTTCCTCGAACTAAACTTCTTGGTCGGTAAAGAGAAAGACGAAAGCTTCCGCTAATACAAGGCGATATTAATGCTCGTGAAGGCACTGACATCACTTCCTATTAATCAATATTTTAATAGGGAATTTAAACTTGTGATATCTTATTTGCATTCAAAATTCTTATCTTTAAAATGCCTTATTAATGACGAGTTACAATTCCGTAAATAATGCAACTGTCTTGCTTAATCAGAAACGTAATAACCAAAGAAACTCCTCTTTAATCAGTCGAGGTCGATGCCTAAAGAGGTCAATACTGCGACGCTTCGATCTTCGTTAACACGTTGCCCTATTACCAGATTGGTCGAATCCGCCAACAAATGTGACGTAATAGGTGAGAACAGGTTGGTTGTTGTTGTTGTTGTTAAAGATTTGCTGCCTGGAACATAAAGTTCCAAGTAGCACGGGCTATGGTGAGCCCGTAATAACAGGTTGGTGGACGGACTCTGACGAGGTGTTCACCTCCAGGAGTCAGGCGAGGTCCTCTCACCCTACTGTTGAGCTGAACACCGCGAACCACACGAAGGTTCTCTCTTACATAACCCCCGCTTTCCATCTGCTCCACCTGTTCCTCGCACAGAACCCTCTCCATCCACCTGTCCCACCTATTTCCTAGCCTAGAACCTACTCCTTACAATTGTTCCACTCATTTCATACACAGAATCCTCACCTTACACCTATTCCACCCTTTCGTAGCACAGAACCCATCCTTATACCTGTTCCACCCGTTCCTCACCCTTCGTTACCCCTCATCGTATGCTGCTATCTCCCCTCGCTTCATCCTTGCTTTCTCCCCTCTTTATATACCCTATTCCCACCCTCCTTGAGTCGTTCCAAGTCTTGTGTCTTAATACATTCAAGTGAAGACGACAGCTTCCCCTCGAGTCCGCCAAATCGTTACGCTTCTGACACTTCTAATTAATTCCTATTATCAGTAAAATTAATCATCGTCTTGCACAATGAAACCAAAGCAGTGTGATGTATCCGTAAGAAAATATTGAGGCATCACAAAGATTTCGAACTTGCGTCCCTCGACTCCCCAGACACACGCACAGCCGACTGGACCATGATGATACATAATAGAGATGATACGTAAGAACCATAGAAAAAAAAAAACGTTCTCCAAGACAGAACATCTTAAGTTATATGACATCTTTTGATATATATTATCTTAAAAAATATGTATATATATTTTTTTTAGGGAGGGAGCGAGTGGGAAGAGGGGGAACGTGGGGGAGTAACATGGAAAGGGGAGATAGGGGAAGAGAGGATGGGGGGAAGATAGTGAAAGATAGATGACTGAGGGGGGGGGGATAGGAGAAAGTGGTGAAGGGGGAGAGAGAGATCCAGGTGCACTCGGGTACTCTCCCTTCTAATACGACTATATAACAAATAAGGAATGGCAGGACAATGATCTGGAATATGAGGACAGACTGAAGGAACGCAACTCAACCATTCGGACCTTCTGGGATCGAACTCAGATCCTGCAAGATGCTCTACTGACCAGTCCAAGTGTTGTGAAAATTATGGGGAAAGAAACGTCAACAGAAGTCAAAATCTGGTACGCTTTAATAAGTAATTCACAAACGTGAAACCAAGTTAAATTTGCCCACTCTTGTATAATAAGGTAATTCTCTACGACACTTCTTTAATTTAAGATAGTGTAGATGCACTGTCAACAAAAACACTCCTCCATCTACCCCACACTGCAAGGGAAAACACTGTAGGGAAACAGCTCTTTCACAACTCTCTGCTAGACTGGTCAGCTCAACCTCTTGCTTCCCACAAAACCATATTTTATCTTGGCATTCTGTCTAGTATTCCACCCCCCGTCCTCTCTTCCACCTGTCTCACAAAACCCACCCTCTCCCGTCTCATGCAACCTGTCCCATCTTCTGTCTCCCACACCACCCCCGTCTCCCGTCTGTCAAACATTCTGACCCTCCGCTTTCACTCATCATTCTCTACCTTTTGTCCAAGTACTGCTTTTATTTCCTCTCCGCGTATTTTCTGCTTTCAATACCCGTCCTTCCCTCCGTATATAGCTCCATCTCTTGTGTTCTATTTCTGTCGTTGGAGATCCGATGTACCTGATGTCCGGACACCAGCTCTTGGGCCAGCGTTAGTGAACGAGATGATGAATGTGTTGCTGAATAGTTTATTCAATATTAGTGAACAACATTGAAAGCAAAACAGGTTTTCACAGGTTATTCGTGAACGCTCCTCCCGTCCCACAATAGATATTTAATGATATCTCGTCCTGCTGCGAGATATAGTTTACATTCAGTGACATTTATCGGAATTAAATCCCGTGTAATTATTTCCAATATGATATATTCAGCACATTAGGTATTACATCACAGGAGACCATATACAGAGACAGCAACATGATCCAATCTTGCAATACACCTCAAGCAATACTGTCCATTGTTGCTTGAGGTGCTTATCAGTTCTTGTTTCATTAGTTACAAATGCGATACAATGTGATACAATGTGATACAATAAGCGATACAATATGTGATACAATAAGCTCCAAGTGTTCTGGTAACTCCTGCACGTACCCCCACATAGTCTAAGCTACATGTGGTTTATATATGTGGCAATTAACTCCAGAAGTTTGTAACGTGTGTGTCTTAATTTATATTTGTTTTGGTGTGCAGCAAAAGAGGATACAATGGTCCGTTGGTGGGAATGGTCCGCAGGTGGGAATGGTCCGCTGGTGGGAATGGTCCGTTGGTGGGAATGGTCCGTTGGTGGGAATGGTCCGTTGGTGGGAATGGTCCGTTGGTGGGAATGGTCCGCAGGTGGGAATAGTCCGCTAGTGGGAATGGTCCGCAGGTGGGAATGGTCCACTGGTGGGAATGGTCCACTGGTGGGAATGGTCCGCTGGTGGGAATGGTCCACTGGTGGGAATGGTCCGCTGGTGGGAATGGTCCGCTAGTGGGAATGGTCCGCTGGTGGGAATGGTCCGCTGGTGGGAATGGTCCACTGGTGGGAATGGTCCGCTAGTGGGAATGGTCCGCTGGTGGGAATGGTCCGCTGGTGGGAATGGTCCACTGGTGGGAATGGTCCGCTAGTGGGAATGGTCCGCTGGTGGGAATGGTCCGCTGGTGGGAATGGTCCGCTGGTGGGAATGGTCCGCTGGTGGGAATGATTCGCTGATGAGAACGCACCACTGACGAGAACGCTCCACTGACGAGAACGCTCCACTGATGAGAACGCTCCACTGACGAGAACGCTCCACTGATGAGAACGCTCCACTGATGAGAACGCTCCACTGACGAGAACGCTCCACTGACGAGAACGCTCCACTGATGAGAACGCTCCACTGACGAGAACGCACCACTGACGAGAACGCTCCACTGATGAGAACGCTCCGCTGATGAGTGTGCATTCTATTAATTCGACCGGAAATCTGATTAGCATAATAATTATCCATTCAGAGTCTTTATTTGCAACCTTAATTAACGTCTCTCATTCACCCTATTTCGGTCTCATCTGATAAAGAGACAGAGAACAATACATCACAGCATCTGAGCATCTCACATCATCTGTGTATTTCACAGCATCTTTAAATCCCACAATAATTCTTCATCCGCTGTTAAACAAACATTTTATGCTTCTTAGGACCACTCTGGGCTTCCTTTCAATATTATATTTCCAAATAAGTTCTTAATTTCGAATCTCCCACTAACTTAAGAACAAAGGTAACTACAAAAGGCCTATTGATCTATTCGAGGAAGCTCCTATTTATGTTCCCCCCAAAGTTATATGTGTCTAACCTACGCTTGAAACTATCTTGGGATTCTACGTCTATGTTAAATGGTAATTTTTCTCACGAATCAACACGTCTATTCTGATTCCTGTTTGTACGTTTGAACTCCAAAAGTATGTCGTCTAAACCCCTCTTAATAATTCTCGAGAAATATTGTTACCGACTCTGAAACCATTATATCGTCGGGCAGCACTATAGGGTATGTTAGTCTTTATGACATTTATGCCAGCTTGATTGAACAATAAATGAGATTAATATGTTGACATTTAAACAAAAACTGCTTTAAAATACGTCGGAAAATATTACAATAACAAGGAAATGTATGTTATCTCTCTCCCTCTCCTCTCTCTCTCTCCTCTCTCTCTCTCTCTCTCTCTCTCTCTCTCTCTCTCTCTCTCTCTCTCTCTCTCTCTCTCTCTCTCTCTCTCTTTCTCTTATACATATCCACAAAATAAATAAAAGAAACAGCAAAGGCATAAAAGTGATTGTAGCTCAGTAAAATAAAATACTCTTCACTGTTGATTTACGCTTAAAATTACCCATTTTAATGTCAGCTGAAATATCCTCGGGAGACGAGTCTTCCCCGAACCCAACCAACCAACATTAAGAAATATACAACAGACCCATAGGAGCAGTGATGCGGATTCGAACTTATGAGCTGGTTATTCCCAGATGCACTCTCTAGTCACGACTCCAGTGAATTTGTTCACTGATATATCATGAAACGTGATTTCTCTGTGTATTAAGAAAGATAACAATACGATAACGCTTCAAATCTGAAGAATAATACGAAATGTCTTGAAAATACAAGCTAGAGAAGAGCCGTAGGATACAGTGATACATAACTGGATACACTCTGGATACAAAGGATTTAAGACGTAAGAACAAATAACAGGATACAAAAGCAGAACGTTGCATTCACTAGACTTCTTCTGATTAAGAAAAGTGTCTTGGTTTACTAAAGAAAGCTCTATTTTGACTCGTAATGAGATGTTGAAGAACACTATTGTTGCCTCATAAGCAATTGCGAGGGCAGTAGTTTACCCAAAGGCCGGGAGGAAATATGAGGTAATATTCTCATGGATTATGAGAGAACATTAACTTGAAACTATGCCAATTCTTTAAGAAGATTTTTCACGATTTGGAGCTGGAGGTTCTGACGCCCCGCACGAGGGAAAGGGGAGTTAATGGCTTCCTTTACTGGCCCAAGTGACTTTTATGTCTTTCGTGACGAGTGGGAAGGGTGGAGAAAGTGGGCGATTATGACCAGATAAACAAGGGAAGCTTAATGCTTCATGACACGAGGAAAGAGGTCTTTCGTAACCTCATTGACTAGGGGGAAGGTCCTTCACAGCTTCATTCACTAGGGGAGGGTCTTTTCCTACCTCATTGGCTAGGGGAGGGTCTTTCGTGCCCCGATTACCGAAAAGTGGCTTTTTATGCTTTGCTGTGATTGAGATCAGAGTTCAGTCCAGGCAAGTAGAGGCATGGTTAGACGGCTCAGTTTAGAGACAAAGTTTAGAGACATGATTAGACGGTCTAATGGCTCAGTTTCTAGGCGTCGTTCCTACCAATTATGCTCGAGTATGATTATATTAACTATCCCTTACTGGTTCTAAAAGTTTAATTCACAGCTCCTTTATATGGGTAATGTATTACGAAGGAACGCCAAATGCAAGCGTAGTTGTTATGGCTACCCAGTTCACTGGACAGGAAGCTAACGATTTATTTTCCACAGGATGTAACCCACAATAGTCTACCGAATCTCAGGTGCCTACTGCCAGGTGAAAAGAGGCATCAGGTGTTAGATAATGAGCCCAGACATCTCGTCCAGCCCGGGAACGGAACCCAGGACTAATTGGTTGAATGCCGAAATTATTTACTAATGAGTTCAAGTTCGCTTAATTAGCTGTAATGCAACAGTTACCTATAATAAATACACGTAACTATGCACAAAATTAAAAGATATACAAGTATTTATTTACATTTGAAGAAAGAAAATAATTTTTTGTTACACAGTCCGGAAAAAAAACTTGACGTATGTGCCTTACGAACAGTCAAAACCCGAAATTAAAAACATTTCACTATCCGTACGGCAATTTAGTACTGTCGCTGCCAGAGGGTAGCGGACATGAGAGGAAATTGGTTTCATAACCCAATACGTTGTAAACTGGAATATGGTTTGGTGTTGGCCTAAGATCTATCAACCTCTGAAGGGTTATTAAGGTCCCCCACAGTAGCAATACTGACCAACCACCAAGTATGATGGTTGGTCAGTGTGGCCTATTAACGTCCAGCTGGTTATTAAGGCCACTTCAGTAGTTACTGACCAACCATCAAGCTTGGTGTTGGCCTTAAGGCCTCTCAACCACTGAAGGGTTATTAAAGCTGCCACAATAACATACTGACCATCCAGTAAGTGTACTTTAATCGTGTATACACATTTCAGAACCAAAATATGCACTCAGGTGTCAACCCGTCCTCGGAAATTCGTATAGTCAATATTGACTTATTAAATACGTGCATAGGTGATATACTAAACATAATAGTTTACCTTGAAAAGCTTCATAGAAAACACCGACCTTACCTAACCTTGTTAGTATGTTAAGATAAGCATCTTATTGCTTCGTAATTACAATATTACTTAACTATACCTATAACAGGTTAAGTAACAATTGTAATTACGAAGCTATAAGATGCTTATCTTAACATACTAACAAGGTTAGGTAAGGTCGGTGTTTTCTATGTAGCTTTTCAAGGCAAACTATTATGTTTAGTATGTCACCTATGCACGTATTTAATAAGTCAATATTGACTATACGAATTTGCGAGGACGGGTTTCAGGTGTATACATTCCGGGAAGCGGAATACACCACCGGTTTATATATCCCTTAGAATATAATAATTATTTGAGCGTCTCCTATTTTATTCAAGCATATAACATCAGCCATACTGACTTAGCCATTATTTAATAAACTAGCAGACATAATATTTTTCAAATTGTATGTTGGCCATTAAGAATTTATAAACTAATTTTAACATAGAAGTTCAGATCCATACTGTGGCTTTGATCACTTTATCACAGCAAGACGATTTAGAACAGTATCTGAAATGTTGTGTGAGCAGCCCCAATATACAGACGCTCTATAGAACGCCAAGACCAATGTTAGGTTGTGGCTGGAGGCTTAAAAACCATATCAAGTCAAACTACTAATGAATATCAGGAAGCTTGAGCACGCTTTTGGTTCCCTAAAGGGAATCATCGCAAATCTTCCTCTGGATTATGGTGGTGTGTATTTAATATACACATCTTTCAGACGGTTTCCTTCAGACTCCTAAACTATTACCTGTCTTACCCTTCAACTATTGTCTATCTTCAACAATTTTCTATCTTTTCTAGATTTCCTATCGTTACAATCTTTCTTAACTCTCCAATCTTTATTTTCTTTATCCCTCACGATGTTCCTATCTGTTCAACTTTTAAATTTTCCTCATATTTCCAAGAATACATATATTTCCCATCCTGCCTATCTTCCCCCTTGGTAACACAATCCTGGTCACAGACCACACGAGTGCTTACGGTGGAATGAAACTGAAAGTGACGTGAGGAACATGCCGAGACTCGCCAACACTGGAATGATTAACATCCCACAACCCACCCCACAAATACAAATAACAAATTTAAACGAAAGAAAGTATAACGAGAGAGCTCACCAGGTCGACTGGGACCCGAAGCAGCGTCTAGTATAATAAAATACAGTAACTGGAGGGTTTAGGTACACATTATTATAGAATATAATGCGTAGGTCATCATGCCACTGGCTTGGCTATTCAGGGTTGTGCTATATTACACACTTATGATTGGATAAAACTACAGCTTACTGTCTAGTATGATAACCTCTGGGACGGTAAATCGAGGTGGTTGGCCGAACGTCGAAGAGCACAAATAAGGAATAGCGTGAATACCTTTCGTGCATGTCTGACCGTTTTCCGGCCACTTCCGACTTAATCGCACATCACTCAGTAATCAGACAGAAAAAACTAAAACCCACCCGTGCCTGATGGCAGTGATTTGGACACGACCATCTACCACTCTCCGGACATGTTTCGTGATGAACGAACCGTCCAGACAGCTCAAGGAACCGCCCAGGCACTGATTACACACCGCCACGACGGTTGTGAGTCAACCATAGATTTTGGGTAGAGGGGGTTGAGTACGAGAGGTGCTATAAGGACAGGTGTGGGCAGGTAGCGAGCAACCCCATCATTTGAGAGGCAGAGGGCCGCCGCTAGAGAGAGAAACAGATAAAATAGGTCTTTGAGAATGGTATATTTCGTTCTAAAGACAGACAGGTAGAAAGACCCCTAGGCCTGAGAAGGTGAGAAATAGGGAAAACTGGGAGCTGAGAAAGACTTGTGACTGGGAGCTGAGACACACCTGGAGGGGAAGGGGTGGAGCTTGAGAGATATGCGTGTCTGCGTAGACAGCCCCGAGAATTGCACGTCTTTTCAGAGACTCGGCATCCAGCGTATAGCGACATGCGAGGGCGTCAATTGTAACGCATTCTCTCTTGGCTCGTTGAGACCAAGTCTTTGTTCCCCAGATAGTATTTTCACCCTTGTTCAACTGTTTCACTTGTTTGTTTCTTTGTTGGCAACTGTTCACACTTTTTCGCTGTGTTTCACCCTTGTTGCAATCTGTTTCACCTCGTTGTTCACAACTGTTTCACCGCTGTCGTCAGCAGTTCACACTTGTTGGCATGTGTTGTCACCCTTGTCTGCCACTGTTTCACTCTTGTCTGCCACTGTTTCACCCTTGTCTGCCACTGTTTCACCCTTGTCTGCCACTGTTTCACCCTTGTCTGCCACTGTTTCACCCTTGTCTGCCACTGTTTCACCCTTGTCTGCCACTGTTTTCACCCTTGTCTGCCACTGTTTCACCCTTGTCTGCCACTGTTTAATCCTTGGTTGCCACTGTTTCAATACACATTTACAAATCTAAGAGAATGTTGACATTTTGTCAGTTAGATTCAGTTTAGGACAAATATTGTGCTAAACACAATATTATGTGTTATTGAACACACGGGCAATGTTCGTGTGTTTATACAGTGTTACAGAATATATTCGAAAACTAATCTTCATTTCTGTAATGAAAGTGGTTTGTTGGCAAAGGTTTCATATTAAAATAATTTCTTTTGTTGCATTTTAACATAAAAATTCCATTAACAATTCAAAGGGAATTTTATTCTGCTCGAGAAAAGACGTAATGGATTTCTAAGACTCTGGTTAAAGAGGCGTTTTCCGGAGTTTAGTGGTGCAGCGAAGACTTGTGGTAAGCTGGCCGGATTCCCCTGTGGTGGATCTTCCAGCCCTCGGGGACAAAATGCTGAGCGTGTGGAGGGGGGAAAGTGGTAGATTTAGGGAGCAAGTTAATTCTCACTCCCTGGTGGCCACGAAGGGTTCGTACGCCCTCGTTCCAAGAAGTTCCGAGTCTCTTGAAGGATTCAGATTCCCCCGTCCAAAGTGTTCTGAATCTCTTGAAGGGTTCAGACTCCCCCGTCCGAAGGTTCTGCTGTATCTAGGCAAGTATTTTAACTTTTGATATCTTTTACGCAACGATAATACTCAAATATAATATTATCTCTGCTTCACTTCCAGCACGGTAAATGTTTTTCAGCCTTATAAATGTTCAGTTGTAATCTATAATAAATCTGGTCTGGTACCCCCCATGTCACATGTCTGGGACCCTAATGGTCACATGTCTAGTACCCCCATGGTCCCATGTCTCGTATCACAATGGTCCCATGTCTGGGACCTGTTTATGAAAGTAGTCAAACAAATGTAACGAAATGTATAATGAGCTGGAGATGACTCTATTCATTACGATTAACTCAAAGAATAATACCAATACTTATTAGTTTAATAATCTATGCATGGATTGGGCAATTGTCTAAGAGTTCTCTATACCAAAGACAGCAAGTTTTATTATGGCGTTGAAGGTATACAGACCAATCTGCAGGTCAAGCTTGGTTCTACTACCAATTCCAGCTCCCAGTACTCATAATGACTGTGTTTGTTTACATCAGTGGGAAGCAACATAGCATGACTACCATTTCTTTAGTGGTATTTTAGAAGATGTGATAAAACATGTGTTTATAAAAGTTGTCTCTCTGTCTCTGTCTCTTTGTCTCTCTCTCTCTCTCTATACGTCACTTTATCACGTTCTGTGTTGGAGTTTGAATGTCTGTAAGTTTTAGTATATCTCACTTATTCTCTCAATCTTTCTGTGAGTTTGCATCTCTTACTCCTTCTTAATATCTTTTGCTCTCTTTTCCAGACTTTCCATTTTCTCTCTCTCTCTCACCCTCTCTTTCCAATGTGTGTATTCACCTAGTTGTGCTTGCGGGGATTGAGCTCTGCTCTTTCGGCCCGCCTCTCAACTGTCACTCAACTGTTACTAACTACTATTTTTTTCCTCCACTCACACCCCTTCCCCCCGAAGCAACCCGTAGCAGCTGTCTAACTCCCAGGTACCTATTTACTGCTAGGTAACAGGAGCATCAGGATTAAGGAAACTCTGCTCATCTGTGTCCGTCGGGTACGGGGATCGAACCCCGGTCCCTAGGTCCACGAGTATAGAGCGCTATCCACTCAGCCACCCACCCCCCAGAGGTGTGTGTGTGGGGATGTGTAGTGTGGGGGGGGGGTGTGGAAGTGGGATTAAGGTGAAATGAGAAGACGAGTTAAATTTAAGGGATATTAAGGAAAAATGAAATAGAGAATGAAATATACCTTGNAATTCTAACAGAATACACATCAAGCCACTCTTATATGCCGTCGTGTAATGGAGTTAACTGTTACTACGTTCATTAATTCATTCTCTTGATCCTGATAATTAATCTGTCTCGTCATGCACTCGCGTGTCTATAACCAGGAATGTCAGTCCGCCTTGAACACCCCCATTAATCTTGCGATGAGCAGGAGCCTCGAACTTGCACTCTCTCTCGTTCCATCTCTTGATAATTAATTCGATCCGTGATAATTAGTTTATTTAGGTACTCAGGCTGTTAGTACTCAGGCTGTTGGTGCTCAGGCTGTTGGTACTCAGGCTGTTGGTACTAAGGCTGTTGGTACTCGAGAAGAAGTTGCAGTTTGTCTACTGCAGTAAACTCTCAGATTGAGTCTGAACATTTGATGATACTAGAAGTGACAGGCTTGTGTATCATTTTATTGCTGGAAGGGTCCTATAGCACAGTGGTCTATGTTCTCGCATCACAAATGAGGATCCCTGGTTTGATTCCCAGGCGGCACAGAAATGGCCGGCCACGTTTCTTTCACATAATCTCTCTGTCCACCTAGCAGTAAATAGATTCCCGAGGCAACTTTCTAAGATCGGCACAGGTATACAGTCTTCCTGTTCTCGACAACGGGAACCGCAAGAATAATCTGTAAAAGCTTTTCTCCTATATAATATTATGACAAAATCTCCGGCAAAAACAATTAAGCATAACAATGAAAATATATATAACATGGGACCCAGGAATAAGCTTGATGGTTCACTAGTCGCAGCTTATTCTGACGCTTGAGTCATACTACTACTTCAAGTTATACCTCACAGCTTCCTTGACGTGGGGTCTGTCGCTGATATTCCCAGCGTCGGCCTGAAGGATGAGACTCACCGAAAGGAGACGAATCCAGCGTTTCAAGACACATTACAAATTAATGTGTATCATTCTGTTTCCGTGGGACACAGGAGGGGTGGCGGAGGAACAGGCGAGTGGGACACAGGAACGACTCAGGGAGGTGATACACACACGTGTGTGAGACACATGGAGAGGTGGGAAACAAGGGAATAGGGAATAAGACACAGGAATGGGACACACAGGGCTGCAAGACACAAGGAGGTGAGACACAACTGTTGCACACCGGGCCGTTGATCACAGGAAGGTACGTTAAAGAAAATATATTCGCTTTTCATGGTTCAAGTGATACAATTTAAATAAACTATCAAACCTATGCTAATACTAGTGTCACCCACCAATTTTTTCCCCAAAAACTCTGCTCAAAAATAATAATTGAAAATAAAATCAGTCCAACTTTACGATTTTAATTAGAACTAAAAACAAATGCTCTTTAATGAATAATGACAAACAGCGCATGATACGGAGATTAAAACAGATTATTACTCTGCCGATCACAGGCAGGCTCGCTCAATATTGCAATTTTTTTCAAGTGTTTGCAGTTAATTTCACCTACAGAAATTATATTGATGTTTCAGTGTAAAGTAGTGACGTCACTGACTGATACAACACTCGGCAGGACATCGGACACCAGCACTTGTAAACGCTGACATAATGACTGACACACTTTACGTGTGTGTGTGTGTGTGTACTCACCTAGTTGTACTCACCTAGTTGTGCTTGCGGTGGTTGAGCTCTGGCTCTTTGGTCCCGCCTCTCAACCGTCAATCAACAGGTGTACAGTTTCCTGATATGTGTGTGTGTGTGTGTGTGTGTGTGTGTGTGGTGTGTGTGTGTGTGTGTGTGTGTGTGTGTGTGTGTGTGTTGGGTTTCCAGCTTTCAGTCATCTGAAACAACGACTGTATGACCTGTTTCTGCGATATTATGTAGCGCATAAACCCTTGTTTGTAGGTCATTTCACCTGGTGGATTTAGTACTCCCGGCTCTCCAGTACTCTGGCCAACCAACCACTGTTGTGATTGTGGATGGAGGCGGCTTCTAGGACCTCTACTTCAAGTCAATTCAACTTGTTTACAACCAGTATTGTATGTGAGTATTTGTTTTAACCTGATTGTCTCTTTTTTGGGGGGATGATGGGGAGGGGGTCCACCTCTGGCTGTTTTTCCTTCATCTGAAAAAGTCTTCACCCTGTATGATATCGTTTGACACGAATTCACCCACCATGACATCTGTTGACATGGTTCACACGCATAACACTTGCTATTTAATCGAGCAATAATATATGAAAACAAATTGAAAAGTTTGTTTATATTGTCGACGTCTAACAAAAGTTTTCATACTGTGATTAAATTTTTTTTTTCACGAACACTCATGAAAAACTTCTGCATGTGTGTGTCCGGATTTTGAATATTATGGGGGAAAGTTTGGTCCACACACCTGAGTGAACTAGGGTGTATTACACACCTGTGTGAACTAGCGTGTATTACACACCTGCGTGAACTAGCGTGTATTACACACCTGTGTGAACTGGCGTGTATCCTATGCTGGATTTATTATACTGACGTCATATTAAGATTCACTCATGCATTAACTCATGTAGTGACGTCATGTTCTCTCTCATGCATTAACGTCGTGTTCTCACTCATTCATGCACTGACGTCATGTTCTCATTACTCACTATGAGGCAGCTAGAAACCTCATCTTTCCACCTCTGTGTCACCAAGTGAAGCCCGAATTCCATTACACTAGAAAAAAAAGTGAATAAATTTTTTTTAATATAAAAAAGGTATATTCCAGCTTTCCCTTCGCTCTTGGCTTGTGTTGGATATATATATATTAAACTTTTATGATAGAAAAGGATTTTTAAATATATAACTCGGGTTATTACATCAAAGGAAGTTTTTAAAATGTGCTTCTCCTCTAATAATCTCGCTCTATATGCGGTCATATTACCGAAAATGTTGTATTAAACTATTTACTGACGATACGTTAGTGAGCATAAATGTTTATTTGCTAACGTAGTGTGGCGTAATTCTCCCAAAATGCCGGCATGGGCGTCGTAAATGCAGAACAAACAGGATTGTTGATTGTTGCCTGTGTTAACGGCTTTGTGTATTCAAGCTCTGAGTCGTCTCCAATCGCTTTTCACAATAGATGCTGCGGATTGACCCCATGATAGATAAAATTTGTTTGATAGACATGTGCGCCGAGAAGGGTATATATATATATTCTGCCTCTCAGAGCGTATACGCTTCGAGTCCTGTGCTGTGTTCAGGACTTAATGAAGTCCTATTAATCATTATTTAATAATGAATTAATCAAGACTAAGTGAAGCAGTGTTCTTTGGTCTCCAGAAGGAAATTTTTCCTGAATTCTGTTTCATTTTTGTCTTCGATTTGTCTAGATTCTAAACCCTCATTCCTTAAAGTCACTGTTAAAGATTCCATCTTTTTAAGACACTAATGAAAGTATTTCATGGGTAATGAAGGCAAGATGCTCTAGGAAGGTTGTAAAATCTTATCCGATAGGTTCAAAGGTAAGGGTTGTCCAGGAGTGGGTACCAAAAAAGTAGTGTCCCGGAGTGGGTACCAAAAGGTAGGGTTCCAGGAGTGGGTACCAAAAAAGTAGTGTCCCGGAGAGGGTACCAAAAGGTAGGGTTCCAGGAGTGGGTACCAAAAGGTACGGTTCCAGGAGTGGGTATCAAAAGGTGGGGCCAACAATTATGTACAACCTAACAAGAGTACCAGGAGTGAAGGCGCATCAGGACAACAAATACCCTCACGAATGAGCAAGGTTGCCTGACAAAAACAACTCATCCTGAAGGATTATGATTAGAAAATCTCTGGCAATTCTGCCAATTTTCGTCAGAGGATGGCAGCATTTTTTTGGGGGGAAAAATTAAAATAAATACTATTCTATCGTGAAAGATGCGGTACAATCACTGTAATAACAGGGCATTTAACGAATCAATCACGGTAATAACAGGGCATTCAACGAATCAATCACGGTAATAACAGGGCATTTAACGAATCAATCACGGTAATAACAGGGCATTTAATGAATCAATCACGGTAATAACAGGGCATTTAACGGATCAATCACGGTAATAACAGGGCATTTAACGGTACAATCACGGTAATAACAGGGCATTTAACGAATCAATCACGGTAATAACAGGGCATTTAACGGATCAATCACGGTAATAACAGGGCATTTAACGAATCAATCACGGTAATAACAGGGCATTTAACGAATCAATCACGGTAATAACAGGGCATTTAACGGATCAATCACGGTAATAACAGGGCATTTAACGAATCAATCACGGTAATAACAGGGCATTCAACGAATCAATCACGGTAATAACAGGGCATTTAACGAATCAATCACGGTAATAACAGGGCATTTAACGGATCAATCACGGTAATAACAGGGCATTTAACGGTACAATCACGGTAATAACAGGGCATTTAACGGATCAATCACGGTAATAACAGGGCATTTAACGGATCAATCACGGTAATAACAGGGCATTTAACGGATCAATCATGGTAATAACAAGGCCTTTAACGGAACATTCACGGTAATATCAGGGCATTTAATAGATCAATCACGGTAAGAGCAGGGCATTTAACGGATCAATCACGGTAATAACAGGGCATTTAACGGATCAATCACTATAATAACAGGGCATTTAACGGATCAATCACGGTAATAACAGGGCATTTAACGGATCAATCACGATAATAACAAGCCATTTAACGGGTCAATCACGATAATAACAGGGCATTTAACGGATCAATCACGATAATAACAGGGCATTTAACGGATCAATCACGATAATAACAAGCCATTTAACGGATCAATTAAGGTAATAACAAGGCATTTAGCGGGTCAATCACGATAATAACAAGCCATTTAGCGGGTCAGTCACGATAATAACAAGCCATTTAACGGGTCAATCACGATAATAACAGGGCATTTAACGGACCAATCACGATAATAACAGGGCATTTAACGGATCAATCACGATAATAACAGGACATTTAACGGATCACTCACGATAATAACAGGGCATTTAACGGATCAATCACGGCAATAACAGGGTATTTAACGGATCAATCACGATAATAACAGGACATTTAACGGATCAATCACGATAATAACAAGCCATTTAACGGATCAATCACGATAATAACAGAGCATTTAACGGATCAATCACGATAATAATAGGGCATTTAACGGATCAGTCACGATAATAACAAGCCAGTTAACGGATCAATCACGATAATAACAGGGCATTTAACGGATCAATCACGATAATAACAGAGCATTTAACGGATAAGTCACGATAATAACAAGCCATTTAACGGATCAATCACGATAATAACAGGCCATTTAACGGATCAATCACGATAATAACATAGCATTTAACGGATCAATCACGATAATAACATAGCATTCAACGGGTCAATCACGATAATAACATTGCATTTAACGGATCAATCACGATAATAACATAGCATTTAACGGGTCAATCACGATAATAACAAGACATTGAAAGGAACAATAAATGTTGCATTAGACGTTCCTCGCAATTTTGTATCTATAAAAAAAATCCTGACTTGCTCAAGCGTTGTAAAATGTAGTCACACTGCGAGCCATTTGGGCTGTAATATTTCTTTTACATTTGAGAGAGAGAGAGAGAGAGAGAGAGAGAGAGAGAGAGAGAGAGAGAGAGAGAGAGAGAGAGAGAGAGAGAGAGAGAGAGACAGACAGACAGAGAAGAGACAGGGACAGAGAGAGATAGGTACCTAGAGAGAGCGACTGAGATAGAGACAGAGAGATAGAGAGTTAGAAACAGAGTTTTGTTGGCACAACGTTAATGATCGACTTATATACCTCACACATCACTAACAGCGTCCAAATATCCCCAGCGAGCTAATATAATATGAACGTGACTAAGGAACCACAGTGTACATTTGCTAAAACTAATCCTCCACCACTTACGGGTTATTCATGCCCGTGCAACCTCTTGGGGAGGGCTTAACCTTCGTCAATCAATCGAGGAAGGGATTATCATTCTACAGACCACCGCAGTGTACCCTGGTGACCTGACATTCTGCTCTCGGCTCTGATAGCGGAGGTTTGCCAGTCTGAAGGAAAGATCATTCAGCGTGACCTCTAGCTCACAGCATTAAATGTTCTCTAATGTCAATAGCATTAGTCTTCAGAATGAATGGAATAAGTTCCATTTAAAATGCGAAAAACAAATTGTGTGGCATTGGTACAAATTAATGTAGTACATTAAACTGTATGGAATTTATATTTTAGACAACTCTCATGATTTTTTTGTAGCGTACAAGCACGCTCACACACACACACACATATACACAAACACACACACACACACACATATACACAAACACACACACACACACACACACATACACACACATACACACACACGCATGCAAACACAAACATGCAACACAAAAACACACACATTTACATGTGAACACACACAAAGAAGCATTTGTTGACACCAAATTCGCAACAAATACTGTACTTGCCAATATATGCTTTACAAACTGTGTCATTGTCTGAGGTCTTTGTCCCACGGTCAATGTCAATACATCATCACACATCAATAACCCTCACACATCATTGGTCAGGGTTCAATTCCCGACCGTCCAAGTGGTTGGGCACCATTCCTTCCCTCCGTCCCCATCCCAAATCCTTATCCTGACCCCTTCCCAGTGCTATATAGTCGTAATGGCTTGGCCTTACTTTCCCCCTGATAGTTCCCCTTCCCTTCACACATCATTGGAACTTGATTTCACTTACTACCCAGTCCCTGCATAAAATATTCGTATGCCGACATCACTTCAATTTTCTAAAGATTCCAATTAACTCTCCTCGTTACTTTCGTTAACAAGAGTCATGTTGGTAACTGCAGCTCTCCATTAAGGCTGCGTTACTTCTGTTCTCCCTCCCTTACTCTAAGGTTTACATCGTTGCCTTAATTATCGGTTAATTTTTGTACCTGCAATATTTTATATTGTCATCTATTGTACTTGCATATTTTATGCCTGTTAACTATTGTACTTGCAATATTAATAATGCCTGTTAACTATTGTACTTGCAATATTTATGCCTGTTAACTATTGTACTTGCAATTTTAATGCCTGTTAACTATTGTACTTGCAATATTTTATGCCTGTCATCTATTGTTCCTGCAATATTTTATGCCTGTCATCTATTGTACTTGCCAATATTTTATGCCTGTTAACTATTGTACTTGCAATATTTTATGCCTGTTAACTATTGTACTTGCAATATTTTATGCCTGTCATCTATTGTACCTGCAATATTTATTCCTGTCATATATTGTACTTGCAATATTTATTCCTGTCATATATTGTACTTGCAATATTTTATTCCTGCAATACGTCGTGCCTGTGTGAGAAAGTTAGTGAGTGCGTGAATGAATATTAATATTTTTTTTATTACCGGACACCGAGTAATTCCCAAAGGATAAATTACAATGGAAAAAAGTGTCTTCAATTAAACTACAATATATGCGGGCCATCCCAACTATTTAAAACTGTCAGTGGGCAATTTTAACTAGTTATTCCCTCTCTGGTAATATACATATTTCGAATATACGTACGCCAAGGTGTTTTTCGGACCAGGACATAATTTATTGCTAGCTTTAAAACTCGGACCACTCGTATACCTTTCAGACTGGTCGTAGAGCGAGGTTTTCTTTTAACAGGTCGGCGGGCTATCCTCTATGGTCTAAGTAGTTTGGTATCGTCAGTCCGTCCTTATATACCGGCTCCTTGTCCTCGTATCCGTTCCAGGTATTGTGTAGTCCTAGCGCTCCTAACTTATAATTATTTTAATTAACCTTGTTTGCCTAAATATTCTTTTTGGACGACTGATTGAATGTTTTAACTTCGAGAATAGTTTTTCTCGATTTCCTTCTGGTATCCTATGTGGGGGGAAGGCCAGATTGGAGCAGCTTATCTGTCAAGAAGATGACTTGTTCAAGCTTGGGCCAGAAGCGAGACNGAGAGAGAGAGAGAGAGAAAGAGAGCAAGGCTGGTGGGATGAGTTGGCGTGAATAATGTGAAAAACTAGTGATACTGAGAATGGAGAACGAGAGGCCTGAGGTGAGGGAGAAAAGGTAACCATGAAGAAATAATTATTTTGAACATGTCATATGAGGGAGAGGAATAGTGAGGCGATAAATGGTCTACGTCCAATCTATTTCAATAACTGAGATTTGAGAATTAATAACAATGTCAGTTACAACATATAGATATACTAGAAGTTATTCTATACAAAAATATTAATAATACACACAGACATCCCAATAACGTGATATATATATTAGGCGCATCTGGGAACATCCCGTTCGTTGGTTCGAACCCTCATCACGGCCGTAGTGAATTTGTTAATAATGAATAATTCATTATTAACGAACACTAAATTGACAAAGAAAAAACTAATAAAATTATCATATAGTGTCAAGTTATCTTTAAATACTATAATTTATCCTTTAACAAGTTATATGTAAACACAACAAAGTTGAAAATACCTTCATCAACTTATATCTGTTAAACATACAAGTTTGAAGGCCCATAACGTCAGAATCTTTCAGGAACTCTTAAATTCGTAACAAATAAGAACCCATCAAGTTATCACCAAGAATTAATGGCAGCGTTGCGGAGCAGTAAATTGGAAGTTTTTCAAACAGGCGACGACACGGAGGCCCATAACTTGGCCAGCGAACAAAGATGTTGTTAGCTGGAAGCGGGTCACTACTTAGTGGACAGTGGTTGACTCAACTACATAGTTGACAGTGACTCAACTACATAGTTGACAGTGGTTGACTCTACATAGTTGACAGTGATTGACTCAACTGCATAGTTGACAGTGATTGACTCAACTACATAGTTGACAGTGATTGACTCATAAGAACGAACGGGTTTGGGTGAGTGTGTGAATGTCAAGGAGCTTGGAGATAACATGTTGCTATTGTTTTAGATGCAGCTACTCAGAACAAAAAGTTCCAAGTAGCACGGGCTATGGTGAGCCCGTAAGCGGAGGCTCTTTGGAGCTATTATCTCTATCAATAACTGATGCAGGAGATCTGGGGATGGGGTCCGTGGCATCCTGGAGATAGTACTACCAGCCAATGTTAACTACAGCTCATCTTCCGGGTATTAGGTTACGTGAAGTGGGTTATTAACGTAGGTGAAGAATGAGAAAATCGACAGGAGCCGTGGCAAGGTCTCGAACCTATGCACCTGGGTATTGGGTCGCCCTTGTGCCGGCGTGATATATCACGATCATGTTATTTCAGTGAAGAACTAATTAGCTTATGTTAAGATTGGTCAATTAGTTACTGTAATTAGACAGATTAAGTTTGAGCAGTATTAGTTAGGCTAGGATTACATAGATAAATTAGGTTACGAAGATTAAGTTAGGTTAAAATAGGCTTGTTTAGGATAAGTTAAGCAAAAATACGTTAATTTGGGTTAATTTAAGTTAGTTTAAGTTAGGCTTAATACATGAATCTAAGCAAAACAGTTATGAACGAAGCATTTAGTCTTAAGATGACACCCGCGGTAGCTGTATAATTAAACAAGTAAAAAGGCTTCACTATCAGGGATGTCTTAAATATAAACGATTAAAGGAAATTATAACTTTCGTCCCCGTTACCAGCGAGAGAGACGACTCGCAACCCGCGCTGCTCACCGAACTAACATCACGACGCAAGCCAGAAATTGTAGTCGTATTCCGTCACTCGAAACGTCGTACGACACGGTTTTCCCGCCAATAATGGCTAGGGGAGGATGGTACGTCGTCACCCTATAAGCTATCATCACAATGAACTAAGAATTCATCCCTATTTTGAACGTTCGCGAAACTTGACGTAAATCCGCTAATGTCTCACCACGAACAACGTCGGATTATAGGTAGGAAAGTGTGTGCTTGAGTAATGTCATCAACGCTGCAATAATATATTCATTAGCCATAAACTGAATATTAATCGGATTACCGAGCCTTGCTCGAGGGCCCCCAGCAACACGGCATTATTCTGGAGTCCTGCATGGCAATTAGACTGCGGCCGCATGCAATATTTGCCAGCACTGACAATATGCAATGTCAAATACTGCCATTCACTTGGCATAGTTTCTCACAGGCGTACATTGCCTGCTGTCTCTTACCATATTTCACGCCTCGGGGCTTCCGTTCACTAAATTGCACAGGCTAAATGAACAAATCCACAAGGGCCGTGACGAGGATTCGAACCTACGTCCGAGAGCATCCCAGACGCGGCCTTAATTGACTGAGCTACGACATGATACTGTCGTAGGTTGTTTCAATAGCACACTTTCTTTCACCGTTTCACTCTAGCTTTCTCTGAGAGTGAATAAGCATTGGAACAAAGCTTCACCAAGCTAAGGTAAGGATATGGGTTTTCACTTTAAATCATTGTGGCAGAATAAAGTAATTTCTTTGTTGTTCACGTCATTCTAAAATGAAACTGCCCAACTGTTATTGCTTTACATATTTATTGAACGCGGGTATTTCTCTGTTTATATGTATTAAGGGACTATCCGGCTTTGCCCGGGTCTGGCTGTCTGTATCTCTCTTTATCTCTCCCTGTCTCTCTCTCTCTTTCAATCTCTATTTCTTTATCTCTCTTTCTATATATATTTATCACTATATATTTATGTCTGTTTGGGATATTTATATATATTTTATCGAGCTATTCTCACCACTAACCAGTTCATCGCTCTGGAGTGAGCGAAGAAGCCAACTGACGTCACCTTCTCGATTTAATTTCAGACGAAAGTCTGATTTCATGAAAATCCCACGTTGGACCTGGGTTACAGCTTGATATTTCTTAAGTACGCAACTTAGGCTTTTCCTAGTCAATATATATATATATATATATATATATTATATATATATATATATATACATATTATTTTTGGGAAGTTATTGGTTATCTGCTTGTTATATATTCTGCAACTCTGACGCTAAAATAAAAGTATTTCTTACCTGAAAATCTGTCTCCACGTCGCTATCAATCTCTTCCGTCCTGCCTGCTGTTCATCCATCTCTATTTTCATTGCTACCGCCTGTCCGCTTGTCCCGAGAGAGCAGCGACTAGTCTGACAGCCCTCTCGCTATATATATATATATATATATATATATATATATATATATATATATATATATATATATATATATATATATACATATATATACATATATATATACGAACCCATACTCCCAGGAGCAACGCAACTGGTATGTACAGGGATGCCTTAAACCACTTGACCATCACGACCAGTTGTACATACCAGTTGCGTTGCTCCTGGGAGTATGGGTTCGAGTCACTTCTGGGGTGTGAGTTTTCAGTTGTATCTAGTCCTGGGGACCATTCAGGCTTGTTTGCATTTGTGTTCCTCACGTGTTGCCCCAAAAAAATGAGGTGATTTGATAAAATGCTATGCCCAAGATAACCATCCAGGTGCCGGCGGGGAAGTGGTTCATATAGCTCAGGCTATCACTTCCTTATGTCCGGTCGTGATGGTCAAGTGGTTTAAGGCATCCCTGTACATACCAGTTGCGTTGCTCCTGGGAGTATGGGTTCGAGTCACTTCTGGGGTGTGAGTTTTCAGATATATATATATATATATATATATATATATATATATATATATATATATATATATATATATATATATATATATATATATATATATATATCAGGTCGCCAGACGTACTGACACCAGTTTATCTTCATGAAAACACTAGTTGGATTTCACTCTAATAATGTGTTCGTATAGCTTATAGATGATGGCATAGCACCATATATCCCTTGAGACTAGAGATCTGTCAAGACCTTTTGTATACGAAATACAGGACTGGGATTGCGGTATGAGTTTGATATACAATTACTTTGTCAGTTACCGAGTTGATGGAGTATACTTAGTATATAATGAATGTTACCTGCTGCCTGGGTAACACCTTCTCTCCCGAATCACATTACCTGGCTTTGCGCCCTGGTGAGGCCATTCCCGACCGACACCCAGAGCGCAACTCCATAGTCTCCTGAGGCTGATGGATGCCTACTACTTATAATGAACAAACCCATAAGGGCCGTGAAGAGGGTTCGAACCTACGTCCGAGAGGATCCCAGACGCTGCCTTTCATTTGATGCATCACGCTATTGTGATTTCTGTGTGTACTTATATATATATATATATATATATATATATATATATATATATATATATATATATATATATGTTGAATTTTTTTTTACGCCCGGGAACATAATTTCAGAGCTGGAAGGATATCTTCGGGGCCTGGAAGCACATTTTCAGGGCCTGAAAACAGATCTTCACAGCCAGGAAACAGATCTTCACAACCAGGAAACAGATCTTCACAGCCAAGAAACAGATCTTCACAGCCAAGAAACAGATCTTCACAACCAGGAAACAGATCTTTACAGCCAGGAAACAGATCTTTACAGCCAGGAAACAGATCTTCACAGCCAAGAAACAGATCTTCACAGCCAAGAAACAGATCTTCACAACCAGGAAACAGATCTTCACAGCCAAGAAACAGATCTTCACAGCCAAGAAACAGATCTTCACAACCAGGAAACAGATCTTTACAGCCAGGAAACAGATCTTTACAGCCAGGAAACAGATCTTCACAGCCAAGAAACAGATCTTCACAGCCAAGAAACAGATCTTCACAACCAGGAAACAGATCTTCACAACCAGGAAACAGATCTTCAGAACCAGAAAACAGATCTTAACTGCTTGGAAACAGCTCTTGAAACACGTCTTCACAGGTTGACGACACCCAATCACGGCTTGACAACATCTCTGGCGGGAATCCTCAAGCCAACTAAACAGTGGGAGGATCACCAGAGAGCTACAGGAAGTCGTCGGCAGTCACCAGCAGCAACTGGAAGATCTCATTATAAAGAGACAACTCCCGAGACCTACCTTAAAAGCCAGCCTGACACTGGAGCTAGTACAGGTCTTCTTCAACCTGTCAGGGAAGTAGCTAGGTTAATGATTCTAACACGAATCGTCCAACCCAGCCTCAGGTTTAGATAGGACTTTGTGTAACTATGTGCACCATAGTACAAACGTTTGACGTACTAAGGAATTAGATAGTAGAATTTTGTACTATTCACTTTAAAAAGAGTCTGAAAAAATGAAGCTAAAATACAAAGTAAAATATTCCTAGGCCTAGTGAAGCACACATGTGTATTATATTAGGCCTCAGTGTGTATTAGGCCTAGGAAAGTTAGGTTAGGTTAGGTTAGTTTAGTTTGTATTTGAAACACAAATAGAATATCTTTTCCGGTTTGTCCAAATTCAGTATTTCCGATTTCAACTTTCTATTGTTCTGAAAGTCGGTATATGTACTATGGTCCTCACCATCACTACAAGTACTGCCAAAACAGGAGGATGGGCGGAACCTTCTCTATATATTTCCCAAGTCTTCCTCTTCACTAAGGAAGAGAGACTCCTACAATGTTTTAAATATAGTTTTATTGGGCATGATGCGACGAGATAAATCGCGCTTTTCGCTGTGTCTGTCAACATATTCGGAGAGATCGAGGAAGTGGATATAAATAATTATAAGTTACAGTATATTAAATCATGTTAAATGACTTGAGGATGTCGCCTCCAGCCGACGTGCAGTCCATGTCGGCTGGGACATCACGTGTGTGGTAAGGTGGCAGCTTTGCCTAGGAGTTGAGGGTGGTAAGATGTACCTAAGTATAAGCTGGCTTTTAAAGAGATGTACTCACTAGTACTCTTCTAGTTGTGCTTGCGGGAGTTGAACATTGGCTCTTTGGTCCCGCCTCTCAACTGTCAATCAACTGGTGTACAGATTCCTGAGCCTACTGGGCTCTATTATATCTACATTTGAACTGTGTATGGAGTCTGCCTCTACCACATTACTGTCTAATGCATTTCTGTTATGCAATAGAGGTAGTCGTCTTGTCTATATATTGAGGTCGTTGTTGCTGATAATCACTAAGTGGGAATGCAAAGCCATAGGCGCAATTTGAGTCAAGGATTTTTCTTTTGGTGTTGGGAGAGTTTTTCTTGAACAAGTGCTCCTACCCGCCCCCTGGACGTCAACCATAAACAAGTGTTCCTACCCGCCCCCTGGACGTCAACCTCAAACAAGTGTTCTCACCCGCCCCTGGACGTCAACCACAAACAAGCGCTCCTACCCGCCCCCTGGACGTCAACCACAAACAAGTGCTCCTACCCGCCCCCTGGACGTCAACCACAAACAAGTGCTCCTATCCGGCCCCTGGACGTCAACCACAAACAAGCGCTCCTACCCGCCCCCTGGACGTCAACCACAAACAAGTGCTCCTACCCGGCCCCTGGACGTCAAGCACAAACAAGTGCTCCAACCCGCCCCCGGGACGTCAACCACAACAAGTGCTCCTACCCGCCCCCGGGACGTCAACCACAAACAAGTGCTCCTACCCGCCCCCTGGACGTCAACCACAAACAAATGCTCCTACCCGCCCCCTGGACGTCAACCACAAACAAGTGCTCCTACCCGCCCCCTGGACGTCAACCACAAACAAATGCTCCTACCCGCCCCCTGGACGTCAACCACAAACAAGTGCTCCTACCCGCCCCCTGGACGTCAACCTCAAACAAGCGCTCCTACCCGCCCCTGGACGTCAAACCCATGCGTCATTTCACTCCAAGAGGCTGAAAGACCTTGTCACGAGGGACATTTGAACAAGGAGCTTTCGGGCTGTCAGCATCTGAGGCAGCTGTAGCAAGCGTGCAACGGTGGCATAATCAGCCTGCATTATGCAAATCCCCGCGGGAAGTGGAGTGCTATATCGTGGAATCAATGGAAGCGAAGACAGTCACAAGGAGCCGAGGGGACGGAGGTCACAGTCCCACTATAAATTTATTTCCAAATGGCAATTTTTTGGGGGGGTGTTTTTTTTGGTTTGCCTTTGGAGCTCCATGTGCTTATTTTCCGATGTTGGGTATACGTTTTTGGGACCATTCCTGGGAGAATATGCCCCGGGATTTTTAGGGGATGATTATTTATCATCCCCAATCCTCTTAATTAAGATTATGGGGATTGGGGGGATGGAGCAAGGGTTTTCAGTAACTAAATCTATTGTTTTTCCAAGATTCTCTGTATTTTTGTACATGTCTCTCTCTCTCTCTCTCTCTCTCTCTCTCTCTCTCTCTCTTCCACAATTACGATCCGTTTCACTGATCATCTTTCCCTTCCATCGATTGAGACACAGTGCAATTTGCCCCACGACATCGCTTGCAAGGAGTGTGGTGGTGGTTGGTGGTTCTCTGTGGTGCTGTAGTGTGGTGTGGTGGTGGTTCTCCTGTGGTGCTGGAGAGGTCTGGTGGTGGTGGTTCTCTGTGGTGCTGGAGTGTGGTGGTGGTGGTGGTTCTCTGTGGTGCTGGAGTGTGGTGGTGGTGGTGCTTCTCTTGGTGCTGGAGTGGGTGTGGTGGAGGTGTTCTGGGGTGCTGGAGTGTGGTGGTGGGGTGGTTCTCTGTGGTGCTGGAGTGTGGTGGTGGTGGTGTTAAAAGGGGGTGGGGAAGAGTTGGGTGTGTATGGTAGATGTACTTGATGGTGTATGTTGGGGGTGGTGGTGATGTAGGTGGTGGGATGTGGGGTGGTGGTGAGTGGGTGGTGGTGATGTTGTGGGGCTGGTGATGGGAGTAGTGGTGATACGGGGATACTGATGCTGGAGGTAGTGGTGGTGTGATGGTGCTGGAGTGTGGGTGGTGGTGGTGGTTCTCGTGTGGTGCGTGGAGAGTGGTGGTAGGTTGGTGGTGCTCTGTGGTGCTGGAGTGTGGTGGTGGTTCTCTGTGGTGCTGGAGGAGTGGTGGTGGGTGGTGGTGGTGGTTCTCTGTGGTGGCTGGGAGTGTGGTGTGGTGGTGGTTCTCTGTGGTGCTGAAGAGTGGTGGTGGTGGTGGTTCTCTGTGGTGCTGGAGTGTGGTGGTGGTGGAGGTTGGTCATGATGATGCTAAGAGTGGGATGGCGGCACTGGCTCTCCCGATAAACATATCTAATCGATAATATTGACAGCTCACTCAACTCACAAAATTCCTTCTCAATTAAAATATAATCCATAAATTCTGTCATAACCCAAGCCTGTGGCCGAACCTACTTCATCATCTTTCAGTATGAGAGACAAATATGCCTTCGTGGGAGGGAAGGAAGGGGAGGAATATATCTGGAGAAAAGATATGCCTGGGCGAA
>WNGS01005997.1:19483692-19494862 GCA_020271785.1 Procambarus virginalis | reverse complement strand
GGAGAGGGTGATAGTAGAAAAGTAGATTGAGAGAGAGGCGTCAGCAAGACCCGCGCCCGCCGGGTATCCTATCTACTCATTGTATAAGATAGAGAAGGGTAGGTTAGCACAAGTGAAAGGTAGGTTAGGTCCGCAGGTCAGAAGAAGGTGAGCAGGTCAGAAGAAAGGTCAGCAGGCCAGCAGCAGGTCAGCATATTTTAGCAGCATGTCTGAAGTAGCCCAGCCGAGAGGTCAGCTACTATGCTTACATCAGGTCTCCACCAGGTCACAGAGACCTCAGAGCATCATATCAGTGATGGATCATAGACTATACTGAGGAACAGCTGTGTCAAGGAACAGTTGTGGGGACGTCACAGTTAGGTCGAGGTACAGCTTCATCAAGGAACAGATGCCTCGAGGTACAGCTGCGTGGAGGAACAGCTGCGACAGATATGGTCACGTGCTATCCACTGGCGGACAGTGGCACGGAGGGGCAGCTCAGTAAAGATAAGGCGGGAGATGAATTTGAACAGAGGTGGGAAGAGCATGGGATTGAATTGGAGATGGTAACTGTGATGGTGATGTGGGGGTGGGTGGTGTGATGTTGAGGTGGTGGTGATGTTGGGGGTGGTGGTGATGGGGGGGTGGTGGGATGTTGGGGGTGGTGATGCTGGTAGTAGTGGTGATACTGGGGATACTGATGCTGGAGGTAGTGGTGGTGGTGATGGTGCTGGTGCTGTGAGTAGTGATACAACACTCTATAAATGTTGCTCCCCCCCATCAAGGTCGAATTACTGACCCCCCCAGGATGTAACCCACAACAAGCTGACTAACTCTTGGGGACCTATTTATTGCTAGGTGAACAGCGGCATTAGGTGGAAGGAAGCGCGTCAAACCATTTCTGTCCCGCCGGGCTTCGAACTCGGAATTCCACATTGTGAGTCAAGTAACCATCACCATCTACGACGTTCTCGCATGAAGCGACGGTTTAGCTTCATGCAGGTCGGCGTTCATCCCCGACCGTGCTTGTGGTTGGACATCATTCCTTTCTTCCCGTCCCATCTCAAACTTATCTGACCCCCTTCCAAGTGCTATATAGTCGTAATGGCTTGGCATTTCCCTCTGATAATTCGCTTCCCTCCGGAGAGATGACTTGTATTTTATTTACTATTTTTCTTAGCGTCATAAAACTAATTTGCATATATAGTGTCACACGGGTATATGTCAAAGGTATCCAGTTTTAGCATATTTTTGGGGAACACCTTCCGTGGAATTTTATGCAGATTGCGTAAAACTTACTTTCCCTTCGAATTTAGCATTTTACATAATTTATGATTTTTGTAATAGTATAGAATGTGAGTGGAGAGGGAACTGATGTAAGAGACTTCACTGTTTGATTCTCCAAGTTTCTTTGATTGTATTTAGTAGTGGCAATAAGCAGACGGCTGAGAGTTTAGCAGCTGCTGCACGAGCAGAGAATATCGTCTTCTGGAAGTTTGTGGATCAGTTTTGCTTCAGCTGTGATAAAAGAACATTGTTGATGGGGTTTCTCTCTGTTCGTCAGTCAGTTTTATGGTGACCATTGACTAGAATACTGAATTGCTTCCTTAGAAGTTACTGCTTCTTGAGCAGTAGCTTCCTTAGAGAGTCTTGAACAGTGGGTACAATTACCGGCAAGAACCCAGTGAGAGGGCAACAGGGTTGCTGATTTAAGAAACAGATTACCTGGTAATATCCCTGGAAACACAAACCGAAACTGTCTCTATTTTCCGCTTGATACAACTTGTAATAAAGTTGTTACATCTTGGCTTAACATGTTTATGACGTATTAGAACGTTGTTGCAACTTGATATATGGTTGTTATAACTGGTTAGGAGGTGTTAAAACTTGTTCGAACGTTGTACCAACGTCGTAGTTTCGGTGTGTGTTTGGCGGGATGATGAATGAGGGACTAACACATTATTTCAAGCAAAGATAATGAATATACACACATGTGTTTGATTGGATTTAAGCAGGAACTGCTTCGCATGGGTCAATAGGCCTTCTGCTGCTTCCTCAGTTACTACTACTACTACGATTACTACTACTACACCATGTGTGTAGTGGTTATCTTGAGATGATTTCGGGGCTTTAGTGTCCCCGCGGCCCGGTTCTCGACCAGGCCTCCACCCCCAGGAAGCAGCCCGTGACAGCTAACTAACACCCAGGTACCTATTTTACTGCTAGGTAACAGGGGCATAGGGTGAAAGAAACTCTGCCCATTGTTTCTCGCCGGCGCCTGGGATCGAACCCAGGACCACAGGATCACAAGTCCCGCGTGCTGTCCGCTAGGCCGACCGGCTCCCTCGGTAGTAGTAGTAGTAGTAGTAGTAGTAGTAGTCGTAGTAGTAGTAGTAGGGGTAGTAAAATATCCTGGTAGCATTGTGGAAAGGAACCAAGAGGCGAGTCACAAGTTTAATATCAAGCTTTTATTTTGACATTTGTTAGGGAGGACGCGTGTCTTGTGTGCTTGTTGGGATGACAGATGAGGCTCATTACCTCCTTCCAGAAGACACGTCGCAAGCGGGCGTCACGCTGCGGGGAATAATTAGTCTTCGGATGTTGTTCTGAGACATTGCCTTGTTGTCATGGCTGGTGGTGATTCTTGAGTTATTGTTGGTATATCTGGGGCCAGGTTCACGAAGCAGTTACACAAGCACTTACGAACGTGTACATCTTTCCTCAATCTTTGACGGCTTTGGTTACATTTATTAAACAGTTTACAAGCATGAAAACTTGCCAATCAACTGTTGTTATTGTTATAAACAGCCTCCTGGTGCTTCGGAGCTCATTAACTGGTTAATAATTGTCAACAAAGCCGCCAGAGATTGAGAAAAGATGTACAGGTTCGTAAGTGCTTGCATAACTGCTTCGTGAATCTGACCCAGGTCATCCTTGTTGACTTGTAACTACACAAGCGACTTGTACTACACAGCGACTTGTAACTACACAAGCGATCCTCGTTATACCTTAATCTCCCCCCCCTCCCTGTTTGCTTGCTCTTGGCCCCGATAATTGCAGATGCTGCTGGTTACAGAGTCAGTTCGATGGTAATGACCTTAGAGTCAGTTTGGCTCATGAACCACGCCATTTCAAGGGTCAACCTGTTCTCGCATACAAAGATCCAAGCTCGTTAATCCAGCCGCCTAACCCCCTGTTTATGAATGAAAAGCAGTTTACACGACTCACAACTGATGACGTCCGAACACTTCCGGAACAAGTGCTTCGCTCACGTCCTCTGTTCGAACCACAACGCTGTAAATGCTTCACCCACGTTCTTCAAATGCAAGTAATCGCCAACAAAACCTAAACACCTAACATAACCTACGCCTAACTATATATATGCAATTTTCTGTATAATAAGAAGAATTTATATATGAGAACAAACCAATTTTAAATACACAGTATGTTAAAATTGATGAGTGCGTCTGGGGAGGAGGGCCGCTGCTTTAACCAGCCTAGTATGAGAACGTGTTGCAAGGGCAGATATAACTTTCATGAGCATAAAGATCGACTCAAAAGGCAAAATGACAAATTTCAAGTCAACATTCCAAAATATATCTAGTCTTCAATTTCTTTGTAAATCTTATTTCTTTCTCTCACTCTGTCTCTTCGTCTCTGTCTCTGCTGAAGTACGAGAGTAAGAAAGGGACATACACACACAAGTTTACACAACTAAGGCCAAAAGTAGTTTGAATTCATCTAATGCTGAATAAGTGACAGACTTTCTGGGTTAACTCAAAACTTTGAGGCCCATTATTCCCTATTCCACGTGTGCCGGAGGAGGAAAATTTAATATTAGACCCTGCTTTTAAAATTTAGGGTGAGCTCTTTAAGACAGTTTCCTGGCGAACTAAGAATTTTTATTTAGCTTTACCGCACAGTAATATACCTTTGCAGAGTAATATTCCTGTTACACTAAAAACGTTATAAGTATTATTTATATGAGAACACAAATGATGCGATTCGTATTTGTACTGAGAGCATATATATATATATATATATATATATATATATATTATATATATATATTATATATATATATATATATATATATATATATATATATAAATAAAGGCCCTGACAAAACTGGACTTCAAAAATGCTTTCAATCTGGTTAGAAAGGATGCAGTGCGGTTCATCGCCTTTTTCCTTCCCTCTACCCGTTTGTAAACTCATGCTACAGCAAGAATCTCTCTTTGCTTTTCGGGGAACATGAAATTGAATCACAAGAAGGTGTCCAACAGGGTGACCCCTTGCTCCTTTATTTTCTGCCTAGTCATCAAGGAAGTCACCGATAACCTGTCCAGTGAGCTCAACATTTGGTTTTTGGACGATGGTACTCTAGCCGGCTCCCCAGTCTCACTCTTGGACGACATAAGAATAATTCAGGAGCAAGGAGCAAGTCTAGGCCTCACCCTGAACTCTTCCAAGTGCGAAATAACCTCCACCAACCAGAACATAATAGAGCAAATAAAGGTGTTTTGCCTGACATTCATACAACCAACCCTGAGGACAGCACACTCCTAGGTGCTCCTCTTGGAGGGAATGCCATCGACGAGGTCTTTGGTAAGAAGATCACTGACCTGAGGAGGATGAACGAGAGGATTGAAGACATCGATGCTCATGATGCACTTTACCTCATCACCAGATGCTTGTCCCTCCCAGGCTGACCTACTTTCTTAGATGTTCGCCATCTTCCAATAATATTAAATTAGAAGAGTACGACAGCTTGCTGAAATCAATGCTAGAAAAAGCCCTCAACCTTTCTCTCAGCGACTCACAGTGGAAACAGGCCTCCCTTCCTGTCAGACTCGGGGGCCTCGGCGTGCGCACAGCAACACAAATTGCGGTACCAGCGTTTCTGTCCTCTTCAGTGGCGTCTGACAACTTGGTGAAGGAAATCTTCCTGAGCACCTACTTCAACAGGCAGGGTACATGATCCCAGCTTCACAGACTGCACAACCAAATGGGTCTCTCTCGCAGGACCAGCACCCCAACCACTGCTTTCTGAAGCCCATAAGCAATCCAGCTGGGATCGCCCCATTGCCGATCAAGAAGCTGCGACATTACTAGAAGCTGCGACAACACCACATGACACTGTCCCGACTTAAAGCTGTAGCAGCTCCCCATGGAGGGGACTTCCTATTAGCAACCCCAATGTCAGCAACCGGCACCCGTCTCACACCGCAGGCCCTCCGAATTGCTGTGGATCTCTGCCTCGCTGCCCTAATCCACACCGAATACAGGTGTATTTGCGGCGAGGCAGAGGCCGACAGGTACGGACAGCATGCCTTCTCTGCCAAAGGACAGGAGGATGGCATGCAAGACACGGCGAGGTTAATGACATTATCAGAGAAGCCTTACCACAGCCGGTTGTCCAGCAGAGAAAGAGCCCCGCTACCTAATGTCCCGCAACTCTGATGAGCCTGTCGTCGCCCAGACGGAATCACGTGTGACCCCTGGAAGAATGGTAGACAGTTGGTGTGGGACTACACTTGCGTTTCAACTTTAGCCACTACCTATGTTGACTTCAGTGCTACTCAAGCAGGAGGAGCTGCCAATCACCGGGAAGCNAGGGGTAGCAGACCCCCATACCCATCCTGTGAGGGGTAGCAGACCCCCATACCCGTTCTGTGAGGGGTAGCAGACCCCCAACCATCCTGTAAGATGTAGCAAACCTCCATACCCATCCTGTGAGCTGTAGCAGACTCCCATACCCATAATGGTTCGGTTCGACCCACAATTGGTTCGACCAGCGCTACATCTCACACCTCCTGTGAGATGTAGTAGACCCCTATACCTATCCTGTGAGCTGTAGCGGACTCCAATACCCATCCTGTGAGCAGTAGAGGAAAGGTTACAGCACACATAAAGGGCTCAGGAACTGAATTCCAAAATTGTTTTAGATAAGCAAGTTCCTGAGAACTGAAAAGTCATCTGAGAAGGAAAAAACAGAGTTAATTAGTTTAAAAGTTCTGTAAAACCTCAGAGCCACTCTCCTAATTTGCCCAGAGTGGACTGAGCGAGGCGTGACAAAGTGCTGCAGTGCAGCATCACGGAAATTCGCCCTCGTTTTATGTTCCAAACATCGTTAGCATCGGGATTCTACAACTGATCCTGTGAAGGATAATGCATTCATTATGTCACCCCAAGTTTTACTTCTGACTTTTGTACAAGTTTTCTTATACTGTATTAAACGCACATTGTAGGAATATACAACACATGCATACATCTCCGCACAGTGTCCCATGATGAACTTTTCCTTTTAAGGTATTGAAGGTAATGTCATACTCTCACATAAAAGTATTTGCTTATTGTATTACGCCGCTAATATTTTCAAAGCATGATAAGTTAAGGCGGGCGTCTGGGGAGACCCAGGACGTTGGTTCGACCCACGTCCGGCTCCAGTGATATGTCACGTTATTGTGAGTTTCTTAGGTGAATAAATGCCATGTTAGGAAATTTTCTTGTCTATATATACTCTAAACCCCTGTTGTACTCATGAACCTATGGATTTTGTTGTCTATATACTTTGGGGGCCCCTGAGGTACCCTCTGAACCCGTGGACTTTGATGTCTACATAATGTGGGGCCCCTGGGGTACCCCCCTGAACTCCCTGGACTTTGTCTACATACTTTCCAGGCATCTGGGGTACCCCCCTGAACTCCCTGGACTTTGTCTACATACTTCCAGGCATCTGGGGTACCCCCCTGAACTCCCTGGACTTTGTCTACATACTTCCAGGCATCTGGGGTACCCCCCTGAACTCCCTGGACTTTGTCTACATACTTCCAGGCATCTGGGGTACCCCCCTGAACTCCCTGGACTTTGTCTACATACTTCCAGGCATCTGGGGTACCCCCCTGAACTCCCTGGACTTTGTCTACATACTTCCAGGCATCTGGGGTACCCCCCTGAACTCCCTGGACTTTGTCTACATACTTCCAGGCATCTGGGGTACCCCCCTGAACCCCCTGGACTTTGTCTACATACTTCCAGGCCTCTGGGGTACCCCCCTGAACCCCCTGGACTTTGTCTACATTCTTCCAGGAATCTGGGGTTCCCCCTGAACCCCCTGGACTTTGTCTACATTCTTCCAGGCCTCTGGGGTACCCCCCTGAACCCCTTTGACTTTGTTTACATAATTCCAGGCCTCTGGGGTACCCCCTGAACCCCCTGGACTTTGTCTACATACTTCCAGGCCTCTGGGGTACCCCCCTGAACCCCCTGGACACTGCCTACATACTTCCTGGCCTCTGGGGTATACCGAGAACACGTGCTCTCTGAAGGTAGGTGTCTTGTGAAAACAGAAGGTGATGAGACTGTTACATAACCTCCGAACGTCGCTACATTTTACGAAAAAAAACAATCATTGGAAAATGTAGACCCAAGGATACTGAACCTACTGAATACCGCATTTACCAGCGGTCACGACACGTCGTTTTCGGTCCACCACCAAACGAGTCCATATTATATGTACATGCCCAAAATGATATGTTTTTCTCTTGAAACTAAGTGAAAATCTCATTCAATAATTGTATGATGAAATATACGAACATTTTGTTTTATTCGCGAGATAGCAGTGTATAATGTGCTTATTCCCCGGTCTTATTCACCGACAAATACGGAAGTCTGCTGCATCTTTGGATCATAGCAACACAAAGTTTGGTTGAATTCCGTTCAGCGGTGACTGAAGGCACAGAGGTCCCAGCAGACAGACATCCTGGCAGACTTTTGGGTTTACTTATAAGACAATTAATGTTGCTCCTACCTCGTGTAGGCCGCCATTAACTAGCCGGGACATGCTTCTCTCAATAGGAAGGACTTACTCTCCGCTCTTCCCGGCCATTAATCCTCTAACTACTGAAGGACCCTCCATTACTGATCAGGGCCCTATACCCGCCCTCCATGGTCATTGATCAGAGCCCTATACCCGCCCTCCATGGTCATTGATCAGAGCCCTATACCCGCCCTCCACCGCCATTGATCAAGGCCTTATACCCGCCCTCCATGGCCATTGATCAGAGCCCTATACCCCCCCTCCATGGTCATTGATCAGAGCCCTATACCCGCCCTCCATGGCCATTGATCAGGACCCTATACCCGCCCTCCATGACCATTGATCAGGGCCCTATACCCGCCCTCCACCGCCATTGATCAGGGCCCTTCCCCGCCAGTAATCAAGGCCAATTACTCCTCTCTGGGACTGGCTAAAGTGCCTTGACTGTCTTTAAATCTTAAATACAATTTACGAAAATGTGAAACATTGGTGTTAAATTAAATATAAGTAAAATAGTTTTCTGTATATGTTGAAATATATTAGTTTCGGAGTTTTTCAGTTATTTTCAGTTAGTAAGTAGTGGATTGTCACAACAAGGGAAACATCTCGGTATTGGGCTTCTCTCGTCGCGTCTGCTCCTTACCTCAGTAGGTGCGCCCCTCACCTCAGTAGGTGCGCCCCTCACCTCAGTAGGTACGCTCCTCACCTCAGTAGGTGCGCCCCTCACCTCAGTAGGTGCGCCCCTCACTACCGGGACGGAGCGGTAGCCGCCTCGGGTAAAGATTGTGTGTTTACTCAGCGAGAGTTTAGTTAATACCTGTACCGTCTCCACGGTGGGAGCTGTGGGGTGGGTGGGAGCTGTGTGGTGGGTGTGGGGTTGTGAGGGTGCCTGGTGTGCTGGGTGTGAGGTTGTGAGGGAGTCTGGTGTGTGGTTGTGAGGGAGTCTGGTGTGGTTTAGTGCAGAGTTTCATTGAAGAGTGAGAGTTTCAGTTGTATATGTGCTATGCTTATGAGGGGGGAGCCAGAGGATATGTAGTCACTCAAGCGTTTGTGAAGGGAGTCACGTCCTTGTGTGAGAGTACAACTCAAGGGTTGAAGTGCTTATGCCACTCAGGAGAAGGGGGGAGGGGGTGAGTGTCACTCAGGTGTGTGTGTGTGTGTGTGTGTGTGTGTGTGTGTGTGTGTGTGTGTGTGTGTGTGTGTGTGTGTGTGTGTGTGTGTGTGTGTGTGTGTGTGTGTGTGACAATTCACTGATCTCTTAACTACCATAAACAAACCATTAATAGACATTAAACTCAATAGCCCAATACATCGAAGGACGTTTTGCAACTTCCTTTCTTTCTGTGTTGGCCTGATTGAGGGACTCGACCCGGCACACTTGGCTCTAAGGGCTGTTGTACACAGCTGCAGACTCTAGGCTCCACTTGCATCAATAGATGGAAAGGCGTAGGTGATAAGATCCTAGAATTTGTATACGTGGACGAGATAGAGCCGGAGAGCGGGTGGACGGGTCTGAGAGTCGGAAATGAGTGAAACGGATTAAATATTGAAGTTGTTGAAGCCAGGTCATTTCACAGGTTTATATATAAATTTAAGTTTGATAAGAAAAGCGAGTGAAATTAGTCACTGTATTTGAACTATAGATGGTTGAAAGGCCGATGTTCGACCTTGCAAGCACATATTTGCGAGTACACACACACACACACACTCTCACACACACACTCTCACACACACACACACACACACACAAACACACACACACACACACACACACACACACACACACACACACACACCACACACACACACACTGTGACTAAGAAAGTAGTGCACAAGCTGGAGATGCAGGCAGGAGTGAAAGGGAAGGAACTCCACTGGATAAGGGAGTACCTAATCAACACAAGACAGTGAGTCACTGTGAGGGGTAAGATGTCGGAGTGGTGAGGCGTCACCAGTGGGGTCCTGCTGGATTCAGTCTTTGGACCTATATTGTTTCTGATATATGTAAATGATCTCCCAGAGGGAATAGACTCGTTCCTATCAATGTTCGCTGATGATGCAAAAATTATGAGGAGGATTAAGACAGAGAAAGACAGTTTGAAACAACAAGATGGCCTAAACAAGCGGAAGGAATGGTTCAACAAATGGCTACTAAAGTTCAACCTAAGTAAATGTGAGGTAATGAAACTAGGTGTAGGAAATAGATGGCCAGACACGGGATACCGAATGGAAGATAAAGTCCTTCACGAAATGGACATATAGAATGATCTAGGAGTTAATATCGAGCCAAACCTGCCTCCTGAAGCCCACATCAAAAGAATAACATCGGCGGCGTATGCAAGGCTGGCTAATATCAGAACTGCCTTCAGGAACCCGTGAAAGGAATCTTTCAGAACCTTGTATACCACATATGTATGGCCAATCCTGGAGTATGCGGCCCCAGCATGGAGCCCGTACCTTGTCAAGCACAAGACGAAACTGGAAAAAGTTCAGAGGTATACCACTAGGCTAGTCCCAGAACTAAGAGGCATGAGTTACGAGAAAAGGCTGTGTGAAATACACCTCACGTCTCTGGAAAACTGAAGAGCCTGGGGAGACATAATCACCACATACAAAATTCTCACGGGAATTACAGCATAGACAAGGATGGATTATTTAACACGGATGGTACACGCTCAAGGGGACACAGGTGGAAGCTGAGTACCCAAATGAGCCACAGAAACATTAATTTTTTTTCAGTGTCCGTGTAGTTAGTAATTGGAATGAACTAGGAAGTGATGTGGTGAAGGCCAACTTCGTAAATAGTTTCAAATGTAGATATAATAGAGCTCGAGAAGCTCAGGTATCTGTACTCCAGTAGATTGACGGTTGAGAGGCCGGAACAAAGAGCCAGAGCTCAACCCCAGCAAGCACAACTAGTTGAGTACAACTAGGTGAGAACTCTCTCTCTCTCTAGGCATACTAATGGGTTCGCACTGTGGGACAGCAATTGTTATTCCATTACTTTATATCACATTTTTACAGTTAACGAAAAATATGTAGAACATTAGATTCTCATTATCATATAAATCCAATAATCTGAAAGCATTTATGTAGGAAACGAATAAATCTGGATATAACGTCGGCCAGGCGAGGCTGTGTGCGGCGGGACAGCATATCTGAGTACAGTGACGTCTCCAGTGACTAACGGAAGGAGGAAATAACAGCTGTAAACCTGGAACGAACGACTGAAAGAGAGGGAGAGGAAGTCGCGAACAATTCGGGACCGGAATTAAAGTGGTCTTGAGAGGAGCCTGGTTCTTTACACCACTTACCCGTGTGGCTTAAGTGCCTAAGTGCCTCTGGTCGTAAAGGCGCTCTCTCAACTTG
>WNGS01005997.1:19467811-19480192 GCA_020271785.1 Procambarus virginalis | reverse complement strand
TAGAGAATGAAAGAGAAGTATACGACGATCTTAACTATAATGGTGAAGTTCCACATCTTCAAGAGGGAACAAGATTGTTTCCTCCAAGGAGTGCCGGACCAACCGGGCACTGATGGGTATGTGGGCCTGTGCGCCGCTCCAAGCAACAGCCTAGTGGACCAAACTCTCACTAGTCAAGCCTGGCCTCGGGCCGGGCTTGGGGAGTAGAACAACTCCCAGAACCCCATCAACCAGGTATCAACCAGGTATACTTCCAGGATGTCTTTAAGCCAGTAACTAACTTATCATTACTGGTAAGAGCCCGAACTGATTGGACACCTCCATAGGCAAGACTCCCTCAACTTTCAGTGACACCCAAATTATGTAATAAAATTTCTAAAGTAACTTGATGAGACTAAAACAGTCAAGATCTCCCCGGAGATATTAAACAAGGTATCGGAAGCACTGTGTAGGGCCGGTCGGCCGAGCGGACAGCACGCGGGACTTGTGATCCTGTGGCCCTGGGTTCGATCCCAGGCGCCGACGAGAAAAAATGGGGCAGAGTTTCTTTCATCCTATGCCCCTGTTACCTAGCAGTAAAATAGGTACCTGGGTGTTAGTCAGCTGTCATGGGCTGCTTCCTGGGGGTGGAGGCCTGGTCGAGGACCGGGCCGCGGGGACACTAAAAAAAGCCCCGAAATCATCTCAAGATAACCTCTCAAGATAACCCCCTCTTCCACTTCCCTGCTACAGTATACAGTTCCTCTCTGGCAAGGGCGTCCTTACGACGGCATTTGTTGTACTAATATAAAAATCACGAATGGGGGGGGGGGATAGGGAAGACAAAAACTACTAAACTACATACCATTATCCCTGACAAGCATTCACTGAAAGCTACAATATAAATTGATTCGAAGCGAGCCATTGGAATACTTAAAACAGATACATTTTGTTTCCAACCATCACCACAGGCTGCTAGAGTTTAACCTTGTCAAATGCAAAGTTATGAGCACTGGAACAGGAGTAAAAAAACTTACACAGCAGAAGAGAATGAAGGTGACGCATATTATTGCTTCAAAAAAGGAGAAAGATCACGTAGTAGGCCTCACCCAAAATCTAATGCCATAAGAACACATTAGGGTCCCGGTAGTACAGTCGGGATCGTTCTCGACTCACAATCCAGAATGCCAGGTTCGAATCCCAGGCGGGACATAGAGATGATTGCGCGCACTTCCTATCACCTAATGCATCTCTTCAATTAGCATCAAGTAAGTATTTCAGGAGTTAGTCAGCTTGCTGTAGAGTTGCATCCTTTGGGAGTCAATAATTCGACCTTGGGGGTGGGGGCGGGGTATGGGGAGACCCATCAAACTGCTAAACAGGGGGATGGGAAGTGCTAAACTCACTCTTGTATACGAAGCCCCAGTGTACAACCTTCACATGGCAAAAATAGAGAAATAAAAACTAGAGAAGAGCCAAGTTATGCATCAAGCCTTGTTCCTGAGATGAAGGGCTTGAGCTACGAGGAAAGACGGAGGAAAATAGACATCTACATGACAAAAATAGAGAAATAAAAACTAGAGAAGAGCCAAGTTATGCATCAAGCCTTGTTCCTGAGATGAAGGACTTGAGCTACGAGGAAAGACGGAGGAAAATAGACATCTACATGACAAAAATAGAGAAATAAAAACTAGAGAAGAGCCAAGTTATGCACCAAGGCTTGTTCCTGAGATGAAGGGCTTGAGCTACGAGGAAAGACTGAGGGAAATAGACATCTCCACACTGGAGAGGAAAGTATAGACGGGACTTATAAGAGTATATAAGAAATATAAGACATTGACATATAATCAAATTCAACATTATCCAACGATAGCAGCTGCATTAGATGCAAATTCCACAACGACTGCAATGGTTAGAAAAGCAGTTGAAGACTGGGACACACACTAGTGTACACTGTGCATCTATATCCGCCACCAAGATAATGTTATTAAAACATGACTAAAACCAGTGCGCTAAAACAGAAGCGGAAAAGAAACGGGAGAAAAGGAGGAAACCCCACCTCCATTTAAAACTTTGACCCAAATATCACAGTAACATTTAAGGTTATCGTGAATAACCGAACTCAATTACGGGCTCACCATAGCCCGTGCTACATGGACATTTCCTTCTGAGTAGCTAAATCGAAAACAACAACAACTATATAAGAGACTAAGGAGATTGAACAAGTAGATGAACCCTAACTATTCAAAGCTAGGAACAGCAGAACATAGATGGAAGTTAGAGACATATAAGTCACAGAGATGTCAGAAATAACTTCTTCCGAGTTATAGCCATCAATAATTGGAACAGGCTAGAGGAAGAAGCGGTCGAAACTAACTCAGAACTCAGTTTAAAATGTGACAAGCAAAGAACCGGGAACTGAGTCATTGCATTACGCTAGGATGTTTGAAAGGCGGGACTAGTATCCGAGCTCGTTCACACAAACACATCTAGGAGAGTACATTTAGGAGAGTACCTACCACTGTCTATCATAGCTTTATTCCTGGATGAGCTGAGTTGTAACAATCGACTTGAGAATGGTCCAGGACGGACCGAAACGTCGTCGTCCCTTCACCCTCTAGTGTGGGGTTTGGTCAACACGTTTCAACCACGTAATTGTGAATCCTCGTCTGCAGCCGAGTTGTAGCTTTGAAAATATGTACCTTGACTGACTGTTCCTACAAATTTAATAATAATTGAACAGGGATTTAGTCGACCCGCAAAAAAAATACAATAATTATCATGAATGTAGAATTCGTATATGTTTGGAAACTGGCGATATTTTATTTAATAATTTTATGGCGTTAATTCTATTGGCTTCCAAATGAACTTCCGTTGAAATGTATTTTAGGCAAATTATTTTGCTGCAAGTACGTGGTATAAATGGAGTGGTGTGAATTAGGGGGCATAAATGGTGGAAGAAGTGGGGGATAAAAAAGGGAATAAATAGGGGGTATGCAAGGAGTGCAGAAAATAAGGAATTAGGACCGGGGGTCGAGGGCAGGGAGGGAGGTTAACGTGTGTTGCAGTTGCTTGTACAATTCCTTGTTTCTTTTTAATTTAACGTAAGATTTGTTGCATCACGTCTAGGTGCTGCAACACCTAGATAACGTTTTGAAAATAACTGGTGCAATCAGCATGTTAAATCTCATGTTATCTTGTTAATTTAACGAATGATAGCCACATGTTTTGAGACTCTGTGAGCCCCCAGCCGCTCCTCTCCAGCTGTCACAACGTTACAAAAATGATGTAGTAAATTGTCCCTCCACCCCCCCACACCCATGACATTGACTACCACCATTCCTGGTCACCCCCTCCCCCATCAACCACAACAACAATTTGTCTCCAACGATATACATTTATACATGGGTATATACTAGCTGCGTGTATGTTTGTATGGTCGACTAGATGGGTGAAGTCCCTCGATGGAAATATTGTATTACGTACACATATTGCATTACGTACAAATATTACGTACACATGGAATATTGTATTACGATTATTCTGGTGTGACTAATACCTCTAATTCTATATGTTGTGGATCCCCCAACGAAATTTTATTTACAAAATACTTAGGAAAGTAGTGCCTCACAAATATCCCCGTTTTCTATGTATCGGCAGGTCAGATTTGGCGGGTGGCTTGGTTAGGTTCGTACCTCATATTTTGTACGATATGACACATCTAGAGAACGGGCTGTCACGTGAATGTTTCTGTACGTACCTGTTGCGTCACTCCACATTCGTCGAGGGACGCACTTTGGACGGTAGAGCGACGGTCTCGCGTCATACAGATCGGCGTTCAATCTCCGACCGTCCAAGTGGTTGGGCACCATTCCTTTCCCCCCGTCCCATCCCAAATCCTTATCCTGACCCCTTCCAAGTGTTATATAGTCGTAATGGCTTGGCACTTTCCCCTGATAATTTGCTCGCTCCACATTCGTCGAGTGTGGTAATCTTTGATGAATAACCTGTTGTATGACTCGTAATTGTACCACGTCCTCAGCCCGTTCTCTTGCTCGTTCACGTGACAAAACTAACGTACCAACTGACCCGAACATAACCTAACCGACGACCCACGAATAAAAAACGGGACAAAACACGACAATTTTGCGAGAATCAATGATTTTTAGGAGACCAGTTTTTGAGCCTCAGGGGGGAGGGGGGATATATACGTCAAAATATTATGTTCTATTTCGATAGGACGGGTTGGCTCCTCTGCCTCATAATAACAACTCCACTACTTTCATATTTTCGTCTCCCACCTCTGAGAAAACAGTCCTTTCATATTAACATGAAGAATTAGTTGACCAGACCACACACTAGAAGGTGAAGAGACGACGACGTTTCGGTCCGTCCTGGACCATTCTCAATTCGACTTGAGAATGGTCCAGAACGGACCGAAACGTCGTCGTCTCTTCACCTTCTAGTGTGTGGTCTGGTCAACATACTTTAGCCACGTTATTGTGACTCATCGCCTGCATGAAGAATTAGCATTCAAGAACAATCAAATCACAACAAGGAGATGTATCTACGAGGAATTATTGAGTCGGTACAATGGCGGAGCATGCAACCTGCGCCTCCTAACTCCAGAATTATCATTAGTTTAGTTCCCGCTACATTTTTACACCCGTTTTCGCGTATATACGTAATATTGTTTGTTTATGTTCGCGTGAAATTGACTTACCATCCCCCCGCCCAAATAAGATAATGTGTATTCAGTTTTTTTTTATTTTCTACCACAGACGTGGCCACACATTTACAATGCTAACCAGCATATATACATTTTCTTCTGTCCTCCATGGACAGGGTTAGAGATGTGTTAAACATATAGTTCAAGGTGTATTCAGGTAAAAGTTCATACATTCAAAATGAGTTACAAACATAATGTTGGATTTCTGGACAGTGTTTGTACATATTATGCCTCTAATACCCATAGCGTTTCGGGCAAGATTGCCTGAAACTACCCTTAGATTTCCTCTCTCAAGACTCTTATACATTCTCATCAGTGTTCGTCTCAACCACTTGGGTTGGACGGGAGAACGACGGTCTCGCTTCATGCAGGTCGGTGTTTAATCCCCGACCGTCCAAGTGGTTGGGGACCATTTCTTTCTCCCGTCCCATGCCAAATCCTTATCCTGATCCTTTCCAAGTGCTATATAGTCGTAATGATTTGGCACTTTCCCTGATAATTCTCTCTCTCTCTCCTCAGTGTCCGTACCTCAGTGAGGGGAATGAATGAATGTTCTCAGAACGTTGCAGTGTTCTCAGATCCAGCTCGTACTCACCTAGTTGTGCTTGCGGGGGTTGAGATTTGGCTATTTGGTTCTTACACGAAGACTTACGACTTCGTGTAAGTCGCCGTATTGAACATTTATATAACATTTAAGACTTATAAAAGGTAAAATAACAGGCTTTTGTTATCCACGAACCTAGATAGGAGTCAAGAAATTTTCAGTGACGGTCGTATTCCACCAGCCGTGATATTGAACAGGGGAACACAGCGTTCGAACTATTCTCTCGGTGAAGTTCACGATTGGAACAGAGTTACACAGTGGCTGAGAGGAGCACCTGAGGGCGGCGCTGTGAAGGAAGCAGCAACAGGTGGTGAGAGCTGAGACTTTAAGACATTTTAAAACTGAATGATTCCTTCCTTTTGACAGTGCTTCGTGAATCAAAATTGATTTGTTTGTTGATAATAATTACACGACAATATAAACCCTGAGCTACGGGTTCAGAATGGTCCAGGACGGACCGAAACGTCGTCGTCCCTTCACTGTCTAGTGTGTGGTCTGGTCAACATACTTCAGCCACGTTATTGAGACTCCTCGCCTGCATACGTAGCGTAAGTTTTTCCCTGTTGGCCCACAGGCAGCAGCGTCCAGACATAGGAAAGCCCAAGTCACCTCAGATACCTTGGGGGGAAAGGGGTATCTGAGGTGACTATAGTGAGGTAAAGTGAGAAGGAGCTCCGCTGCTTAAGGTGTGCGCCAAGCAGACGGCTTCGTAACAGCTATGAAGAAAGATTGAGGGAAAATAACCCACCTCACTACCCTGGAGGAAGGAATGAATTGGGCAGACATGATAACGGCATACAAGATACAAAGGAGAATTGACAAGGTTGATGTAGAAGTAATGTTCAAAGTGAGGAACATTAGAACGAAAAGACTTAACTGGAAACACAGACGAGTCACAAGCATGTCAGAAGGAAGGTTTTAGTCTAAGTTTCGTAGACGTGAGTTAAACGGACTAAATGAGGAAGATGTCGAAGCCAATTCGATATACAATCTTATATGTAAATATTATTAAAAACAAATATAGAAAAAGTCATTGCACTGAACTACTGACTGTCGAAAGGCGGTTATTAAGGGAAGATACTGGGCTCTATCATATCTACATTTGAAACTGTGTATGGAGTCAGTCTCCACAACATCAATGCTTAATGCTTTCCATTTGTTAACCACCCTGAAACTGACAAATGTCTATCTAATGTCTCTGTGGCTTATTTGGGAACTAAGTTTCCACCTGTGTCCCCTTGTTCGTACTCATGCTAAAGAGTTTGCCTTTGTCCACACTACCAATTTCCCTGAGAATTTTGTAGGCGGTTACCCTTACTCTTCTGTGTGTGTGTGTGTGTGTGTGTGCGTGCGTGTGTGTGTGTGTGTGTGTGTGTGTGTGTGTGTGTGTGTGTGTGTGTGTGTGTGTGTGTGTGTGTGTGTGTGTGTGTGTGTGTGTGTGTGTGTGTGTTACAAATACTTGCCAAACCTATTTCAAGCGTGGGGGTAATAAAAGGGGGGAGAAGTTAGGGTAAGTCCTCAACAACCCAGTTGTTGACTGCCAAACATCCTCCTCACTGACCCGTCAGCCCGTCCCAAAACGTGTTAGCACAGCGCCTCAGAGCCTCGCTGACTGCCGTAAATATCCAGCACAAGACAGCTTCAGCACACTCAGCTCGTCTACAACTCCCGGACACAAAACAAACTCTAGCACAAAAGGAAAAAATATATCTCCCAAGCGTCCGGAGACTGGCGGTCCTCCTCCGTGTCTCGTTCCTAGACTTCGTAGGACCTGTCGTCTGGGTGCCACGCGCCACGACGCAGCAAATCTGAATGAGCCTGTGGTCGGTCGTGGACCGGGCACGACTCGTCGTCTCGATGCCACACACCACAATACACTAGTCCTGAATAAGGATGAATGCCGAAACCTCTTCTGTGCGTGTAATTATTTGGGTAAATCCGTGAGCATTTATTGTGTGTGGGTTCTTTCGTGTTCCGATGGTGGCATTAGGTCGTGAAGCGCCACTGGTGAGTAGCTATGCGGTGTTAACACCTAAAACGACTGCCTCTAGAAGTTAGCTAGTTACATAAAATAACTTGAGTTAGAGTTAACTTCCTGTAATACAACTCCTCCTGCTTGTTTCTGCTCATCCTTCCTGCTCCTGCTCATTCTTCCTCATCATATTTATCTTCCTCCTCCTCCTCCTCCTCTGCTGCGAGTTCCTCTTGTCTCTAGACCATCGCATTGCTCGTCCACCTCTCTCTCTCTCTCTCTCTCTCTCTCTCTCTCCATACCACTCGTTTCTTTTGAATTTCTCCTCTCTCTTCGCCTAATTCTTTATCCTTTCCTTCGCCTCTATTTCTCTGCTTCAACTTTTAAATATTTTTTTGCTTTACCTGTTCCTCTTATCTTTGCTACACATCTATTCCCCACCTTCTTCAGCACTGTCTTCCCCTCCTTTATTACCTCCTCCCCCTCTTTCTTATCCTCCCTCTACCCTCCAAATCCTATGCTTCCTTACTCCTCCCCCATTCACCTCTGTGCCTTTGCAAATTGTCATTTCTAATAAACGTCCTCTTCCAAGAAAGCAACTGTCCTGGAAAGAAAATAAATAGATGGCGAACTGCAAACTTATCGTCGGATCCGTGAACGACTCAAGGGGGCCGGAGTGTGTTGAGAGTGAAGATGCAACCTGTCGTCCTAATGGAACGACGTCGCATTTTGACGTACAAGCTACGTACGGTCAGAAATCGTCGTACTAGACAGTGATAGCGGTTCGTGAAATTGACATACTGTGCCGTTTTCTCTTCTGGGTCCTCTGGTAGGTTAAGATAAGGGCATTTTAGTACGACAGTTTCTCGACGTTGGGAAACCTTAGGAGGACAAGCTGGAAGGTGGGGGTAACTCTCACTTCCTCCTGGGGTTTCGGCACCTTGAGGTATATCGTATATCGTCGGAGCATTATATATATGTATCAATGCTCCGAAAGTATATCGTCGGAGCATTGTAATAGCTCCGACCATATACTGTACGAATATATACGTCTTATTCAGTTAGCGTTCTGATCATTTTAACGGCTCATGATGATCTAAGTTTCCACCCTGAGAGAGAGAAAGAGAGAGAGAGAGAGAGAGAGNACAGCTACACCCCACAGTGTACTACACCAGCACACTACCGCCTACCACAGCTACACCACACAGTGTACTACACCAGCACACTACCGCCTACCACAGCTACACCACACAGTGTACTACACCAGCACACTACTGCCTACCACAGCTACACCCCACAGTGTACTACACCAGCACACTACCGCCTGCCACAGCTACACCCCACAGTGTACTACACCAGCACACTACCGCCTACCACAGCTACACCACACAGTGTACTACACCACACAGTGTACTACACCAGCACACTACCGCCTGCCACAGCTACACCCCACAGTGTACTACACCAGCACACTACTGCCTACCACAGCTACACCCCACAGTGTACTACACCAGCACACTACCGCCTGCCACAGCTACACCCCACAGTGTACTACATCAACACACTACCGCCTGCCACAGCTACACCACACAGTGTACTACACCAGCACACTACCGCCTGCCTCAGCTACACCACACAGTGTACTACACCAGCACACTACCGCCTGCCTCAGCTACACCCCACAGTGTACTACACCAGCACACTACCGCCTGCCTCAGCTACACACCACAGTGTACTACACCAGCACACTACCGCCTGCCACAGCTACCACACAGTGTACTACACCCCACAGTGTACTACACCAGCACACTACCGCCTGCCTCAGCTACACCACACAGTGTACTACACCAGCACACTACTGCCTGCCTCAGCTACACACCACAGTGTACTACACCCCACAGTGTACTACACCCCAGTGTACTACACCAGCACACTACCGCCTGCCTCAGCTACACCACACAGTGTACTACACCAGCACACTACTGCCTGCCTCAGCTACACACCACAGTGTACTACACCCCATGTACTACACCACACAGTGTACTACACCAGCACACTACCGCCTACCACAGCTACACCCCACAGTGTACTACACCCACACACTACCGCCTGCCACAGCTACACCCCACAGTGGACTACACCCACAGTGTACTACACCCCACAGTGTACTACATCAGCACACTACCGCCTGCCTCAGCTACACCCCACAGTGTACTACACCACACAGTGTACTACACCAGCACACTACCGCCCTGCCACAGCTACACCCCACAGTGTACTACACCCCACAGTGTACTACACCCCACAGTGTACTACACCCCACAGTGTACTACACCCCACAGTGTACTACACCCCACAGTGTACTACACCCCACAGTGTACTACACCAGCACACTACCGCCTGCCTCAGCTACACCCCACAGTGTACTACACCCCACAGTGTACTACACCAGCACACTACCGCCTGCCACAGCTACACCCCACAGTGTACTACACCCACAGTGTACTACACCAGCACACTACCGCCTGCCTCAGCTACACCCCACAGTGTACTACACCAGCACACTACCGCCTGCCACAGCTACACCCCACAGTGTACTACACCAGCACACTACCGCCTACCTCAGCTACACCCCACAGTGTACTACACCCCACAGTGTACTACACCAGCACACTACCGCCTGCCACAGCTACACCCCACAGTGTACTACACCAGCACACTACCGCCTACCTCAGCTACACCCCACAGTGTACTACACCCCACAGTGTACTACACCAGCACACTACCGCCTACCTCAGCTACACCCCACAGTGTACTACACCCACAGTGTACTACACCCCACAGTGTACTACACCAGCACACTACCGCCTGCCCAGCTACACCCCACAGTGTACTACACCCCACAGTGTACTACACCCCACAGTGTACTACACCAACACACTACCGCCTGCCACAGCTACACCCCACAGTGTACTACACCCCACAGTGTACTACACCAACACACTACCGCCTGCCTCAGCTCTGAGAAGACAACATGTGGCAGGTATTGATGACTGGTCTTTGATGATACGTTGTGGGCCGCGGCGGCTCCACGGCGCTACTGGCTTAAGGGCGAGTTTCAGCCCCTCCAGCACCACACTCTCGACATAACCACACACGAGCCGTTCGGATCCCGATCGTCTCCCTCATTTAATGTGTTGAGGTGATTATTACGCGTGTGGGGAGGGGGGGGTGGGGGGTAGGGAAGCTGGTGAGGTAATCTGTGTATCAGGAAGCTCTTCCCGCCTCCCCCCCCCCCCCCTCCCGCCCCAGTAAGGAGATACGGCCCTAATTTGTTAATTATTGTTTAAGTGGTCACACTGCTTACACCTTAACTGGCCGCCTGGGTATTACCCTGGCAGGTAACTCCTGGCTTGTTATCCTCCTCCACTATCAATTGTTATCCTGCTCCACCATCAGTTCTTATCCTGCTCCATCATCAGTTGTTATCTTTCTCCATTATCAGTTGTTATCCTGCTCCACCACTAGTTGTTATCCTGCTGCACTATCAATTGTTATCCTGCTCCACCATCAGTTGTTATCCTGCTCCACCATCACTTGTTATCCTGGTCCTCCATCAGTTGTTATCCTGCTCCACCATCAGTTGTTATCCTGCTCCACCATCAGTTGTTATCCTGGTCCACCATCACTTGTTATCCTGCTCCACAATCAGTTGTTATCCTGCTGCACTATCAGTTGTTATCCTGCTCCACCATCAGTTGTTATCCTGCTCCACCACCAGTTGTTATCCTGCTCCTCCATCACTTGTTATCCTCCTCCATCACCAGTTGTTATCCTCCTCCACCACCAGTTGTTATCCTCCTCCATCACTAGTTGTTATCCTGCTCCATCACCAGTTGTTATCCTCCTCCATCACCAGTTGTTATCCTGCTCCATCACTAGCTGTTATCCTGCTCCATCACCAGTTGTTATCCTCCGCCACCACCAGTTGTTATCCTGCTCCACCATCACTTGTTATCCTGCTCCATCACCAGTTGTTATCCTCCTCCACCACCAGTTGTTATCCTGATCCACCATCACTTGTTATCCTGCTCCACCATCAGTTATTATCCTGCTCCACCATCACTTGTTATCCTGCTCCATCACCTGTTGTTATCCTGCTCCACCATCACTTGTTATCCTGCTCCACCATCAGTTATTATCCTGCTCCACCATCACTTGTTATCCTGCTCCACCATCACTTGTTATCCTGCTCCACCATCACTTGTTATCCTGCTCCACCACTCGTTACACTAGACCCAATATGGACTCCTGCCCATTATTAGGGAGGTACTCCCTGGCAAGTAAGGTGTGCGAGGTGTGGTAGTGTACCCACCTCACGAGGTGTGGTAGTGTACCCACCTCACGAGGTGTGGTAGTGTACCCACCTCACGAGGTGTGGTAGTGTACCCACCTCACGAGGTGTGGTAGTGTACCCACCTCACGAGGTGTGGTAGTGTACCCACCTCACGAGGTGTGGTAGTGTACCCACCTCACGAGGTGTAGTAGTGTACCCACCTCACACAGTACACACCAGGGACATTCTCCAATTTAATGTTCAAGAGAGTGCATGTTTTCTCTTTCACAAAGTTGACACTTTCGCCCTCCTGGGCTAAGGTATGCTGAACTGTGTAATTACTATGAGTACTGGAACACTTGATGATATATTGGACTTGTACCCAAGATTGACCATGTAATTGATTAATTATACAATGTTTGTGATGTAACTATATAACCTGAGCTTGCAAAAGCACCTTAATCACCTTCAGTGATTAAGTGCTTAATTGCACACTAGTTTCTTTATCAGCTATCACCCTGTCAGAGTGAATGAGACAAATGTATGTGAATGCATGTGTGTATATATGTATATGTGTGTGGTGTATATGTATGGGTATAAAGTATATATGGAAGCTGATCAGAATTACATTTCAAATTTGTAAATGTACATTAATGACACTATGTAAAAGACACATCGAACACTTTATGTAAGGCATACCTAAATCTGTGTATCTATGTATTAAGTATGTAGGTTAGCTTAGCATTTTAAAAGCACCGACT
>WNGS01005997.1:19394578-19434444 GCA_020271785.1 Procambarus virginalis | reverse complement strand
AAGAAGTGGTTATAAATTCGCGTCTTCGCTGTAATCTGGAGAACCCCAGGAGAGTAGGTGGCTTTGAAGCGGCGCCGTACCAGAGGTGGCGTCTTAAGAGGATCGAAAGCTGTGGTTAACTGCTGGAAAACACTGCAATTATGGGACGATTGTTGCTTCGCGTTGCAGGATATTGACTCCCCTGTGGATTATATACGGTGCTTGCAACGTGCGTTTTGCATGAAACAAAGGAACGTGAAAATATGGTCCAAGGATGAAAGGATCTGTAGAAGCAGTAAAGAACAAACGGAACAGTGGTGGACTAGAGGAAGGACACGAGATGAGAACAGAACTCGTGAACGGAACTGGCGTGTGGAACGGAACTGGCGTGTGGAACGGAACTATAGAGAAGAAAATACGAGCCAGGGGAGCAGAACCATCACCAGAACTGAACAAGAATGCGGAACAGAACAAGGCACGAACGGAACAGAACGACGAAAACAGAAATAACTAGAAGAACGGAAATAAAGAGGGGAACAAGAACCTATAACGAATGAAATGACTGGACTTACAAGTCACAGAACAAAGAGATAACAGGTAGGGGAGAGGCAGAGAGAGCCAGGGACTAGCGAGAACAAATGAAAATGAAACACAGGAGAGAGAGATCACAGTCTGATCCAGACCATTCTAGATGCATTTTAAAGCACAAATAACACCTAAATAATGATCAATATTGATCATATTTACTAATATTGATTAAAGACCATATACCCCAATTAGTAAATAATCTGAACAATCAATAATAATTGTCATCATCTTGAAAATGATGGCAGTCCCATTAGTCATTGTCATTTCAATAGCTTTGTTATCATTGTGTATGTAATGTAACTCTCAGGGGAATGCACCCAAGCCATTACGACTATATAGCACTTGGAAGGGGTCAGGATAAGGATTTGGGATGGTACGGTGGGGAAGGAATGGTGCCCCAACCCCTTGGACTGGTCGGGGAATTGATGCCGACCTGCATGAAGCGAGACCTCTACTCGCTCTAACCCTGTCCCAGCCCCAAGTGGTTGGACAGTAATATTGTGTAAGTGGTCAGGCGTGCATCGAAATATCAGTGAGTAACAAGCAATGGATCGAAAAGTCGTGTATTATAAGTGGTATGTTTGTCTTTTTTTTTTTCCAACTGAAACAATGTATATTGGACCTTGTTCCCGACTGAAACAATGGCATATATTGGTCCATCTCACACTGAAACCATGGTATATATGACACACTCTCTCTCATCTCTTCTCTATATCGATCTCATCTCTATCTCTCTCTCTCTCTCTCTCTCTCTCTCTCTCTCTCACCGAAGCAGTGAGTGTGAGAATGATGCAGGTCCTGTGTACACTATACTACCTACGTCGTTAAGGCTAAACTGGGTACAGAAAATTATAATTCAGATGATATTGGAACTCAATAGCAGTATCAGAGGCTGTAAGCTGACCATTGTTATTGGACAGGAGTATTGGTTTGTTATTTTAAAGGCCATTCATACATTTGGGACAATATACACATTGAGGCAATATATACACAAATATAAAATATACACACACACACACACGCACACAAATACACAGAGACAATATACACACATACCAAAGAAATAAGCTAGTCAGGAAAGCATAGTTTAAAGAACACGAAGATCACTCAAGGAATACTGGCTTGCACAAATCAGTGATTACCATGCAGTTTGGTTGACAAATTATGTAGACTTGATGGTGGCTGTATGCGGGTCGAGGGGTCCTCCCTGGTTATGGGGCCGCCCAAATCGTTGTGGATTGGAGTGGGAGAGAGGAAGTGGGTAGCGAGGTCGACCATGGGGTCTTATTGAAAATCGATGTTTTCATGTGAGTGGGAGATTGGGGAAGATGGTTGGTTAGGAAGGAGTTAGCCTACGATATCTTGCTACTCTGTGATCCTAAACAGTGATATCAACTTGTTAGAGTTGATATACTATTGTTTATAGGAAAGTCCCTGTAGTTAGTTTCTGTTAGAAGACACTTGAGCAAGAAGTCTACAGACTTTTATTTCCCACCTAAGACTTTTACCACCCCCACGGCTTATTTAGAGATTAAGTAGTTAACAAGTGAAAGCGCTGACCCGGAATGACTGTGGAGCACTTGAGAGCAACCTGTCTCTTAAAAATAACGTCGCTTTTGGCCGTTTACCCGTATGGCCAAAAGTGGACGTAATTTAAAAATGAAAAAAAATTAAAATAAACTTGGGATTTTTTTTCAGCAACAGTAAGTTAAGGGTCCTCTGATGGGTTAGGTGGGCAGGAAATTCTCATAAAGTTTCAAAACGTTATAAAAAAAAACCTTAGTTGAAAGTGCCCTCTCCTAACCTGTCCGCGTAAGCCGGACGACTCAAACAGAAAACGGAACAGAACGTCACTTTTGTGAGTCGATTTCATTTCAAATTACGTCCAAATTTGGCCATAGCGCGCATACGAGCGAAAAGCGACGTTATTTTTAAGAGGATGGGTTGTTGAGAGAGACATGAAAACGCGGTAATAAACGGGGCTCTAGAAAGTGATCCGCAAATTGTTTTACACCCATATTCCAGATCACCGACGAGTGTCAGGAACAGTGTCCCCCTTCCCGGGGCTCGAACCCATATCCTCTCGTCTTTGAGACGAGTGTGACAACCACTACTTCTGCGCCTTACGGTGCAGATATCAACCTCTTGACCAATGTCTTGATATAACAAAGGAACGTTCTAAGCCATCATGCACTTCCCTCAACCCTGTTCACTTTTGATTGGTTTATCTTCATGCAAAGTCATTCATTAAGCATTTATATTAAAATTAAGTTGCTACGTGACAGCAATAATAAAAATAATAATAATAGCACAGAAACCAAATAAGTACAATATTGGTATTAAATAAAGAACAACGTAACGAAATTGATGAGTGTGGCTTGGCTAACTTAACTGATCATACTGTTAATCAATTCAGTAGTAATAACTATAATTTAGGTGCCAAAAGACCCATTACTATTTTGTAATGCTGTCAAGCAAAGACTCGTGCAATAGGGCATAGTCCAGGAGATTAATGCTTGGAAAATTAATTACCGTTCCCACATATGTTTTTCACTGCTTTCGAATATATTGTTTGGGAATTATTTGAAAGCTATTAAATGATTTCATATGAAAATCCTGCTTTCAGGAAACAGATTATTTGGATTTTGTTTTTTTTGGGGGGAGGGGGGGGAGGTATGGCTGATGCAACGTGTCCTTTCGACCAATTGGTCGTATTTTGAACGCTATGGTACGTCAGAAGACCTTACCTTTAAATAACACAATAAAGTAGCCGTCACAACTGCAAGAAAGAAATGTCTGGTTGGATAACAAGAACCTTTCACACCAAAGATGCTATACCGATGATGACGCTAGTGCTCTCTAGAGTGGAGTACTGCTGCACAATGACAGCCCCTTTCAAAGCTGGAGAAATTGCTGACCTGGAGAGTGTGCAGAGATCCTTTACTGCTAGAATCCACTCAGTAAAACATCTAAACTACTGGGACCGACTAAAGAGCCTAAATCTGTAATCTCTTGAGCACAGGCGGGAGAGATACATAATAATTTACACGTGGAAAATAGTAGAGGAGCTGATACCAAACCTGCACACAGAAATAACATTACATGAGACCAGAAGGCATGGCAGGATGTGCAGAATACCCCCGTTGAAGAGCAGAGGTGCAACAGGTACTCTGAGAGAGAGAACTCTATCAACATCAGAGCCCCGAGACTGTTCAACACGCTTCCACTACACATAAGGGGCATAACTGGCCGACCCCTCACAGTGTTCGAGAGAGAACTTGACAACACCTCCAAAGGATACCTGATCAACCAGGCTGTGATTCATACGTCAGGCTGCGAGCGGCCGCGTCCAACAGCCTGGTTGACCAGCCCACCAACAAGGAGGCCTGGTAGACGACCGGGCCGCGGGGACGCTAAGCCCCGGAAACACCTCAAGGTAAGGCAAGGTGTGGTAACCAACGTTACAAAGGCGACTTATTATNGGGGTCCATTTTGCATCCCAGTTCAAATGCAGTTAAATTTTATTATTTCTCGCTATTGACAACTTCAGATAAGAATATACAAAATTGCAATATATATATATATATATATATATATATATATATATATATATATATATGTATATATAATATTTATATATATATATAATATCAAACGCTGGAGAAGGGAACGTAAACTGCAAATTTCCGCACCTTGGACGAGATGGTAACGAATGGCGGTATAAATCACTACCTTATGTGAGGGCGGTGGCGCTGGGTTGAGTAATGAAAGTGGTGCGACACAAATGGGAGCAGTAAAGACAGTTTTAGTAGTGTGTGTGTGGGAAAGGTACAAGGGGCAGGGCTTGTGGGTAGGTACAAGGGGCAGGAAGACAGCCAGTCCCTCGTGACCTAACTTAACCTAACCTAACCCACATCGAAGAACTCTACTCCTGAGGACGTTACTAGGGCCCAACGTGATGCCAGGGGCCGCCCCTTGCTCTCCAGCGATGGCTTACCTGTGCTGCTTCGCCGAGGTTCCCCAAGTCGACGATTTATCACTGACCAGGATGTGGCGCACAACAGTTGACTAACTCTTAGAGTCACCCCTTTACCGCTTGGTGAACAGAGACATTTGTTGTGCAAGGAAATGTGCTCAGTCATCTCGACCTGGCTCAGAAACACTCCCGGGACGAATCGGTTGTGAGTCGACTGTTCTTTTACTGCATTAGAGATCTCTGTTATGTGTTAACTCGTTGTTCTCATGTTCTTCATTAACTCTGTTCTCTTAGGGCAAGGGATCAACCACCAATTAGGAATAAACGGTTTTTGATTCCTGTTTACAGCCTCAGGGCTTTCCCTTCCCATAGCTCATGGTAAGCCTTTACACTCTAGCTTTCCCTGGAACACGACCCGCAAACCGGTTTACAACCCAGGTACCCAGTTACTACTGGGTGAACAGAGGCGAACAGTTAAGGAATGGCGTCTAGTCAATCTCCCTAGCCAGGGGCCAGATTCACGTAGAAGTTACGCAAGCACTTACGAACCTGTACATCTTTTTTCAATCTTTGGCGGCTTTGTATACAATTATTAAACAGTTAATGAGCTCGGAAGCACCAGGAGGCTGTTTATAACAATAACAACAGTTCATTGGCAAGTTGTCATGCTTGTAAACTGTTTAATAAATGTAACCAAAGCCGTCAAAGATTGCGGAAAGATGTACAGGTTCCTAAGTACTTGCGTAACTGGTTCGTGAATCTGGTCCCTGGGCTCAACCCTAGAGAAGGCTGTATCACCAATGACTAACATGAATACTATAGCAGCTTGGAAGACAGATCCTCCTCTGGGATCTAGCCAACCCGCGGCTTACAGTAGTCAATGATACTAATTGCTCAGTACACTTGAAATAATTCCGGGTCGCACTTTAGACAAACACACACGGATTCCATTGTTAACTGATTGGAGACGATTGGCTGCCTGTGTTGACCAGACCACACACTAGAAGGTGAAGGGACGACGACGTTTCGGCCCATCCTGGACCATTCTCAAGTCCAGCGTCTGTCGTCATCAGCATCAAGTCATGCCAGCATCAAGAGCGTCTGTCTGTGCTCTTGATGCTAGTTAAATGAGAACAATTAAACACAAAAATGACTCAAAAGAAATGACGTTTCCCCGTTGGAAAACGCTGGCTCGTTGCTACTTGCAAGGTCAGTGTTCGATCCCCGAGGGGGGATAGCTGGTCACCGCTCCTTCACATTCGTCCTTATACCCCTATCCCTCCCAGTCCCCGTATAACACTTTCCAGTGTCCAACTGTTATTGTGCCTTAGCGCTTTATCCTGATGTTGTACAACATCTGAACACCCAAAATGAGTCCCAGACAAGAGCCTAACCTCTGAACAAATCCACAAGGACCGTAACATTGGTTCGAACCCTCATCACGACCCTTGTGGATGTGTTTATTTGACCCATCAAGTTATTGTGATTTCTATGTCTAACCTGTGTGTTGTGAAGGTGGCGGAGCTAAGACTTGACACTGTCAGAGACGAACTGTGTAGATGTATTGTTATATTTTGTTGATATTTATTTGTAGAGTCAAAAAATGCAGAATATGATGGAAACGGAGTTCTTCACACTGAGGAGTGTTGTTTGTTATTACACTGAGGGAAGGATCTATACTGAGGGAAGGATCTACACTGAGGGAAGGATCTATACTGATGGAAGGATCTATACTGATGGAAGGATCTATACTGATGGAAGGATCTACACTGAGGGAAGAATCTATACTGATGGAAGGATCTATACTGATGGAAGGATCTATACTGATGGAAGGATCTATACTGATGGAAGGATCTATACTGATGGAAGGATCTACACTGAGGGAAGGATCTACACTGATGGAAGGATCTACACTGATGGAAGGATCTACACTGATGGAAGGATCTACACTGATGGAAGGATCTACACTGATGGAAGGATCTACACTGATGGAAGGATCTACACTGATGGAAGGATCTATACTGATGGAAGGATCTATACTGATGGAAGGATCTATACTGATGGAAGGATCTACACTGATGGAAGGATCTATACTGATGGAAGGATCTATACTGATGGAAGGATCTACACTGATGGAAGGATCTACACTGAGGGAAGGACCTACACTGATGGAAGGATCTACACTGATGGAAGGATCTATACTGATAGAAGGATCTATACTGATGGAAGGATCTACACTGAGGGAAGGACCTACACTGAGGGAAGGACCTACACTGAGGGAAGGATCTACACTGAGGGAAGGATCTATACTGATGGAAGGGTCTACACTGATGGAAGGATCTATACTGAGGGAAGGATCTATACTGATGGAAGGATCTATACTGATGGAAGGATCTATACTGATGGAAGGATCTATACTGATGGAAGGATCTACACTGAGGGAAGGATCTATACTGATGGAAGGATCTACACTGAGGGAAGGATCTACACTGATGGAAGGACCTACACTGAGGGAAGGACCTACACTGAGGGAAGGACCTACACTGAGGGAAGGATCTACACTGATGGAAGGACCTACACTGAGGGAAGGACCTACACTGAGGCATTGGTCGCGGAGCAGGCGCTGGTGTTGGCAGCTGCTGGTGGTGGCAGCTGCTGGTGTTGGCAGCTGCTGGTGGTGGCAGCTGCTGGTGGTGGCAGCTGCTGGTGGTGGCAGCTGCTGGTGGTGGCAGCTGCTGGTGGTGGCAGCTGCTGGTCGTGGCAGCTGGTGGTGGCAGCTGCTGGTGGTGGCAGCTGCTGGTGGTGGCACCAGCTGGTGGTGGCAGCTGCTGGTGGTGGCAGCTGCTGGTGGTGGCAGCTGCTGGTGGTGGCACCAGCTGGTGGTGGCAGCTGCTGGTGGTGGCAGCTGCTGGTGGTGGCAGCTGCTGGTGGTGGAACCAGCTGGTAGTGGCACCAGCTGGTGGTGGCAGCTGCTGGTGGTGGCAGCTGCTGGTGGTGGCAGCTGCTGGTGGTGGCAGCTGCTGGTGGTGGCAGCTGCTGGTGGTGGCAGCTGCTGGTGGTGGCAGCTGCTGGTGGTGGCAGCTGCTGGTGGTGGCAGCTGCTGGTGGTGGCAGCTGCTGGTGGTGGAACCAGCTGGTAGTGGCACCAGCTGGTGGTGGCACCAGCTGGTGGTGGCAGCTGCTGGTGGTGGCACCAACTGGTGGTGGCAGCTGCTGGTGGTGGCAGCTGCTGGTGGTGGCAGCTGCTGGTGGTGGAACCAGCTGGTAGTGGCACCAGCTGGTGGTGGCAGCTGCTGGTGGTGGCAGCTGCTGGTGGTGGCAGCTGCTGGTGGTGGCAGCTGCTGGTGGTGGCAGCTGCTGGTGGTGGCAGCTGCTGGTGGTGGCAGCTGCTGGTGGTGGCAGCTGCTGGTGGTGGCAGCTGCTGGTGGTGGAACCAGCTGGTAGTGGCACCAGCTGGTGGTGGCACCAGCTGGTGGTGGCAGCTGCTGGTGGTGGCACCAACTGGTGGTGGCAGCTGCTGGTGGTGGCAGCTGCTGGTGGTGGCAGCTGCTGGTGGTGGCACCAGCTGGTGGTGGCAGCAGCTGGTGGTGGCACCAGCTGGTGGTGGCACCAGCTGGTGGTGGCACCAGCTGGTGGTGGCAGCTGCTGGTGGTGGCACCAACTGGTGGTGGCAGCTGCTGGTGGTGGCAGCTGCTGGTGGTGGCACCAGCTGGTGGTGGCACCAGCTGGTGGTGGCAGCAGCTGGTGGTGGCACCAGCTGGTAGTGGCAGTAAGAGGAGCAGGTAGAGGAACAATCTGGAGCATCATTAGTATTCATAGTGTGGTCAGTATCACGGACCTCGAGCAGCCCTGCCTCTACACTGTGTGTGTGTGTGTGTGTGTGTGTGTGTGTGTGTGTGTGTGTGTGTGTGTGTGTGTGTGTGTGTTTGGCTACACTGTTGCTAAAGTATGCGAGTGTAACTGCAGAGCTACCAGTCAGAGTATGCTATATATTACATTGTCAACCTCAAAGATCTCAGTATACAGAAAACATCTATTACAAGACGCTTGACAATGCACTAACAACAAGGCTCCATTACAGAACACACAATTTCTACACAGAAGCAGATCATCACCAGAGATATCCTGACCAACTCTGCCTTAAGATAACAGAAGACACATGCAATAACAAAAGACTATGGACATCCACTAAGCACTCCATATCAAACAGTCTCGTCCATCAAGAGCCAACACACATTTAGGTTCAGAATATCCAGCTCATACCTCGCTCATTGTCCCATCAAACCTCGACTGAGTATAACACCTAGTTTCACCTCATCCTTCTCGGTTGTATATTTTCTAGGTTCAGCTGGCTTGTATGCTTACGGGCTCACCACAGCTCGTGCTACATGGACACTTCGTCCTGAGTAGCTAAATCTTTAACAACAACAATGGCTTGTATGCGCTTTCCCTTTGCCTCCGAAGATGGTGACACGCTCATCGAAACGAAGATCTTAGCGGCAGGCCATATAAAACTGTAAAATTTCAACTGCTTTCTCAAGTGAAATGGAAGAATTTAAGAAATATATAGAAAATTTGTACTAGAAGTATGTTCATTTATGAATGCAACGTGGGGATCTACGCCTGTATAGGTCTCAACGCTCTGGTGAGAAATAAGCGAGACATCTTTGAAAGTTTCGAAGGCTTCTCCTTGACTCGTAAATGAAGTGTAAAGGTTATAGCTGACCGTAAACATTTGGGCTGGTGCCGGCGTCCCTCGCAGGTGTGATCGGGGGCGGTGATTTAACATTTATATTCACGACTGTACGGATGATTCGGGATCAGTATAATCTATATAATAGGGGCGGTGGATTATAGGTTTAGGGGGTGAGCTGGCGGGGCTTGGGGGTAGTCTGGCTGTCTCACCCACCACCCCTGATTCCTCCCCTTCTTCTTCCCCTCCCCCCCCCACCTCTCCATACATTTCCCCTCTTCCGTCCATTCCCCTCCCTTTCCCTGCGCTTCTTCGCATCTCTCCCCCTCTTCCTCTTTTCACCCCTTCCCCTTTTTCACAATTCTCCTACATTTACCCCCCTTCTCTCCCCACCCTTCCCCTTCTCCTCTCCACTCCCCCCAATTCCTCTTCCCTTTCTTTCTTCCCTTTCTTTCTCCTCTTCTCCATCTTGCCTCTAACCTTGGACCTCAGTTCGTCCCTGCCCTCGTTTTCTCTAACTCATCCTCCCATATTCCTCCAGTTATCCTTCTCCTATACTCCCACTTCTCTTATCTCTCCCTTCTCCCAGAAAATGAATTATTAAAAAACGCTGACACAACTCTCTGGGCTCAATTTTTTTTATTAACACATTAGGATCATCACCATTTGTGCAGCTGCCCTAGACTATATAACCCAGCGGGTTTTCTTCCTATTGGGGAGTGTTGTACACGCTGCTATGGCGGTGTGTCCACTCACAAGATGAGTGGCGCTGCCCAATAAACTCGCCCCTCGGGGCAAAATTAAAAAAAAACTATATGAAGAGGAGTACAGTGTGTCAAAAAAGCTAACTACGTGATGCTAAAATGGCCCCAACACACAGGATGGTTAGTCACACAGAGCCACGTGATAAGCAGTCTACACTTGCAGACTCCGGGTGCATTATGAGCATATCATCATGAACACAAAAAGTGAATAAGTTAGTAGTGATACTGAGTTTCCATAATTATATTACAATTAATTGAATTGTAATAATAGTAACGCCTGGTCCATCGACCAGGAGGCCTGGTCGAGGATCGGGCCGCGGGGACACTAAAAAGCCCCGAAATCATCTGAAGATAACTTCAAGATAACGCCAACGTAGAATCAACGCCACGCCGACATATCTGACAGTAACGTTCATTCAACGTTCAGACAACGTTATCACCATTCAAGGAACGTTGAATACACGCATTCGGATAATGGTGGTCTTCCGCCCTCTGAGGAGAGATAAACCAAACATTTTCCTGAAGAGCAAATATCATCGTTAAGTAAATAGATTAGAGGCGAAGCGCCACCAGGATCTAGAGGTAAACAGAGACCATCCTGGCGCCACCAGGATCCAGAGATAAACATAGAGACCATCCTGGCGCCACCAGGATCCAGAGGTAAACATAGAGACCATCCTGGCGCCACCAGGATCCAGAGGTAAACAGAGACCATCCTGGCGCCACCAGGATCCAGAGATAAACATAGAGACCATCCTGGCGCCACCAGGATCCAGAGGTAAACAGAGACCATCCTGGCGCCACCAGGATCCAGAGATAAACATAGAGACCATCCTGGCGCCACCAGGATCCAGAGGTAAACAGAGACCATCCTGGCGCCACCAGGATCCAGAGATAAACAGAGACCATCCTGGCGCCACCAGGATCCAGAGATAAACAGAGACCATCCTGGCGCCACCAGGATCCAGAGATAACAGAGACCATCCTGGCGCCACCAGGATCCAGAGATAAACAGAGACCATCCTGGCGCCACCAGGATCCAGAGATAAACATAGAGACCATCTACATCTATACATCTTGGGAATTTCATTGCACAATCATATGCAATGAAATTCCATAGATATTTAAGATGAATGTGCACGATACAAGACCCAACAGACAAAAAAACTTAATCGCAGTGGACCACAGCGGGGAACTACAGCTTTCTGACATTACAGACATCCGCGGATACAACATACGAGGCTACGAGCCATTAGGTGAATGATTAACAAAATATATAATCAGACATGGTCTAGATAGTGGTGAGAAGGCATAAAATCGCAACTTCACACTGATGACATTCCAATTACGGAGTGAACAAAAATAAAAATATTTAAAACAGACTGAGAGCTAATTGATACAGGAACACTCATAGTTATTTTTCTAGACAAATTTCCACCTAATCGGGTTTGGATCAATTGACTATTTCCATGAACTAAATATGTAGCTATCTCGTCCATCCATCTTAATGCTTCGGGTATAAAGAATTTAAGCGTGCCGCGAAAGGATGTGCAATCCTGTAAAAGCATGAAAGGATTGTTTTTTTTCATTTGATGAAAAAAACATCAAATGCTCTGAATTGCTCTTGTGCCCATTACACAAAAAGTATCAGACATACTCCAATGTGATGGCAACCATAACATAAGGTCCAAGCTATGTCCTCATACATGTGCAGGGCCATGAGTCACAATAACGTGGCTGAAGTATGTTGACCAGACCCACACACTAGAAAATGAAGGGACGACGACGTTCGGTCCGTCCTGGACCATTCTCAAGTCGATTCAGAAATGGTCCAGGGCGGACCGAAACGTCGTAGTCCCTTCACTTTCTAGTGTGTGGTCTGGTCAACATCCTTCATACATGATAGCCAAATTAATAGTAGACTTTCCCCAACAGCCACATGCAATACAGTAGTGCACTGAAACAACCCAGTACAGTCCTTAACCAACCACCACCAATCACCCAGCAACATATTTTACACATACCAATGTCTCTGTCCCTGACCATATTAAATCACTACGACACTACTCACCATCATCATCACTACCACACTACTCACCAACACCATCACTATCACACTACTCGTCATCATAATCCACTCCCACAAAACTCACAACTAAATACAGCTCTCATCCAAACATTTATCTCAGGCATTACAAGTTAAACAGACACCGGACCGACTCCTAACAAATTCTAACACAACTGATCCAAACCACCGACGAGACTTCCTCACCCACACACATCCAGTCTCCACGGAGACTGACATCCGGACAAACACAACAACAAGAGGCATACATGAAACAAGAGAACTGATACTGAAGAAAATCATAAATATATAATTTGCGGACCTTACCCAAAGCATCCACCCCCCCCCCCCCCCCCCAAGCTGAGTTATGAGCTTGGGAGAGAAGGGGGGGAGAACATAAGAACAAATGTAACTGCAGAAGGCCTATTGGCAAATACGAGGTAGCTCCTATACATAAAACCACCCAATCCCACTCATATATACCAGAGGGATGTTATATCCTGTGGTTTGTAAAAACCGTCGGAACTAAGAGTAAGAAAACCCCAGCTGTCGGACCAAACACTCAGACTAAGAAAACACACACACAAATCACATTTGCCCCAACCATTCCCAGATACCAAACACGTTGTATTACTGGAACGCCAAGAAAAACAGATGCATTTCCTACCCAAATGTACTAAGTGGTCTCTTTAACATTCATAACCCTAGAAGGCAAAAAGTTAAACAGTTTCTCCCATCATCAATATCCAGACATTGTTTTTCGTAATTAAATCATGACTAGCTCTCATTTCCCCAAATTTACCCAGGCAGAAACACCAGTACTGACTGTAATATTAAATTAAGAGCAAACGTCTTTAAATACAGAGCAGACATCAAGAAGATTTGTATCCACTGTCGCGTTCCAGAGAAATGTGAACATAACCTCCTTCTGTGGCAGAATTAATTTCGAACAAGTAATTATTACGCTCAAAATGGGAGATATCTCTCACTATATGAAGTATCAATAGCTGAAACGCTGGTTAAATATCTCCAATCAACAAAAAATTAGATCACATTTAGCGTACTCATAAAGCTCACAAACAATCTGGACAATCAAACAGGAAACGGAAACTCCAACCACGAAAAAAAACCAGCAGCGATCTGCTGACGCCATAAACCCAATATCCAGCCCGTGCCGCCAAGGGCATCAAGTCTGACTCTAAAACACATCTGATTTTGTCGTCGCCTTTGTATCAACTGAAAACGACAACTTCCAAGCGTTGCCACACGAACACCGCCGTGCCAGTGTGACGCGTCTCCCGACATTACCACTCGTGTATCATCGGGTAGGAGAAGAACCTTCATACAAACTGTTTCGTACCATCAAGCAGAAGACGACGAACATTTACAATGAAGACGATGTCATTAGCATCAATCGGAGTTTCAGACAAGTCTCTGCCCCCCCCTTTACACACACACACTGTTGGAAGTTGTTTCCTGTTGGAAGCTGTTTAAAATTGTCCAATCGTGCTGTTAATTCTTATGGGCATCGAGAATTGACCTCTGCCTCACATCTACCTCCTCTCACCTCTGCCTCATATTTCCTTCCCCTCATATCTTGCCTCATAACTCTTGCCTCACAATTCCTCCCCCTGACCTCTTGCCTCACACCTCCCGAGAGAGGCGAGTTGAAATCTATTCATATTTGATATCCGTGTTTCTACAAAAATATATATTCGAATTCCTCTGAACATGGTACTTGACGGGATTCTGTCAGCTTGGTACTTATCTGTGATCCCCCCCCCCTAAGATTATCTTTAAATACCGATAAGCATTTCAACTTCCCGTAGTCTCCCTCTCTCTCTCTCTTCTTTCACCTCCTTCCTCTCTCTTCTTTCACCTCCTTCCTCTCTCTTCTTTCACCTCCTTCCTCTCTCTTCTTTCACCTGTCCATCGCAGCACTGTCGTGTATTGCACATTAACTTGGCGACTCCTCCCACCAACCAGCAATGTTCCTAGCGGCACTTGTGGCCAAATAATTGACTCGGCTTCAGAGATCTGGTAACAAAAAAAATGTCTTTTGAAAACATATCAACATGATCCCTTTTTACAACACCGCAAAACCGGAGGGAAAGTTATCTGGAAAGAGAGGGGTAGAGGAGAGTGAAAAGTCACTCACACTCACTTTCCAGTGTGTGTGTGAGCGAGAGTGAGAAGGTGTGAGTGTGAGAGAGGTAAAGAAATAAAAATATCAGGGGAGAAAAACGGTGAAGCAGTGAGGCTATGTCGTACAGGTATAGGAGAGAGATGGATCAGACATGGGAGCTGAGATACAAGGACTGAAGTGAGCATAAGACAACTGTAAGGTAACTGCACAAGTGAGCATAAGGTAACTGCACAAGGCCTATTGGCCCATACGAGGCAGATCTTATTTATATCCACCCAATCCCACTCATATACATGTCCAACCCACGTTTGAAACAATCAAGGGAATGAAACCTCCTCCACGTTTCGCGGTAATTGGTTCCACAAATCAACAACCTTGTTACCGAACCAGTATTTATCCAGTTCTTTCCTAAATCTAAACTTATCTAAAATATATCCATTGTTTCATGTTCTGTCATGTGTTGATACTTTTAATACCCTATTAATATCCCATTTGTTATATCCAACCATCCACTTTTATACCTCTATCATGTCACCCCTAATTCTTCGTCTTTCTATAGAAATAGTAATTTAAGATTTGTCAATCCTTCTTCATAGGACAGGTTTCTAATTTGGGGGATTAACTTTGTCATCCTACGCTGGACGCGTTCTAGTGAATTTATATCCATTCTATAGTACGGCGACCAAAACTGAACTGCATAATCTAAATGGGGCCTAACCAGAGCAAGATATATGCTCAGACAGTGATGAAAGGAACGCTGGACAGCCACTTGGACCATGGGGGAGCGAACGACGTCCTTGCAAAGTGAGAGAGCTGTAGAGTGTGTGGAAAATGTGTGTGTGGGAGGGAAATGTAGACTGTGTGACTGATAGGAAGTGTGAAAGGCTGAGAGTGTAAGAGGGAGAGTGAAACCAATAGACGGATTATGCTTTTTTTTAAGAAGAGTACAATAACGGAATAGATTCTGAACCAATTGACGCTTGTCCGCTAAATAGCTTTATAGTCAATTATGATTAGAAGAGTAAGAAAATAGTGGCGCATTTAACATTTATTAGCTGGCCAGGCGGAGCTTAGAACTCACGCATACAGACACAGAACGTACACACGCACGACCGCACAGTGCTGAATGGTTATTCGTTTTTAGTGCTTGGCCCCAGTGCTAAATTAATCAAACCCACCGCAGGTATACGTGCTCGTGAAGTCAAACATAAGCGCATACACAAGCACACACATACAGACACACACACACACACACACACACACACACACACACACACACACACACACACACACACACACTCAGAAGCAAGAAAGAGAAGGTTGGGCGGACAGTATTTTCTTGAATAGTCGGAAAGCCTTTGACACAGAACCCCCATAAGAGGTTGGTACATAAACTGGAAAGACAGGCAGATGTTGCTGGTAAGGTGCTCCAGTGGATAAGGGAATACCTAAGCAATAGGAAGCAGAGAGTTACAGTGATGGGTGAGACCTCAGACTGGCGTGAAGTCACCAGTGGAGTCCCACAGGGCTCTGTACTCGGTCCTATCCAGTTTCTGATATACGTAAATGATCTCCCGGAGGGTATAGATTCATTTCTCTCAACGTTTGCTGACGATGCCAAAATTATGAGAAGGATTAAGACAGAGGAGAACTGCTTGAGGCTTCAAGAAGACCTAGACAAACTGAAGGAATGGTCGAACAAATGGTTGTTAGAGTTTAACCCAAGCAAATGTAATTAAGATAGGTGTAGGGAGCAGGAGGCCAGATACAAGGCATCATTTGGGAGAGGAAATTCTTCAAGAGTCAGAGAGAGAAAAAAACTTGTGGGTTTGATATCACGCCAGACCTGTCCCCTTCAGCACATATCAAGAGGATAACATTAACGGCATATACCAGGTTGGCCAACATAAGAACGGCATTTAGAAACTTGTGTAAGAAATCATTCAGAACTTTGTATACCACATATATCAGGCCAATCCTGGAGTATGGAGCCCCAGCATGGAGTCCATATCTAGTTAAGGATAAGACTAAACTGGAAAAGATTCAAAGGTTTGCCACCAGATTAGTACCCGAGCTGAGAGGTATGAGATACGAGAAGAGACTACGGGAATTAAACCTCACGTCGCTGGAAGACAGAAGAGTTAGGGGGGACATGATCACCACATTCAAGATTCTCAAAGGAACTGATAGGGTAGATAAAGACAGGCTATTTAATACAAGGGGCACACACGCACTAGGGGACACAGGTGGAAACTGAGTGCCCAAATCAGCCACAGAGATATTAGAAAGAACTTTTTCAGTGTCAGAGTAGATAACAAGTGGAATGCATTAGGCAGTGATGTGGTGGAGGCTGACTCCATACACTATTTCAAGTGTAGATATGATAGAGTCCAGTAAACTCAGGAACCTGTACATCAGTTGATTGACAGTTGAAAGGCGGAACCAAAGAGCCAGAGATCAACCCCCGCACACACAAATAGGTGAGTACAAAAGCACACACATAAACAAATCAGTAACAATTCTCTCGAGTCGGCAATTAGGCAACATTGAAAAAGATTTTTTTTTTATCAAAATTGGCTGTGTGGCTTCCTTGTAAATCGCCTTCAACTCCGCTTCTCTGTTCGATACTTTATAACCCAAACTTTTCTTGGCGAAGAGATTGCAATTCCGTACAAGAGTTTGATTTGGTGGATATTTTTGTCCAATGGCAGGGACGGAGGGAATTATCAGCGTCAAGCCATTACGACTATATAGCACTTGGAAAGGGGTCAGGATAAGGATTTGGGATGGGACGGAGGGGGGGGGGGGAGGAAGGATAAGGAATTGAATGGGGTCGACGGGTAAGTTGCTGATGGGGATGTGGTGTTCGACGCACTTGGGATTCGAATGATGTACTTCGTCAGAGATAGTGGAGGTCCATACTCCGTCTTGGGGGTCCCTACAAGCAACCAAAGGTGGTTCCGATATATATATATATATATATATATATATATATATATATATATATATATATATATATATATATATATGTATACATATATATATACATATATATATATATATATATATATATATATATATATATATATATATATATATATATATATATATATATATATAAGGTCATAAGGTCTTCCATTTCATCTAAACTAATTCAACAACTCCCTCCGGCAATCTAAAGTCCATTTTTAATTTACCAGTTCATATGTACCTCTTGTGGGACATGAAAATTCTTGAATGCGTGTCGCTATTTTTTAAAAGTTTAATGTTGCTCGTATTGTCAAAGAGTTTAATGAAATACATATTTAAAAATCGTGGAGGGGGGGGGAGGAGGGGTAATAAGGACTGTCCACACTCACACACACACACACACAGACACACACACACACACACACACACACTCACACACAGGGGAGCCGGTGGCTCAGCGGACAGCACGCTGGACAAGTGATCCTGTGGTCCCGGTTCGATTCCCGGCGCCGGCGAGAAACAATGGGCAGAATTTCTTTCACCCTGATGCCCCTGTTACCAGCAGTAAATAGGTACCTGGGAGTTAGTCAGCTGTCACGGGCTGCTTCCTGGGGTGTGTGTCTGGTGTGGGGGAAAAAAATAGCAGTTACTAACATTTGATTGACAGTTGAGAGGCGGGCCGAAAGAGCGGAGCTCAACCCCGCAAGCACAACAAGGTGAATAGAACTAGGTGAATACAACTAGGTGAATACAACTAGGTGAATACATGCCTCTAACCTATTTATGGTGATTTGAAGGTCAATTGGTTTTGTAATATTTTATTGCTTCAGTATAAGTCCTTATCTCTACTATATATATATATATATATATATATATATATATATATATATATATATATATATATATATATATATATATATAATGAAATCCACATACCCACATGCACACACGTATGCGTGTATGTTCATGGCATGACAAAAAAAAAGCTGCCTCGGTATCAAGCTTTCTCACTAATGCAATTTTTGTTAATCTTTAACCCTACGAAATTGGCCACGAAATTAGTTTTTTTTTTTCCCTCTTCACAAAGGGAGGATCTTTCCCGCGTCAAGCGTCAGTCTTGCAATAACAGTCAACAGCTGTTGAAAGACTCGCAATTACGCAAGCAATTCCTGGCGTTTATCACCCGATAGTTTTAATTAAACAACATCAAAGAAAAACAAGCGAATTTTTTTTTAAATGTTTTTTTTCATTTTAGACTTTTTTGGTTTTACTTTGATGTGCATTTAATTATATACAAAATAAATTCCAGGTTAGCATTCTTTTGTTTTGCACAAATAAATACACACATTTGGTATGTGTGTGTATATCTAATTTATTTCTCAACTTTAGGAATTAAAGGAAAAGTTTAAGTGTTATGTTGGAGGTACTTCTAAACTTCAGGCAGTTAAAGAGGAGTATTTGAGTAACTCTCAACTTCAGGCAGTAAACGTTTGTTGCAGTAATTTCTCAACTTCAGGCAGTAAAAGGGAAGTAATAATGTTGTCTTGGAGTAACTTCTCAGCTTCAGGCAGTAAAAGAGAAGTATTGTAGTTGTGTTTTCGTTTCTTATTTTTGTAACTTTTCCGTATGTAAATCCTTCTCTACATCTGTAGATGATTTAAAAGTTTTACTTTCTCCTTGAGAAACTGCACTTGCATCTTCGCCAATATCTAACTTCACCATTTAACTCAAGGCCAAATTTCACGAGGTTTCCTGAACGATACAGTAATATGAACTAACACCAGGCAGTACCAGAGTCAAAGTTTAACCAGAGTTATAGTTTAACGAGAGACAAAAGCATAAATCTTGAGTCTTAGATTTTTGTAAATGACGGTACAGGAGTATTCAAATGCTCCAAAAATTGAAGAAGTATGAGGACAGACAAGACTTTTGTAAATACTTGAAAGACAGAGATGTTGTTAAATGTATGTCCGAAATAGAGAAATTTTCTGGTTTGGGTCTCGATGGGGAGAAGTTCAGTTCTGTTTTCTAGAGCGAGAATAAGTCATGGTGGAGTGCAAAGGGTTATTGTGGGGGAAAACTTTATTGGGATGTTGTCGATAGCAGATGTAAGTTCTAAGAGACTCGTGTCTGCAGCCCGTGATAATAATAGTTTATTGTTGCAAGTGGAGGCAACGTTTATTTGGTCTATGACGTATTTGAAGCCATGAATGTTGGGTTAATTTATGACAAACTGGAGAAAAGAAATAAGAAGAGTTCAGTGTAAAGAGACGTGTTGGTGTCAGGAGACTATTTTACTCCTGAACTGCGTTTGGGTGTACAGTATTGCTGACCACTAGCTTGTTAGTTGATCAGCAAGGCAGCGATACAGCTCTAAAAACCCACCAGAGGTCGATAATCTCTATCCCCAATGCCAAACCAAACTGACTCTTTAGTCCTGTAAACTATTTACAGACGGCAGAGAGAGAAGTTTTCTGTTTAACTTTCATCTCCACCTGCTTACCACGATGAGACGTGTAAACTTACTTGTATTTCTTCTGATTGCTATTTGCAAATCATGCCTAAGGATTGAGGCTTGAGTGAGCAATAACCTAAATACTAAAGATTAACGTGTGGTTAACTCCAAACACAACTACACAACATTAAATAACATTTTTTTGCAACACTCGTTTTAAGAAACGGATTGAAAACAAAACAAGAAAAATGTATAATAAAAACAACGAAAAATGAGACGAAATTACAAATTTTCCAGTAAACATTTCTCCCGCTGAAAAAAAGGCGAATATTGGTATATTTTTCTAAGAAATGCTCATAAATTGTGTGAGAGAATGGTAATAATTCGCGTCTTCGCTGTAATCTGGAGAACCCAGGAGAGAGGTGGCTTTGAAGCGGCCGTACCAGAGGTGGCGTCTTAAGAGGATCGAAGCTGTGGTTAACTGCTGAAACACTGCAATTATGGGACGATTGTTGCTTCGCGTTGCAGGATATTGACTCCCCTGTGGATTATATACGGTGCTTGCAACATGCGTTTTGCATGAAACAAAGGAACGTGAAAATATGCCAAGGATGAAAGGATCTGTAGAAGCAGAAAGAACAAACGGAACAGTGTGGAACGAGAGGAAGAACACGNAAGTGAAACGCCGCAACCTCTGAAGATACAACTAACACAACACCTATACCCCCTATTAGACTATTTTACAGGAACTTCTTCTCCACAGCTCATAAAACGGAGGAAAGGGTCCTGAAGATATTGTTAATAGAAACGTTATCCCTACAGACAAAAATCAGAAGATACAATTGACGATTTACTATAAAACAGAAAACTGCCAACCTACTCATGAGAACTCTCCAGACACAAAGCAGAACGCTTTGAAAGAGACCAATGTCGTCTATGCCTTCAAATGCCCACTTGGGGACTGTAAGCCCCAAAGAACTCAATATATAGGCAAGACAACAACATCTCTTTCCAGGCGATTAACGATGCATAAGCAACAGGGCTCTATCAAGGAACATATAATCTCTTCCCACAACCAAACCATCACCAGAGAAATCTTAACAAACAACACAGAAATCATTGATAGATACAGCGACAACAGGCGGCTTGACATCTGCGAGGCACTACACATCAAGAAGTCAACACCAGCAATCCAGCCAATTAACGCACAACTATATTCTACCCACTTCAAGACTCCGCTCCAATATAGAAACATCAAGAAATACGGGCCAATAGGCCTTCTGCAGTTACAGATCTATTCTTCCCTTTAGCTTACCCATTGTTTCGTGTTCTGTGTTGTTCTCACCTCACCCCCAACCATTGTAACATGTCACCTCACCCAAATGCAGGTATAAAAAAGAAAAACTGTTTAAACTCTGTTCAGTTATAGTTGTTCTGTGTGTGTGTAACTAAAGTCTTTGAAAATGTAATAAGTTTTACGAAACGCGCTCAAGTGTCGCGTCAGACTAAGAAATAAAGAATGAATTTTGGAGAATTGATTTTTCATTTACCGTCATCAGTAAAAACAAACATAAGGAAATTTAGAAAATTCGTGTTAGAATTATTAATCTTACTTTTTCGGTCATATTTAATAACATATGTCTACAGGAAAGACTGCTACCAAAAATACTAATATATATATATATATATATATATATATATATATATATATATATATATATATATATATATATATATAGAATGACTCAGCTCCATTCATAATGGGAATACATTAGTGATTTATTGAGGATAGGTCGGCGGGTAAAGTATCGGTTTTGGGGGTCCATTTTGCATCCCAGTTCAAATGCAGTTAAATTTTATTATTTCTCGCTATTGACAACTTCAGATAAGAATATACACAAATTGCAATATATATATATATATATTATATATATATATATTATATATATATATATATATATATATATATATATATATATCAAACGTTGGAGAAGGGAACGTAAACTGCAAATTTCCGCACCTTGGACGAGATGGTAACGAATGGCGGTATAAATCACTACCTTATGTGAGGGCGGTGGCGCTGGGTTGAGTAATGAAAGTGGTGCGACACAAATGGGAGCAGTAAAGACAATTTTAGTGGTGTGTGTGTGGGAAAGGTACAAAGGGGGCAGGGCTTGTGGGTAGGTACAAGGGGGCAGGAAGACAGCCAGTCCCTCGTGACCTAACTTAACCTAACCTAACCCACATCGAAGAACTCTACTCCTGAGGACGTTACTGGGGCCCAACGTGATGCCAGAGGCCACCCCTTGCTCTCCAGCGATGGCTTACCTGTGCTGCTTCGCCGAGGTTCCCCGAGTCGACGATTTATCACTGACCAGGATGTGGCCCACAACAGTTGACTAACTCTTAGAGTCACCCCTTTACCGCTTGGTGAACAGAGACATTTGTTGTGCATGGAAATGTGCTCAGTCATCTCGACCTGGCTCAGAAACACTCCCGGGACGAATCGGTTGTGAGTCGACTGTTCTTTTACTGCATTAGAGATCTCTGTTATGTGTTAACTCGTTGTTCTCATGTTCTTCATTAACTCTGTTCTCTTAGGGCAAGGGATCAACCACCAATTAGGAACAAACGGTTTTTGATTCCTGTTTACAGGCTCAGGGCTTTCCCTTCCCATAGCTCATGGTAAGCCTTTACACTCTAGCTTTCCTGGAACACGACCCGCAAACCGGTTTACAACCAGGTACCCAGTTACTACTGGGTGAACAGAGGCGAACAGTTAAGGAATGGCGTCTAGTCAATCTCCCTAGCCAGGGCCAGATTCACGAAGCAGTTACGCAAGCACTTACGAACCTGTACATCTTTTTTCAATCTTTGGCGGCTTTGTATACAATTATTAAACAGTTAATGAGCTCCGAAGCACCAGGAGGCTGTTTATAACATTAACAACAGTTCATTGGCAAGTTGTCATGCTTGTAAACTGTTTAATAAATGTAACCAAAGCCGTCAAAGATTGAGGAAAGATGTACAGGTTCGTAAGTACTTGCGTAACTGCTTCGTGAATCTGGTCCCTGGGCTCCACCCTAGAGAAGGCTGTATCACCAATGACTAACATGAATACTATAGCAGATTGGAAGACAGATCCTCCTCTGGGATGTAGCCAACCCGCGGCTTACAGTAGTCAATGATACTAATTGCTCAGTATACTTGAAATAATTCCGATTATAATAATTCCAGACAACACACACGGATTCCATTGTTAACTGATTGGAGACGATTGGCTGTCTGTGTTGACCAGACCACACACTAGAAGGTGAAGGGACGACGACGTTTCGGTCCATCCTGGACCATTCTCAAGTCCAGCGTCTGTCGTCATCAGCATCAAGTCATGCCAGCATCAAGAGCGTCTGTCTGTGCTCTTGATGCTAGTTAAATGAGAACAATTAAACACAAAAATTACTAAAAAATGCATTCGCACATGGTTAGAATTAGCCCATTATCACTATATTTGCGGAACCCCCGTAGTTATCTTGTGGTTCTATTGAAACCCCGTTGGGAAACGCTGGCTCGTTGCTACTTGCAAGGTCAGTGTTCGATCCCCGAGGGGGGGATAGCTGCTCACCGCTCCTTCACATTCGTCCTTATACCCCTATCCCTCCCAGTCCCTGTATAACACTTTCCAGCGTTCAACTGTTATTGTGCCTTAGCGCTTTCTCCTGATGTTGTACAACATCTGAACACCCAAAATGAGTCCCAGACAAGAGCCTAACCTCTGAACAAATCCACAAGGACCGTGACATAGGTTCGAACCCTCATCACGACCCTTGTGGATGTGTTTATTTGACGCTTCAGGTATTGTGAGCACAACCTGTGTGTTGTGAAGGTGGCGGGGCTAAGACTTGACACTGTCACAGACGAAATGTGTAGATGTATTGTTATATTTTGTTGATATTTATTTGTAGAGTCAAAAATGCAGAATATGATGGAAACGGAGTTCTTCACACTGAGGAGTGTTGTTTGTTATTACACTGAGGGAAGGATCTATACTGATGGAAGGATCTATACTGATGGAAGGATCTATACTGATGGAAGGATCTATACTGATGGAAGGATCTACACTGATGGAAGGATCTACACTGATGGAAGGATCTATACTGATGGAAGGATCTACACTGATGGAAGGATCTACACTGAGGGAAGGATCTATATTGATGGAAGGATCTATACTGAGGAAGGATCTACACTGAGGGAAGATCTACACTGAGGAAGGATCTACACTGAGGGAAGGATCTACACTGAGGGAAGGATCTACACTGAGGGAAGGATCTACACTGATGGAAGGATCTACACTGAGGAAGGACCTACACTGAGGGAAGGACCTACACTGAGGGAAGGACTACACTGAGGGAAGGACCTACACTGAGGGAAGGACCTACACTGAGGGAAGGACCTACACTGAGGGAAGGACCTACACTGAGGGAAGGACCTATACTGAGGCATTGGTCGCGGAGCAGGCGCTGGTGGTGGCAGCTGCTGGTGGTGGCAGCTGCTAGTGGTGGCAGCTGCTGGTGGTGGCAGCTGCTGGTGGTGGCAGCTGCTGGTGGGGCAGCTGCTCGTGGTGGCAGCTGCTGGTGGTGGCAGCTGCTGGTGTGGCAGCTGCTGGTGGTGGCAGCTGCTGGTGGTGGCAGCTGCTGGTGGTGGCAGCTGCTGGTGGTGGCAGCTGCTGGTGGTGGCAGCTGCTGGTGGTGGCAGCTGCTGGTGGTGGCAGCTGCTGGTGGTGGCAGCTGCTGGTGGTGGCAGCTGCTGGTGGTGGCAGCTGCTGGTGGTGGCACCAGCTGGTGGTGCAGCTGCTGGTGGTGGCAGCTGCTGGTGGTGGCACCAGCTGGTGGTGGCACAGCTGGTGGTGGCAGCTGCTGGTGGTGGCACCTGCTGGTGGTGGCAGCTGCTGTGGTGGCACCAGCTAGTGGTGGCAGCTGCTGGTGGTGGCACAGCTGCTGGTGGCAGCTGCTGGTGGTGGCACCAGCTGGTGGTGGCACCAGCTGGTGGTGGCAGCTGCTGGTGGTGGCAGCTGCTGGTGGTGGCAGCTGCTGTGGGGAGCTGCTGGTGGTGGCAGCTGCTGGTGGTGGCAGCTGCTGGTGGTGGCACCAGCTGGTGGTGGCACCAGCTGGTGGTGGCAGCTGCTGGTGGTGGCAGCTGCTGGTGGTGGCACCAGCTGGTGGTGGCAGCTGCTGGTGGGCACCAGCTGGTGGTGGCAGCTGCTGGTGGTGGCACCAGCTGGTGGTGGCAGCTGCTGGTGGTGGCACCAGCTGGTGGTGGGCAGCTGCTGGTGGTGGCACCAGCTGGTGGTGGCACCAGCTGGTGGTGGCACCAGCTGGTGGTGGCAGCTGCTGGTGGTGGCACCAGCTGGTGGTGGCAGCTGCTGGTGGTGGCACCAGCTGGTGGTGGCAGCTGGTGGTGGCAGGTGCTGGTGGTGGCAGCTGCTGGTGGTGGCACCAGCTGGTGGTGGCAGCTGCTGGTGGTGGCACCAGCTGGTGGTGGCAGCTGCTGGTGGTGGCACCAGCTGGTGGTGGCAGCTGCTGGTGGTGGCAGCTGCTGGTCGTGGCAGCTGCTGGTGGTGGCACCAGCTGGTGGTGGCAGCTGCTGGTGGTGGCAGCTGCTGGTGGTGGCAGCTGCTGGTGGTGGCAGCTGCTGGTGGTGGCAGCTGCTGGTGGTGGCACCAGCTGGTGGTGGCAGCTGCTGGTGGTGGCAGCTGCTGGTGGTGGCACCAGCTGGTGGTGGCAGCTGCTGGTGGTGGCAGCTGCTGGTGGTGGCAGCTGCTGGTGGTGGCAGCTGCTGGTGGTGGCAGCTGCTGGTGGTGGCAGCTGCTGGTGGTGGCACTGCTGGTGGTGGCACCAGCAGCTGTGGTGGTGACAGCTGCTGTGGTGGCAGCTGCTGGTGGTGGCAGCTGCTGGTGGTGACAACTGCTGGTGGTGGCAGCTGCTGGTGGTGGCAGCTGCTGGTGGTGACAACTGCTGTGGTGGCAGCTGCTGGTGGTGGCAGCTNTCATACATTCATGTATACAAGAGCGCGCTTTGTGAGAGCCGCGAGCTCACTTCTGCAAAAGTGAGCGCGCCCAGGACGCCAAGGTGCAGCGTCCAGACGAATATTCAGGGGACACTCTCCAATAATGTTAAACAGAAAACGTGTTGCCTGCTGGTTGGGGGGGGGGGGGGAACTGGGGTAAAATTGGAGGCGAGGGACGTATAATAATTCTTAGGTTGCTTCAGAGTTTTGTGTTTTCACAGGTGGGGTACAGAAGAACACGATTTCCGGTTCTTGTTAACAGGTTAACCCAGATCAGGTTAACCCAGGTTAACCCAGGCGGGTAAGGCTCATGGTAAGCCTTACCCAACTAGAAACGTCGAAACGTCGTCGAAACGTCGTCGAAACGTCGTCGAAACGTCGTCGTTAATTTAACACCCTCGTACCCAATTACTGCTGGGTGAACAGGGGCGAACACTCAAGGGTTGGTGCCCAGTAAATCCTCCGTGGCTAGGGCTCGAACCCAGACCAAATGGCAAGCGAGGCGAGGGATGAGCCAACAACCGCTGCACCCAGGCCACGGGCCGGGTTTGGGGAGCAGAACTCGCGGAACCACATTCAGGTACAATCCAGGTACTTGTGACGTCGTGGCCCTAAACTCTATAGTGACATCTATTTAATACAACTTACAAAAACAAAAATTGTAATACTAATAATAATAACAACAATAATTCATTGTGTCGGGGGACAGGCAGCCAGTGTGTATATAGATGTTAGGATTTTATCGAGGTCTCCCCCGAACTGCTGACACTTTCCCAGGATGCAACCCTACAAGAAGCTAACTCCTAGGTACCTATTTACTGCTAGGTGAACAGACGCATTAGGTGGTAGGAAAAGCGCCCAACCACTTCTGCTGCCTCCCGGGGTATATTTTCATTCTCAGATTTTGATAAAATTGCTGAAATTTCTTGAAAGTAATTCCAACTCTGTATAAATTAAAAACTTTTTTGCAGAGATATTGAACAAATTAATAAACTGTTGCGTAGACCAACACAAAATTAAATATATATATATATATATATATATATATATATATATATATATATATATATATATATATATATATATATATATTATATATATATATATATATATATATATATATATATATATATATCCTACCCCTTTTAGGTAATATATATATATATATATATATATATATATATATATATATATATATATATATATATATATATATATATATATGAAATATAGAGGGGATCGAGGCTACTTACGATACCCCGGACAGACAGACAATAAATAAATACATCGTAGCGATACATATGTGGTAAATTAGAGTGAACAAGGGTGTAGTGAACACGGGTATAGTGAACAAGGGTGTAGTGAACAAGGGTGTAGTGAACAAGTGTGTAGTGAACACGGGGTGAACACAGTTACACAGCACTATACACCGGCCAGGAGCACATACGAGAAATACTGCTCGAATGAAAGTCGAAGCCTTCCAAAGGCACCCTGAAAAGATTTAACAGGACGTAACTGATCAACCAGGCTGTGTTTGCTGGCTGGATCTACGGGTCGCTAACTCAAACAGCTTCACTAACCAGGCTAACAACTTCAACCCTGTCCCTGTTACAAAGAACGTCGCATTTCGATCGTATGCGTTACATAAGGCCAAAAATTGTCGTACTAGAAAATGGAAGAGGCTCGCGAAAGTGGCGTACTGTCCCGTTTTCTGTTTTGGGTCCTCTGGTAGGTTAGGAGAGGACACTTTAAATTGACCGTTTTCTTGACTTTGGGGAACCAAAGGAAGACGGGCTGAACAATAGGGGTGAATACGGGCACTCAGCTGCCGACTACAGATAGCTAAACAATCATGCGTACACACACGTGCTGAGAGGCGGGACCAAAGAGCCAGAGCTCAACCCCCGTAAGTACAACTAGGTGAGTACACGTAAATACCCACCCACTAACACGTGCACGTTCAGGGCCACACGGGCAAGTGGACAGCGTTCGGGGCTCGTATTCCTAAGAGCCCGGGTTCGATTCTTGACCGAGGTAAACACAATTGGGCAACGCAGGCGATGAGTCACAATAACGTGGCTGAAGTATATTGACCAGACCCACACACTAGAAAGTGAAGGGACGACGACGTTTCGGTCCGTCCTGGACCATTCCCAAGTCGACTGTGACTTGAGAATGGTCCAGGACGGACCGAAACGTCGTCGATTGGGCAACCTTTTTCCACCTGATATATTTCCACCAAGGTCACCTAGGTACCTGGTACCTGGAAGTTACAGATAGTGCCTCATAGGGGTTGGATAAATGGATATGTAGTAGATATATCAGAGGAAAAAATGTCGGGATTCAACGTAAATTAGATAACCGACGGTTAGAAATGCGGGATCCAAGAGCTAACAGCTCGATTCTGCAGGCACAAATAGTAAATACAAATACTCTCAAGAACAAACAAACAACACACACACACACACACACACACACACACACACACACACACACACACACACACACACCAGGTAGCCTGGTGGATTGCGCGCAGGACTTGTAATTCTGTGGCGCGGGTTCGATTCCCGCACCCGCAGAAACAAATGGGCAAAGTTTCTTTCACCCTGAATGCCCCTGTTACCTAGCAGTAAATAGGTACCTGGGAGTTAGTCAGCTGTCACGGGCTGCTTCCTGGGGTGTGTGTGTGTGTGTGTGGTGTGAAAAAAAAAAGTAGTTAGTGTAGTTAGTAAACAGTTGATTGACAGTTGAGAGGCGGGCCGAAAGAGCAAAGCTCAACCCTCGTAAAATACAACTAAGTGAATACACACACACAGTATCAGAGTGGTTGGTAAATGGAATGCATTAGGAAGTAATGTGGTGGAGGCTGACTCCATACACAGTTTCAAGTGTAGATATGATAGAGCCCAATAGGCTCAGGAACCTGTACACCTGTTGATTGACGGTTGAGAGGCGGGACCAAAGAGCCAGAGCTCAACCCCCGCAAGCACAATTAGGTGAGTACACACACACACACACACACACACACACACACACACACACACACACACACACACACACACACACACACACACACACACTCACACACGCACACACACACTCCATACACAGTTTCAAATATTTTTTTGAAGTTACATGAGTGCCAGCGAGGTCCCGGGCTCACTTGAGGAGTGACGAGACCTTTAAACCATATAATCAACTCCTGTTGTTTTAGGCAATACCCTTTGCTGCCTTGCAACATACATTATACACCTTTATATCAGGAAATAGTTCACCAACAAAGGGCTTTACATGCTCGTTTCCTATACAATAGGCAACTTGCCAGTCGTATTAGAATTGTACAATTCCTTAAATGCATTACAGATTATATGAATTGAGAGGTATATATATAAGTAGCTTCCATGCGTATATACAATGAGAATACATATACGTATATACAGGCTATGGTTATGTTCAGGTCTGGAGTATACTTATTGGTTGGTCGGTAAGTTATTGTGGTCGCCTTAATAACCCTCTAGAGGGTTATTATTTTTTGTATTTAATTTTTACAACATACTTAGCCATTCATTTATACAATGCTAAGTAGAATATATGCATTTTTTTCTGTCCACCATGGATAGGGTGGTGCTAGACACCACCCTATCGCACAGATAGCACCTATAGCACAGATAGATGTGCTAGACAACATATAATGTAGTGAGTTAGTGAGCACTACAATCACAGGTGGTTGTAGTACTGTTACAATGTTAACCAGTTTTCGCGCGTTATCTTTCGTTCGACATAGACAGAATTCGAATGCATTAGAGAGAATTCGAGCTTCATTGACAGCGTAAGCACTGTAAAGCCGTGATCACGGCTTACAGTGCTTGCCAGCATACATACACAGTACAATACATACACTGAAGGGGCTTAACCCCAAAACCAACCCTATCCAATGTATTTCATGCATGGTGGTACAAAATTATTTTTACCTTCTCACCCAAGAATGATTCACCTGTGGTCGTATGCAGATTAGTATGCTCTCTCTCTCTCTCTCTCTCTCTCTCTCTCTCTCTCTCTCTCTCTCTCTCTCTCTCTCTCTCTCTCTCTCTCTCTCTCTCTCTCTCTCTCTCTCTCTCTCTATCCCCCCCTGAGATTCTGTCTCTTCTTAATCTTAGCTACGACTTGCCTGTTTCAGCACCGTCCGGATATAGGTCCCTGCACCCCATAGTGGCGATGAAGGCAATCTTCCCGTACAGTCATTACCTCGCCTAGCGACCTCGACCCCTGCCTCAGCCAGCAATAACACGCATATAATCGTCAGACGTTCCCGTAAAGCCTAAAGTCGTTATAGGGTAAAAAATCTTGATATTACGTTTGCTAGAGAATAGTAAGATGTGTGTTGATATATGTCTGTGTTTACCAGCAATTCAAGATCTATATTTTTTTTATATGTAAAAAAGGCAATTTAGGTTTTCTAAGTGTTATTTTACATACAAGTTGCAGAGTACAGAATGCAGTTTGATGACAACAACTTGTAGCCAGACAGATATTTTTCTTTAAAGAGAAAATTCACTAGAGCTGTGAGGTGGGCGCGAACCTGCGACCCCGTCATTGCCAAGCCGCATACTTTATTAATTTTTTCAAATTTAATCGTAAAGCATTTTTCTTTAATTTAATCGTAAAGTAGTTGTCCCCATGACCTTCAGCGTGGGGACATCTTAGCTGCCATGGTAGACCCTCCCTGGACACCACGACCTTCCTCATCTGCCACAACATAGATTTTATTTGGTGTACATTTTTGCTACACAGTTTTCCTCACTAACTTGGCCACTACTGTGGAAGACACTCCGGGTCCACGGGGACTCCCCAGAACACTCTAGGTAGAGAGCACATCACGGGTCTAACCTGGTTGGACCTTTCTTATCGATTTCGTTACTTCTTTTATGTGTCGTGTTAGGAAATTGTGTGTGTGTGTGTGTGTATGTGTGTGTGGTGTATGTGTGCGCGCGCGTGTGTACTCACTGAGTTGTGCTTGCGAGGGGGGATTGAGCTCTGGCTCTTTGGTCCTTTCTTTCAACTGTAAATCAACAGGTGTAGAGGTTCCTGAGCCTACTGGGCTCTATCATATTTACATTTGAAACTGTGTATGGAGTCAGCCTCCACCACATCACTGCCTAATGCATTCCATTTGTTAACTACTATCTGTCTGACACTGAAAAAGTTCTTTCTAACGTCAATGTGGCTCACTTGGATACTAAGTTTCCACCTGTGTTCCCTTGTTAGCGTACCACCCGAACAAAGGTAATGGCTTAAGAAGTTGTCAAAGTAACGCGTTACAATACTCACGCTTGAGTGAGTGCCAAGCAGGGAGGTAAGAGGCTCACCTCCCGGGAGAAGTAACAGAAGGTAGCTACCATTAGCCCTTCGCGAACCAGGCCGGATTAAGTCGCAAGAAAAATTACTAATTCCCACAAAGATAATATTATACTTGCACATGCCCCCTGAGGCAAGGACACAGCCCTGATAACGTTGCATTTCTGTTTCTACTTACCTAACAGAGCTTGCACTGTTCAGACATTCAGCTCCTAAGCCCCTAACTATCGGTCGTCTAATGTACTGACATACGATCCGATTCTTTCGTTTCACATCTGCCTTGCAAACTCCAGATGAAAGGAAATGCAATTTCCACTTCCATTTCGTTCCACTTGCTTGCTTGCTTGCTTGCATGTCTTACACTGAAGAAGTGTTCCGTAACGTCTCTGTGGCTCTTGTCAGGCGACTACCCTTGTCCACTCGTCACGTTGCTGTTCACCTTGAAACATTTTCTTCATCAAGTTTTGTATGTAATTTTATTTCTAGATCATTTCCTCTCTCTTCTTTCCACCGGTGACGTTAAGCTTAGCAGCTTTGATCTATCCTGATAGCACAGTTCCCTCAGTTCTTGTACAGGTCGAGTAGCAAGCTCGTCCTGTGTAGTCTCTCCCTATGAGTAACACACATTGTTACCTTAGCCAGAGAACCCTTTTGGAGCACTGGGCTTCACTCATAGAGTGAGACGCCTATGAGGGAAAAGCCTAGTACCAAGAGAAAGGCAGAGCAGCATTAGGCTTCAGTCCCCGAGGTGAGAATCCCTTCAACAATGGACGTCACAGGAGAATGTAATGGGAACACAACGCCAACTCCGATCCTCATATCTCGCAAGCGATCATCTTCATCGATAGTCAATAAACAGTTTCCAATAACCCCAAGGTGGGTATTGCCTGCAGGCTCTTGTCTGGATGCTGTTGTTGCCTGTGAGTAGCTCCTTCACTGATCTCAGCCCCTGCACATATCCAGATTACCTTCGTGCTCTAAGCTTGCAGCTGCATGCTCCAGGCTCGCCGCTGCATGTTCCAGGTTTGCAACTTCGTGTTCCAGGCTTGTATTTTCGTGATATCCAAACTACACATCAGTTTCCTGATGTGTGGTTTGGATATCATATCTATAGTCACGTTATTGTGACTCATCGTCTACATCGCAGCTCCATGTTCCAGGGTCGCAATTTCATTTTCCAGGCTCTCAGAAATATGTTCCAGAATTGCAGCCAAGGATCACAGTTTCTTCCTCCAGAATCGCACCTTAATTCACCACTTCGTATATAGTATGCAGACAGACGGCCTCCTGGAATGAGAGACACTGGAGACCCACACGCAGGAAAGGCCACCAGGAGAGAACAAGGAAGATGGAACAGGCTAACAAGGCATTTGCTCAGATTGGGAGGCACAGTGAGACGCATCTATTGCGCCCTGTGCCCGAAGCCAACTGACGTCAGGTTGAAGTAGTTGGGTGATATTATAGCTCCAAATGTTTTGCTGGAGGCTTGATGGCTGCTGGAGGCTTTGCGGAAGGAATGGTACCCGAACACTTGGACAGTCGGGGATTGAACCGCCGACCTGCATGAAGCAAGATGTTGACCAGACCACACACTAGAAGGTGAAGGGACGACGACGTTTCGGTCCGTCCTGGACCATTCTCAAGTCGATTGAGTGTGGTCTGGTCAACATACTTTAGCCACGTTATTGTGACTCATCGCCTGCATGAAGCAAGATCGTCGCTCTACCGTCCAGCCCAAGTGGCTGGGCGTTCGAGCCCAAGAACCTCACCTAACCTATATAAGGACCGATATGCTCAGACACAGTCAATATTGCGGTGCTTTAATGTTTTGCTAAATCGTCGCATTTTTAACGAATTCGTCGCCCGCGTTAAATATACAATGTGCGTGAGAGGACTAATTGGAATAATTATTTATTTTTAATAAATAAAAGAAACTAATTTAATTTAACTGGATTTCTTATAGGAAGTGTTGAGTAGTTCGGAACAATTATAGGTCAAGACTTCGAACAATTATAGGTCAAGACTTCGAACAATTATAGGTCAAGACTTCAAACAATTATAGGTCAAGACTTCGAACAATTATAGGTCAAGACTTACCGTACTGAAGTTTCGCACAAACACGCCTCATTTATCACTAAAAATAAAAAAAGAAACGTTTTTTGTACATTTTTTGTACATAACACTGATCAATGTAAAAAAAAAAATGATTTTCAGTAAAAACAGAATTGATCAGTGATAACTAAAACTTATTTTCAGTAAAAACAGTGATTCAAAATCAATAAAAAAAACGAGATATTGATTTTCAATATAAACAGCATTGATCAGTGACAAAAAACGACATATTGATTTTCAATAAAAAAAAAAACAGCATTCATCAATGGGATAAAGAAAACGAAATGATTGATTTTCAGTAAAAAACATCAACAACTTCAACATTGTCTTCCGTAATTCCAAGACGGTGCGGTGCTGCTCTGAGAGACTCGGAGGTGGTTGGGGAGGTGGTGGGGTGGTGGCGGGTATCGAACGCCTTCATACACAGGACACAGGACACAGGAAGCTCAGGACGGCCTGTGACACATGCCGCACGCCCTTGTGATTTCATCGTGTATCTTTCAGAACATTTTGGGAGCAGAGCGATGGATTCGAACCTGGGTCAACATTGGCTCTTTAGAGTTTGTGTTGTGACATTAAAGTTGTCACAACACGTTGTGACACTTGGACGGTAGAGCGACGGTCTCGCGTCATGCAGGTCGGCGTTCAATCCCCGACCGTCCAAGTGGTTAGGCACCATGCCTTCCCCAACGTCCCATCCCAAATCCTTATCCTGACCCCTTCCCAGTGCTATATAGTCGTAATGACTTGGTGCTTTCCCTTAATAGTTCTTTCTTTCTTTAGCTCTGTGTGTGTACTCACCTAGTTGTGCTTGCTGGTGTTGAACTTCGGCTCTTTGGTTCCGCCTCTCAACCGTCAACCTACTGATGTACAGATTCATGAGCTTCTTGGGCTCTATCATATCTACATTTGAAACTGTGTATGGAGTCAGCCTCCACCACATCACTTCCTAGTGGATTCCATTTATCAACTATTCTGACAGTGAAAATGTTCCTTCTAATGTCTCTGTGGCTCATTTGGGTACTCAGCTTCCACCTGTGTCCCCTTGTGCGTGTACCACCCGTGTTAAATAATCCATCCTTGTCTATCCTGGCAATTCCTTTGAGAATTTTGGATGTGGTGATCATGTCTTCCCGAGCTCTTCTGTCTTCCAGCGACAAGAGGTGCAGTTCACTCAGCCTTTCCTCGTAACTTATGCTTCTTAGTTCTGGGACTAGCTTAGTGGCATACCTCTAAACTTTTTCCAGCTTAGTCCTGTGCTAAACAAGGTACAGGCTCCATGCTGGGGCCGCATATTCCAGGATTGGCCTTACATATATGTGTGGTATACAAGGTTCTGAAAGATTACTTACACAGGTTCCTGAAGGCAATTTGATGTTAGCCAGCCTCGCATACGCCGCAAATGTTATTTTTTGTATATATTCACCTAGTTGTGCTTGCGGGGGTTGAGCTTTGGTCTTTCAGCCCACCTCTTAACTGTCAATCAATCAACTGTTACTAAGTATTAATTTTTTATCACACACACACACACCCTAGGAAGCAGCCCGTAGCAGCTATCTAACACCCAGGGTACCTATTTACTGCTAGGTATCAGAGGCATCAGGGTGAAAGAAACTCTGCCCATCTGTTTCTGCCGGCGCCGGGAATCGAACCCCGAACCACAAGACTGCGTATCCAGCTTGCTGTCCACTCAGCCGCGAGGCCTCAATGCAATATGCAATGTGTGATGCATACTCTGTCTGTGGGTATGGGTGTGGACTTATATACCCTAATATACACCTAGACCTATACTTCCATGGTATATTAGCTGAGATATGAGGCCAGACTAAGAGCTGGGATATGAGGCCAGACTTAGAGCTGGAATATGAGGCCAGACTTAGAGCTGGAATATGAGGTCAGACTTAGAGCTGGAATATGAGGCCAGACTTAGAGCTGGAATATGAGGTCAGACTTAGAGCTGGAATATGAGGCCAGACTTAGAGCTGGGATATGAGGCCAGACTTAGAGCTGGAATATGAGGCCAGACTTAGAGCTGGAATATGAGGCCAGACTTAGAGCTGGAATATGAGGCCAGACTTAGAGCTGGAATATGAGGCCAGACTTAGAGCTGGAATATGAGGCCAGACTTAGAGCTGGAATATGAGGCCAGACTTAGAGCTGGGATATGAGGCCAGACATAGAGCTGGAATATGAGGCCAGACTTAGAGCTGGAATATGAGGCCAGACTTAGAGCTGGAATATGAGGCCAGACTTAGAGCTGGAATATGAGGCCAGACTTAGAGCTGGGATATGAGGCCAGACTTAGAGCTGGGATATGAGGCCAGACTTAGAGCTGGAATATGAGGCCAGACTTAGAGCTGGAATATGAGGTCATACTTAGAGCTGGAATATGAGGCCAGACTTAGAGCTGGGATATGAGGTCATACTTAGAGCTGGAATATGAGGTCATACTTAGAGCTGGAATATGAGGCCAGACTTAGAGCTGGAATATGAGGCCAGCCTTAGAGCTGGAATATGAGGCCAGACTTAGAGCTGGGATATGAGGTCATACTTAGAGCTGGGATATGAGGTCATACTTAGAGCTGGAATATGAGGCCAGACTTAAAGCTGGAATATGAGGCCAGACTTAGAGCTGGAATATGAGGCCAGCCTTAGAGCTGGAATATGAGGCCAGACTTAGAGCTGGGATATGAGGTCATACTTAGAGCTGGGATATGAGGTCATACTTAGAGCTGGAATATGAGGCCAGACTTAGAGCTGGAATATGAGGCCAGACTTAGAGCTGGAATATGAGGCCAGCCTTAGAGCTGGAATATGAGGCCAGACTTAGAGCTGGAATATGAGGTCATACTTAGAGCTGGGATATGAGGCCAGACTTAGAGCTGGAATATGAGGCCAGACTTAGAGCTGGAATATGAGGCCAGACTTAGAGCTGGGATATGAGGCCAGACTTAGAGCTGGGATATGAAGCCAGACTTAGAGCTGGGATATGAGGATAGACTAAGTGGTGGGATATGAAGCCAGACTTAGAGCTGGAATATGAGGCCAGACTTAGAGCTGGGATATGAGGATAGACTTAGAGCTGGAATATGAGGCCAGACATAGAGCTGGAATATGAGGCCATACTTAGAGCTGGGATATGAGGCCAGACTTAGAGCTGGAATATGAGGCCAGACTTAGAGCTGGAATATGAGGCCAGACTTAGAGCTGGAATATGAGGCCAGACTTAGAGCTGGGATATGAGGCCAGACTTAGAGCTGGAATATGAGGCCAGACTTAGAGCTGGAATATGAGGCCAGACTTAGAGCTGGGATATGAAGCCAGACTTAGAGCTGGGATATGAGGCCAGACTTAGACCTGGAATATGAGGCCAGACTTAGAGCTGGGATATGAGGATAGATTAAGTGGTGGGATATGAAGCCAGTCTGCAGGAACGGTACCCAATACCTACTCTTCCTCCTCTTCACCTGCTGCTGAAACTTTCACTTAAAAAAGTATATGCAGCTTTTCTGACTGCTTGCATTTTATGAGAAAAGTGGACCCAGGTTGCATATTGCTGCCAGTGCCTCGGGCCTGGTGGAGCTCACCGGGCTTAATGATTACACGGGAGGGAGTGAGAGGGTTAGGGAGGGTAGGAGGGGGTGGATGGAAGGGTGGAATAGAGGGAGGCACGGAGGAAGGGAAACGGGAGAGGGAGGGAAGGACTAAGGTATTTATCAAGAGAAGAAAGGGAGGAAGGAATGTAAAAAGAGAGAGGAAAGACGTAGGGAAGAAGAGAAGAAAGGTGGGAAGAACATATATATATATATATATATATATATATATATATATATATATATATATATATGTGTGTGTGTGTGTGGTGTGTGTGTGTGTGTGTGTGTGTGTGTGTATCACGAAACTGAACACGTGATTAAAACTCACACCCCAGAAGTGACTCGAACCCATACTCCCAGGAGCAACGCAACTGGTATGTACAAGACACCTTAAACCACTTGACCATCACGACCGGACATAATGAGGTGATAGCCGAAGCTATTTGATTTGCTATTTGATTTTCATTCGCATATAGTCCTGGGGACCATTCAGGCTTGTTCGCATTTGTGTTCCTCACGTGTGCCCCAAAGAATGAGGTGATTTGGTAAAATGCTATGCCCAAGATAACCATCCGAGTGCCGGCGGTGAGGTGGTTCAAATAGCTTCGGCTATCACCTCATTATGTCCGGTCGTGATGGTCAAGTGGTTTAAGGCGTCTTGTACATACCAGTTGCGTTGCTCCTGGGAGTATGGGTTCGAGTCACTTCTGGGGTGTGAGTTTTCATTCGCATATAGTCCTGGGGACCATTCAGGCTTGTTCGCATATATATATATATATATATATATATATATATATATATATATATATATATTATATATATATATATATATATATTTGTCTGCCTGTAATTTATTGCATTAAAAACCTAGACATTCAATATTTAATAAGACTCAACTAACATCAGACGACTTACACAGGATACAAAAATAAAAATAATCTGTAAAATTCCAGCAAGAAAAAGGCTGGACAGGAATTTTATGGGAGCCAAACACGCCAACAACGCATTTAATTGAATTTTTTTTTTTCAAGCCTTGTCTCGTGTGTAAACTAATTTAATTTGAATATTTCAACTTAATTAGTTTGTTGTTAGTGCAATATGTTATAGCTAACTGGGCAATTAGAAGCATAACACAAGTCTTTATAAAGATTCAAACGAGAAAGGAAGAATATTTTGAGATCAATTTTTTTAATATATATATTTTTTGTTTAAGGTTTAAAGCCCTAACAGCTTTCGAATCTGGTTTATTCGTATAAATTCCCCGCGCGAGGCATTTGTTACAGATTTTTATTAATTAGGTTGAGTGTTAAGTGCGGCTACCAACAGTTTAATGTATCCCAGACCAAAGAAACCGACTCTGGTGGACGTTGAGGATTTTGCAATAGATATATAACAGTGTTACTAATAGAGTGAATAGATGGTACTTCAGTGTTACCAGTACAGTGAATAGATGGTACTTCAGTGTTACCAGTAGAGTGAATAGATGGTACTTCAGTGTTACCAGTACAGTGAATAGATTGTACTTCAGTGTTACTAGCAGAGTGAATAGATGGTACTTCAGTGTTACCAGTACAGTGAATAGATTGTACTTCAGTGTTACTAGCAGAGTGAATAGATGGTACTTCAGTGTTACCAGTACAGTGAATAGATGGTACTTCAGTGTTACCAGTACAGTGAATAGATGGTACTTCAGTGTTACTAGTAGAGGCAGGGAATTATCAGGGGAAAGCGCCAAGCTATCCTCAATCATAGCGGTTTTGTTCACATTTATGAACCCGTTTATGGGCTCGTGAGGGCCACGAGGTCGTCTATAACAATAACAGCCATGGATGGTGACACTTCCACGCTCGTAAACGTCTTAATTGATACAGACAAAGGCAGCCGTAATCGAGTCAAGATGTACAGGCTTCGTAGAGTGGACGCGACAATCTTTGATGAATCCAAGCCCAGAAACTCCTTCTATTCATCATATCTCCCCCGGGTCGTTTAGCCTCCAATCTTCGCTCCCAATTTATGATCCACCAATCTGTTATTCCCAAATAAGCCTACAGCAGCATCACCTCTTCTCCCCTCCTCTATCCCATCCCCCCCCCCCCTCCTCCCCAACTGTTTTTTTTACGCCTAACGACTCGTAAATAAACTTTGTGGGCGGGACTCGTTGGTGGTCACAGGCGGGGCCGGCGGGAAGAGGGAACAGTTGAATGTATCGTTGGTTCAAGTATGTTTATTGAGACACAAAAAATATAACTCAAAGGGGTAGAGTAGCTTAGGTTATTTCTACGCCCCGCATCGGTGGTCACGTGTGAGGGTGGGGTGTGGAGGTGAGGGTGTGGGTGTGGGAGTGGGGGTGAGGGTGTGGGGGTGGGGGTGAGGGGGTGGGTGTGGGGGTGAGGGTGTGGGGGTGGGGGTGTGGGGGTTGGGGTGAGGGTGTGGGGGGTTGTGGGGGTGTGGGGTGGGGGGTGGTGAGGTATTGCTAGATTGTGTTTTGTATGGGCACCAGAAGGTTGGTGCTCATTGTTTTTCCTGGCCGCGTGGGTCGTGGGCGCTGGCGACGCCTCTAAGATTTGTTGGCAAGCTTACTGTGGATCTCTGTAGGAGAAAGGAGAGAGAGAGAGAGAAAGAAAGAGAGAAGTGTCAGTCAGAAGACCAGGAATGTAAACAAAAATCAGTGTTATTGAGTCTAAACAGATATTAGCCAATTAAATATTTTAAAACATATGAGGTCTACCCAGCTAGAATTAGTACCTTCAGCAGCCTGTGTACACAGCATCAGCAGGTCTGGAGCAGTGCCTTCAGTACAAGTTTGGAACAGAGTTTTCATCATCATAATGTAGACAAGCAACAAGCCTGAAAGAACAGTTTGACACGTATGTTGGAAAACAAATATAAAATTATTTTGTTGCGTGTGGGACTGCTAGGAGGACTCTAACAACATGTGGACTGGGCCGTGATCACTTTCTCCCACCGTATAGATCCTTCATCATTTGGCATATATACTTTTATAAGGATTTATGGCTTTGGTGTTCAATTCTTCTCCATATATTTCGAGTGTATATATATATATATATATATATAATATATATAATTATATATATATATATATAT
>WNGS01005997.1:19366281-19381967 GCA_020271785.1 Procambarus virginalis | reverse complement strand
CCCTGTCTCACCTGGAACCCTTGTCTCACCTGGACTTTTGTCTCACGGTAAAACCTCCTTGAACATGGGTTCTTTAGCTGTGCTCCACGGAGCTCTAGAGTACCTTTACGGGGCTCAGTGAACCATGTCAGAAACCAGGATTAATATCCGCTGGTATGGATAATATATGATATCTAGTGATAGCTCTAGTGAGTCACATCAAGAGAGGCAGGATAAATGTCCGCTATCATGGATAAATATACGATATCTATTCTACAAATTCGGTGATGTGTTTTATAATGGTACAAGAGTGGGTGAGAGGGAGAAGTTTATTTCCAGCGATGAATATCCAGAGTGCCGCGCTCACGTATATATTGGCCAATATATTTACACTTTTCAATGACTGTTTAAACGCAGTTGTAAATCAAACCAGCTTTGATTTACTGATTTATTTGATTTCTTTAATTTACTCTGAAATTTTAGAGTTAAAGGCCCCAAACGTCGTGTTAGTTGTGGTTTATTTAATTTATAATTTAACAATTTCATTTATAACAAAACAAAGTATTGTTTTGTAACTTATACTTTGCTTAAAGTTAGGTAAATGACTCTCTGGGAATATGCACTGTAAGAGCCCTTTCACACACCTGCAGCTCAGCAGGAAAAATAACAGTTGTGAGAGCAACGGTCTCGCTTCTTGCAAAGCCGGCGTTCGATCCCCGAAGGTCCAAGGGATTTTATATAGTTACATCACCCCTTTTCATGTTCCCCAGCTCCTGTCGTGTCCCATCTCCTGTCCTGTCCTGTCTCCTGTCCTGTCCCATCTCTTGTCAAATATCTTCCGTGTGCTAAATAGTCAGACTGGCTTAGCCCTTTCTTCTCATAATTTTCTTCCTTCCTTCCTTCCTTCAGCCCCATACACACACACAAAGACATTTCCTCTCGACTCCCTACACATACACATACACATACACATACACACAAACAACGACAAAACTCGTATTCATACACGTTTTATTTCTCAACAAAAGTCAAAGATTTTGTTGAGAAACCTATTCATTTTTGCTCAAGTAATTTTTGACTGCATGCGTGCTTTGCAAATAATGTTCAGTGTTAAACACATCGTTGTTTAACGACAGAAAAAGGCCATTGCATTATGCATACTGCACAAGTTTGCATACAACGGATACATCTGACAAAATATAAAATGGTACAAATTATGCTTAAAATGCTAAATGCTAAAAATCCTGAAATAAACACAATCTTGTAAAGTTTAGTTGTATGTTTTATATGATGTATGAGGTGATGAGGCCGTAGATGGTGGAGAGTAGAGGGTGGATGGTAGAGAATGGAAGATGTACGGTAGAGAGAAGTGAGTGGAAATCAGAGACTGGACAGCAGAAAGTACGATAGATAGTTTGATAAATAATTGCCCTGCTGCTTTAAGAACAAGGTAATTGCATAGTATGAAAGTAAATAAGCCTTATATGGAGACATTCGAGCATGCCCTCCAGTCCTCCTGAACAAACTAGAGACTTCCACCCTCCACTCTCACAGGAACGTATATATAAATATTTACATATAAATATATCATAGAACGTTCTGAAGATACTTTTTTCACAGTATTCGCCCTCAGGAAGTCGTCGGGACGTTCGCCTACCACAACCCAGCATTCGCTCTACTCCAGTCGAGTCCCAGCATTCAATCTACTCCAGTCGAGTCCCACCATTCAATCTACTCCAGTCGAGTCCCAGCATTCAATCTACTCCAGTCGAGTCCCAGCATTCAATCTACTCCAGTCGAGTCCCAGCATTCAATCTACTCCAGCCGAGTCCCACCATTCAATCTACTCCAGCCGAGTCCCACCATTCAATCTACTCCAGTCGAGTCCCACCATTCAATCTACTCCAGTCGAGTCCCAGCATTCAATCTACTCCAGTCGAGTCCCACCATTCAATCTACTCAAGTCGAGTCCCACCATTCAATCTACTCCAGTCGAGTCCCAGCATTCAATCTACTCCAGTCGAGTCCCATCATTCAATCTACTCCAGCCGAGTCCCACCATTCAATCTACTCCAGCCGAGTCCCACCATTCAATCTACTCCAGTCGAGTCCCACCATTCAATCTACTCCAGTCGAGTCCCACCATTCAATCTACTCAAGCAGAGTCCCACCATTCAATCGTGAATTCCTTCACCCTATCCGTGTCTCTGAACGCAAAAGTGATTGGAGACCACTGTTGGACGACTGTGTTCAACTGGAAATGGGAGAAAGAACATGATGCTTGAGGAAGCTGAAATAGACTGCCTTATACGAGGCAGCTCTTACTTATTATATCTAGCGTATAATAGATTGTCAATCCCCTGTTAGGGTGTGGTAGTTGAGTAGTTATCAGGGGGGGTCTTCTGATCTTATCTTTGACGCCTAGCATCTATATTTCCAACTCTTGGTTTGGATGGTTCTTGTGTTGGCAGGTCCTATTGTGTTGTCAGTTCTCCTGTTGTGTTGGCAGGTCCTATTGTGTTGTCAGGTCCTCCTGTTGTGTTGGCAGGTCCTCCTGTTGTGTTGTCAGGTCCTCCTGTTGTGTTGGCAGGTCCTCCTGTTGTGTTGGCAGGTCCTCCTGTTGTGTTGGCAGGTCCTCCTGTTGTGTTGTCAGGTCCTCCTGTTGTGTTGGCAGGTCCTCCTGTTGTGTTGGCAGGTCCTCCTGTTGTGTTGGCAGGTCCTCCTGTTATGTTGTCAGGTCCTCCTGTTGTGTTGTCAGGACCTTCTGTTGTGTTGTCAGGACCTTCTGTTGTGTTGTCAGAACCTCCTGTTGTGTTGTCAGGTCCTCCTGTTGTGTTGTCAGGACCTTCTGTTGTGTTGTCAGGACCTTCTGTTGTGTTGGCAGGTCCTCCTGTTGTGTTGTCAGGTCCTCCTGTTGTGTTGTCAGGTCCTCCTGTTGTGTTGTCAGGACCTCCTGTTGTGTTGTCAGGTCCTCCTGTTGTGTTGTCAGGTCCTCCTGTTGTGTTGTCAGGACCTTCTGTTGTGTTGTCAGGACCTTCTGTTGTGTTGGCAGGTCCTCCTGTTGTGTTGTCAGGTCCTCCTGTTGTGTTGTCAGGTCCTCCTGTTGTGTTGTCAGGACCTTCTGTTGTGTTGTCAGGACCTTCTGTTGTGTTGTCAGGACCTCCTGTTGTGTTGTCAGGACCTCCTGTTGTGTTGTCAGGTCCTCCTGTTGTGTTGTCAGGACCTTCTGTTGTGTTGTCAGGTCCTCCTGTTGTGTTGTCAGGTCCTCCTGTTGTGTTGTCAGGACCTTCTGTTGTGTTGTCAGGACCTTCTGTTGTGTTGTCAGGTCCTTCTGTTGTGTTGTGTTGTCAGGTCCTCCTGTTGTGTTGTCAGGTCCTCCTGTTGTGTTGTCAGGTCCTCCTGTTGTGTTGTCAGGTCCTCCTGTTGTGTTGTCAGGTCCTCCTATTGTGTTGGCAGGTCCTCCTGTTGTGTTGTCAGGTCTTCCTGTTGTGTTGTCAGGACCTTCTGTTGTGTTGTCAGGTCCTCCTGTTGTGTTGGCAGGTCCTCCTGTTGTGTTGGCAGGTCCTCCTGTTGTGTTGTCAGGTCCTCCTGTTGTGTTGGCAGGTCCTCCTGTTGTGTTGGCAGGTCCTCCTGTTGTGTTGGCAGGTCCTCCTGTTGTGTTGTCAGGTTCTCCTGTTGTGTTGGCAGGTCCTTCTGTTGTGTTGTCAGGTCCTCCTGTTGTGTTGGCAGGTCCTCCTGTTGTGTTGGCAGGTCCTCCTGTTGTGTTGGCAGGTCCTCCTGTTGTGTTGTCAGGACCTTCTGTTGTGTTGTCAGGTCCTCCTGTTGTGTTGTCAGGTCCTCCTGTTGTGTTGTCAGGTCCTCCTGTTGTGTTGTCAGGTCCTCCTGTTGTGTTGTCAGGTCCTCCTGTTGTGTTGTCAGGTCCTCCTGTTGTGTTGTCAGGACCTTCTGTTGTGTTGTCAGGTCCTCCTGTTGTGTTGGCAGGTCCTCCTGTTGTGTTGTCAGGTCCTCCTGTTGTGTTGTCAGGTCCTCCTGTTGTGTTGTCAGGACCTTCTGTTGTGTGTCAGGTCCTCCTGTTGTGTTGGCAGGTCCTCCTGTTGTGTTGTCAGGTCCTCCTGTTGTGTTGTCAGGTCCTCCTGTTGTGTTGTCAGGTCCTCCTGTTGTGTTGGCAGGTCCTCCTGTTGTGTTGTCAGGTCCTCCTGTTGTGTTGTCAGGACCTTCTGTTCCCCGAGACATATGCAGACCTCCGCGGCTCCACCGTTAGCAAATTCTCACATAAAAAAAAATAATAAAAAAGGTTCTGGTGGCAAAAATTTTGCGACCAGACGAAATGAGTAATTGCAAACTTTGCAATTGTAATTGCAAACATAATGACTGTTTCATTGAATGTTGTGAGTCTAAAAGCCTGACCCCTCACTCATGATTCAGGAAAATCCGCTATATTCATCTCACCAGTGTTTGTAAATGAGTTTAATATGTTTTTCCAGCGTGGTCTGCTCATCACGAATTGGAAAAAAAGGTAAAAACTGGAAAGAAAATGATGTCATCCAAAATGAAAGTGTAATGGAAGCGTCAGTCTCTTTCAACTACTGCTCAAGTGATATATAGGAATGTGAAATTATATTTACGTTCCAATTTCCAGGATATATCCTTACCTTTCTTGCTTTTGACGAGTCGACGATACGTTTTACTCATGATTAGTGAGGCGAGATAGGTGAGTCATAACTCACTACACCACCACCATACAACAGGTTTTCCCTATAGTATGCGATGATGGGTACAAAAAAAATGCTTTGCTCACCACCAGACACAATTTTTCTTACCTACCATTACTCACCAGTGAGTCAAAGATGGTGGGTAACAGTGCTCTTAACCCAGCATGCTCCAGACAAGAGCTATGATAAAAAAGATGTAATTAAAACACGGATTATTTGTCTACATAGTTGCAAAGTATTGAAATATGTTTTGCAACTCGTGTATTAAACGAGAATTGTGGTTGTGTCCCCTACTCCCTACTCTTAATTGTGGTAGAGATTGTGGAAGTGTCCCTGACCTTAACTGTTGTAGAAATTGTGGTAGTGTCCATGATTTTAGAAGTAACAATGACTGTAGCTCTTAATATATATATATATATATATATATATATATATATATATATATATATATATATATATATATATATATATAATGTATATGTATATATATATATATATATATATATATATATATATATATATATATATGTAGACGATGGTCGACGATACAAATGACTATCATTCTCTTAAGATGTTATAGTACATGTCAGTTCTGCTAATCACACTTTAAAAACGACTTCTTCTAAGATGTTAGCAACATAATCTTAACGGAACCAAGATAATAAGAGTCACAAACACTTATCCTCCGCCTAAGTAAGACTGAAAATTGGTATAGCACTTAGTGGGCCAGCCAGAGGCTTAGGACCCGCGGAGGAATGTCTGGAGATGGAAAGAATCCTTTTCTAAGCTTGCCGAGTAAGCCGGACGACTCAAACAGAAAACGGAACAGTACGTCACTTTCGTGAGTCTATTTCATTTCAAATTACGTCCAAATTTGGCCATAGCGCGCATACGAGCCAAAAGCGACNGTCTAGATGGATGTGATAGTGTTTACCAAATAGTGACTACTGAGAGTGAGCTCTAGCACTTTATGCGTCACTTAACAGCCTTGTTGTATGACTTTGAACTGAGTTTTCTTGACGTTTAAATTCTTTGCCGAAGCTGGCCTTAAATTGTTGGTGGAGGTGGCTTCCATGACTCCTTCTTTCAGTGCATTAAACTTCCTGACCATCTCTACAAGAGACGAGTCTGTTCTTACATATCTTTGAATCATTTGCGTTTCCAACCTCCTATGTCCTCTTGTTCTAAATTATATAAATAACAAAAAATTGTCCTTTTCATCCTTATCTATTCCCTTCAGTATCTTGTACGTTGCGATCATATCTCCCCTGTTTTCATCTCTACGGCTGTGAGATTCACTTCTTTTCATCTGTCCTCGCAGCTTAACCCTCATTGGTCTGGTATTAATCATGTTGCAAGCGACTGTATTTTTTTTTTTATTCGGTTTAGTGCTTTAAGAAACACTATAGACCTTGCTGCATGCTGCAGTATTGTTCCAACCACTTGGGCTGGACGGTAGAGCGATTACGGGCTCACCATAGCCCGTGCTACTTGCAACTTGTTCCGAGTAGCTGAATCTATAACAACAACAACAGGTAGAGCGACGGTCTCGCTTCATATGCAGGTCGACGTTCAATCCCCGACCGTCCCAGTGGTTGGGCACCATTCCTTCCTTCCCCCCCCCCCCCCCCCCCCCCCCCCCGTCCCATCCTAAATCCTAATCCTGATCCCTTCCAAGAGCGATATAGTCGTAATGCTTGGCGCTTTACCCTGATAGTTCCCCCTTCCAGTATTGGTCTTACATAGGCTGCAGTGATTGTTTTGAAACACTCCATATTTAGGATTTCAAACACGTTTTGATATACGCCAGCTTACCACCGGAGCCGTCGGCCGAGCGGACAGCACGCTGGATTTGTGATCCCGTGGTCCTGGTTCGATCCCAGTCGCCGGCGAGAACATTGTTCAGAGTTCTTTCACCCATGCCCCTGTTACCTAGCAGTAAAATAGGTACCTGGGTGTTAGTTAGCTGTCACGGGCTGCTTCCTTTGGGTGGAGGCCTGGTCGAGGACCGGGCCGCGGGGACACTAAAGCCCCGAAATCATCTCAAGATAACCTCAAGATAACCATATGCTGTCACTGCTACCTTGTTTTTATGTTCCTAAATGTTCTTGTGGGAAATTGTTTTTTTTCCTGACTACAGTTGCAAGCAACGTTACTAATTTGCATATGGCAGATGGCTCACTAAAATGTATCAAGATCTAGCATTATCAGAAGAATGGGTACAAGACCTATTAGTCGAGTGGGACTTATCTAAGGCTGGGCTTCATCAGACAGGTGTTCATCGGGTCCGGAGTCACTTTGGTCATAAGGATTCCTTCAGTGCAATTGAAGCAATCTGAAGAACTTTCCAAAGATCTTCGTTGCAATTTTGTGACTTAATAGGTGCGGTGTAGGGGTTGAAGACAGCGGTGCAAGTAGCAATGTCTTCAAGAAGGGGATTCACAAAAGCCTAAGACTACAATGCAAGTTTATTCAAGAACGTTCTTGCTAATACAACAGAAGACTTGATTACCTGAGATTAGTGTCAGCAAAGCTAGTCAAATCAGAGAAACATGGAACATCTAACATCGATAATGGTTTCTCTCAGACACCAAACCTCACTTAAACAGATTTCTGTACCTACAGTGGCCCCCGCGGCCCTTACCACACACACATGCATTCCAAACCTGTTACAACAGCTCTGCAGGTGGTGTGGCAGCTGGTATCTAGCACCCGTCTGCACGGGCACTGCATGGACTTCACAGAGTATAATGGTCTTCTCTACTCTGCCGCACGTGGTACCTGTACAGGCACAACGAACATGTGCCAGGTTACCACACACACACACACACACACACCACACACACACACACACACACACACACACACACACACCACACACACACACACACCACACACACCACACACACACACACCACACACACACACACACACACACACATGAAAGCTAAGTGGAGAGGGGACATATGATGTCACGTGGTGGCAGCTGGTGACAAGATGGCCGTAGGCGACACATGTGGCCCTTGACGACACATGTGGCCGTTAACGACACATGTGGCCGTTAACGACACATGTGGCCGTAGGCGACACATGTGGCGCTGGTCGATATACCCGGCAAGACACCACTGTCGTCACGCGTCAACTAACTCTCCCACAAACAGGTGTAATGGCGGATTCTACACCCACACAAACTATCCGTCGGTGCGCCTACAGCTCAGTGCTTACTGCTACACTTACCCTCAATTGCCACCCTGATACACTGATTTCACAAGACAACAATGCTCACTGAGATAACTTTATCCCAGTGAGCATTGGGATACGTTCTCTAACTTTAATAAATCTCTCAACCTCTCTAACTTGAATAACTTGATTTGAGTATAATTACAAGCGCGATTCCGGGCTTACATAAGTTAGAATGAAATATGGATATCATGGAGTTAACTTGACGTGTCGGGAGCCTCAGTGGCATCACTGAGGTCTGTCTCCCGTCAGACAATAGATATCCGCGTCTTGGTACAACAGTCCCGACTAGACTGCTGGAGCTAACAGTTCAAGGACCTCCCTAGGGCCTCGTGGGTGCAAACAGTCAAGACTGGAAATTAGCCAATGAGCAGACAAAAGAAGGTGGCATGTTTTCCTTCAATCCCATAGGCCTATACGTGTGTGTTGTGAGGTACGAAGTCAGTGATCCGCCACTACTCTCAGCCAGCCTCGTGGGAACTGACCTGAGTATTGAACCCTTACGTGACCTTCGGTTGGAAAAGCAAGCGCTGTAGCCCACAGTGTTTGGTCGATCTCCCTTGGCACTGTTCTACTATGTAAATGCTTTAATTCGTCCGGGGCCAATCACACAATGGGCACTCGACGGCTCCATCATGCCTTGCTCGTGGCAGTTGGGGCTATACACAGACATCCCACATGCCAAGTCTATTCCCATTAATACAGATATTAATGACTGCACTCTCGCTTGTACACATGAGAGAGAAATCCTAGCTGAATACGCTGCAATGTACATCAGAGTACACTGCAATATACTACATCTATCGGCTCTGGAAACCCAATCTCGCACAGTTCTGATAGATCAATTAAAAAAGAGTTTAATGTCATTACAAATGATGAAGATATGCATATTTCTGAAGCTGTTGCACCAAATGCAGTTGTCATTATGAGTCAAACTGACGAGATACATTTAGATTTAAAGTTTTATTTGTCGGAGATTTATACACGTAATTACATCAGTGGCCACAGACAAAAACTTACAAGTTGCAATTATAGGAGTGAGACAAAGACACATGTAAATAGGATTTGCCAAAACATACACCATTAAATACAAATGATCAGACAAGTTAAAGGACTTTAATAACCCCTTAAACCACTCGGCGTTAAAGAACGACCCATCATATACGTTATCGATTTCAATAAACCAATTACACTTAAAGATAATTAGCTCATTAATCAACTCAAGGGTATATCACCGCCATTACCATACAACCTTAAACTCATAATGTTGATAATTTAGCTAGAACACTCATTAGTTCCGTGGCTTTATTGCCAGTAAATTACGTCAGTGAATTATGAAGAGTTTGACTCCACTAAGGAACAGTATATACGACTCACGGTCAGAATAATGTTAATGAAAGTACATGAAGGGAATTTGAGATCCTTTCATAGTGAGCTTTAGTATGGTAGCTTTGTTTACTTTGGTGCCTGTGGTTTGTTTATGTGAATTTCTCATGGGAGATTTTTGCCTGGACATAAATTAGATTTACCTGCCATTCACCTGGGCTCTAGGAGACTCGAATCGAGGACCCCTTGCGAGTGAGGGCAAAGCTCAATACGACCGAGCTATGGATTTAGTGTTTTAGATTTACCTGCATCCATCACTACTCTGGGGTTGGGATACTATTGGGTAAGGATACTATGGGATAGGGATATGTTGATAGCGTGTTATGGGGACTTGCTGGAACATAAGCTTCATAGGATTGGGTGGTCATAGATAGGAGCTGCCTCGTATGGGCCAATAGGCCTTCTGCAGTTACTTTTATTTTATGTTCTTATGTTTTATAAGTCGAACAGAGATGCAAAACAGAGAGAGAGATCAGAAGATAATTGGTCAATATGTCCAACTTGTAGAACAAAACCCCCGAGGACAGGGGAGTCGAACTAAGACAGCGACCTGACTTCGACAGACAGACAGACAGACAGACAGTGCTAGTCACAGGGTGTTTGTGCCAGGTCCAAACTGGCACTGACGACACGTATAAATAATAACCTCAAAGGGCAGTTCTGCCTCCTTTATTTCCTTTCTCAGCCGCGTGCAAAAGACCGAGAGGAAAGATAAAACTGATCTTAGATTAGAGTTTGTGATGCATCTGGATTTTGAGTCTTAGTAAGGAGAAAAGTCGACCATTTGCAGATGAGAGTTTGTAATCAGGATATGGACAACGATTTTCTTTTAAACACGACGGAGTATCATCCTGCCACCGTGAATAATGTTCAACCTTGACGTTGGAATGATTCGTCATTCATGCAGCTGCAGACATGATAAGGCCACGAATGATGGCTTAAAGAGCCATTTTTTAGGTATTATCCTGCAAGAGCCTTATCTGGCTCGTCTTGCTCAGCTTGTATCATGTCGCTGGGGAACCGAATGTGTATCAGTGTCGCTGGAGAACCAATGGTTATCAGTGTCACTGGAGATTCAAATGTTTATCAGTGTCGCTGGAGAACCGAATGGTTATCAGTGCCGCTGGAGAACCGAATGGTTATCAGTGTCACTGGAGATTCAAATGTTTATCAGTGTCGCTGGAGAACCGAATGGTTATCAGTGTCGCTGGAGAACCAAATGGTTATCAGTGTCGCTGGAGATTCAAATGTTTATCAGTGTCGCTGGAGAACCGAATGGTTATCAGTGTCGCTGGAGAACCAAATGGTTATCAGTGTCGCTGGAGATTCAAATGTTTATCAGTGTCGCTGGAGAACCGAATGGTTATCAGTGTCGCTGGAGAACCAAATGGTTATCAGTGTCGCTGGAGATTCAAATGTTTATCAGTGTCGCTGGAGAACCGAATGGTTATCAGTGCCGCTGGAGAACCGAATGGTTATCAGTGTCACTGGAGATTCAAATGTTTATCAGTGTCGCTGGAGAACCGAATGGTTATCAGTGTCGCTGGAGAACCAAATGGTTATCAGTGTCGCTGGAGATTCAAATGTTTATCAGTGTCGCTGGAGAAACGAATGGTTATCAGTGTCGCTGGAGAACCAAATGGTTATCAGTGTCGCTGGAGATTCAAATGTTTATCAGTGTCGCTGGAGAACCGAATGGTTATCAGTGTCGCTGGAGAACCGAATGGTTATCAGTGTCGCTGGAGAACCAGATGTTCACTGTTCACTCCTGCAGGTATTTACGTCTTCAGATCTAACTTATATTTCTGCTCTAAAATTAAGATACCTTGAAGTACCCATTCAAACTTTCCTTTTCAAATGATGTTTATTAACACATTGTGTCCAAGTGGCTGGCCTCCGCTCCTTCACTACGGGTTTACTTCCCAGACTCTTGGCCTCTTATCCCTCCCTTGTGATACGTCGCCACACTGGTTTGGCGATTACTCCTAGTAACCATCTTGCTTCGTCTTATATATATATTATGTGTCTATTTCTCCAACCTGGTGCAGTGAATACCTCGCTCCTTGACCTGATTGGTGGACAAGGACGTGTACAATAGTAGGCCATAAACTGGCAGTAGGAGAGCCCGTGGTGATAAGAGAATACAGTGTAAGACTATGTATCTCTTGGGATAGGGGCTAGCGAGGTCCTTCAAATATTAAACTACGTGCTGCTCTTCTCTATCCAGACCAACCACTTGGGGTAGACGGTTCAGCGATGGTTGAGCTTCTTGCAGGTCGGCGTTCAATCCCGGACCGTCCAAGTGATTGGGCACCATTCCTGCAGTCACATCTCAAATCCATATCCTGACCCCTTCCAAGTACTATATAAGACTTGACCCTTTCCCCCTGATAATTCCCTTTCCTCTTCCCTATCCAATCGTGATCAATCTCGAGGCTTAATCTTTTGATAAATAAGCTTTCTTTTAGGAGAGAATGGCATCAGGGTGTTTGTCAGGAAGCGTAGGCGGGTTCGAATCCCCGTTCATAGTGTGAACGACGGGCCCCTCCCAGGATCCAACCCCACAACCGACAGATGTGTTAGACAGATGTTAGATACATATGACCCCGTTATGTATTTAGTTCTAAGTAAAGAGAGGCATTAGGTGGGAGGAAACCTGCTTTAACCATCTTTCTCCTGCCCGGGAATCGAATCCGGTACATCCGATTGTGATTCGAGAACGAAGCCAACTGTGCTATATACGCTGTAGACTGTGACCTGGCAAAGCAGCTGTGCTACTGAGGAAAGAGAAACCTCTCACAGAGGGGAGGAAAGAGACTCTCTCAACCTGTAACACGTGCACGTGTTTCTAGGCACGTGCACGTGTTCAGAATCACGTTTACTAGACTCTGTTATAATGGCCCTGCTGTAATTGGATAAGTTTAGATTTAGGAAAGACTTGGGTAAATACTGGTTCGGTAACAGGGTTGTTGATTTGTGGAACCAATTACCGCGTAACGTGGTGGAGGTGGGATCCCTCGATTGTTTCAAGCGCGGGTTGGACATGTATATGAGTGGAATTGGGTGGTTATAGATAGGAGCTGCCTCGTATGGGCCAATAGGCCTTCTGCAGTTACCTTGTTCTTATGTTCTTATGTTCTTATGTTCTTAATACCAGGCTGTATACAACCACGCACAGGAGAACTTCAGAAAACAACATACACAGTAACTGTTCACTTGTTAAGCTCACGAACACACACAGTAACTGTTCCCTGTTAAGCTCACGAACACACACAGTAACTGTTCACTGTTTAGCTCACGAACACACACAGTAACTGTTCACTGTTTAGCTCACGAACACACACAGTAACTGTTCACTGTTTAGCTCACAAACACACACAGTAACTGTTCACTGTTTAGCTCACAAACACACACAAAAAGATAGGCATTAGTAAATTGTTTTCTCATCAAGTATTCTTTGATACACATTCATGAAATTATTGTTCGTATTCTTTAATAACGACAACTGTTTTCTCACTTTTTCTAAAGTATGAATAAAGACATCTTAATTGTTTTTCCTTTTATGGTTATTGATCTGTAACATAGAGAGTAAAGACGGCGTGTTCCATATGCAGGCACAGCTTCAAGACAATTCTGGCTCTTGCATCCAGCGGGATTCCAACCCCCTTAACCAATTCTATGTATAATTTTTAGAACGCGACAGCTGCTACGGACTGCTTTCTGTGTGTGTGTGTGTGTGTGTGTGTGTGTGTGTGTGTGTGTGTTTGTGTGTGTGTGTGTGTGTGTGTGTGTGTGTGTGTGGTGTGTGTGTGGTGGTGTGTGTGTGTGTTTGTGTTTGTGTTTGTGAAAAAAAATCTGTTGATCGATTGACAGTCGAGAGGCCGAAAGAGCCAAACCTCAACCTCCGCAAGCACAACTAGGTGAGTACGCAGTGCAGTAAAAAAAAAAAAACAGTCTGCCACAGGATGAAATATGGAGCATCTGGCGGCCAACAGCGAGTGTCGTGATCAATGGGCCGGGTGTGTGGCACCTTGTGACGTGGCCAGGTGTGTGTGTGTGTATGTGGCGCCTTGAGATATAGCCATGTGTTTGGCCCTTCACACCTGGTCACCAGTTGTAGTTTTGTAGCCACCATTCCTGTACTCACTCATGCTGTAGCCACCCATCCTGTAGTCTTGTTCCCTCTCATAGACTCGTGATACCATTACAGAAGTACAGAATACAGACGCTTCCATACTTACACTGCTGGGAGTCGTAACACTGGGACTCCCTCGGGCTCCAAGCGTCGTTCCTGTATTATTATGCAATGCACAATTGCAACTGATGATATTGCAAAACAGTCAATGAACCTCAAATCATCTCTAATGTTGGGTGATTAGGAATTATTCTCCATGTTTCATTTCTTCCTCTACATTATGTTGTTTTAGATAACGTGCCGGGCTGTGTTCTGAATGCTGAGCGAGTAGTGCACGGGCAATCAGGAGCCCGATTGATGCCATTATGATACAAGTAATGACCCAGGTAATGAAGGGTAATTAAGATTAATGAGTAAGTGTATGCATGAGAAGCGTGGCTGGTGGTAATATGAGGGAGACTGAACTTAAAAATTAATGTTATGCAAGGGTGTAATGGACAGAGAGAAAGAGAGAGAGAGAGGAGAGAGAGAGAGAGAGAGAAGGAGAGAGAGAGAGAGAGAGAGAGAGAGAGAGAGAGAGAAAGAAAGGTGAGGTTTGGGCTCATTGCAGAGGAGAAACATATGCTGTTGCAACAATCAGATGCATCCTCTCAATAATATGTCTCATTTAGCACACTGTGGCCCGCAACGTATAAATTAAGGGGTACTAGATAAAAGTTCAGAGATATTCACGTGTTCTGGTTAGGTTGGTGTTTGGCTTGGGTTCGTGTGCGTTCAGTACCCTTTTTGTGTACGTTGTGGCAAATGAACGGAACGTTGCTGAACTATCAGAGCGTCCATTAATGAGGTCCTTGAATCGCAATTCACAATTGTATCGCATGTGGTGAAAAGGATATTCGTCCTCATGACACACTCATGACACACTCACAACACAGGACATTCACGAGATACACACACTCTTTCCTTTCTCATTTTACTTTATCCCTTCCATCTTTCACTGTCCTCTTAACCATCAACATACACTATCTTCCTCATCAAACATCATCGATGCATCCATATGAATTACACACATACATACAACACACATATACACACATACACATACATATATGTACTCATAAATAATTAACATTGACCATATTGGCACGTAGTGGAAACACACACATTCGTCGGCCTCACATATGGGATGAGGCATGACTCACGACTGACGCCTCCAACAGTTTATTCTGTATTCGACTGTATTCTACAGTCCGACGATTGTATTCTTTAAACATCTGGCCAGCGTTCATTCTTCATCTCAGGTGCAGCTTCACCCATCACCAACCAGGGGGGCAGCTGCACCCATCACCAACTAGATGCATCTGCACCCATCACCAACTAGATGCAGCTGCACCCATCACCAACTAGATGCAGCTGCACCCATCACCAACTAGATGCAGCTGCACCCATCACCAACTAGATGCAGCTGCACCCATCACCAACTAGATGCAGCTGCACCCATCACCAACTAGATGCAGTGCACCCATCACCAAACTAGATGCAGCTGCACCCATCACACACCAGGTATTGCAGCTGCACCGGCACTCCAGCTTCAACGAACCCCCACAAACCGACGTGACAAACAATATTAAGCTGTGACTCCAGAATTTTACTTACACGAATGATTGAAAATCTTCGCATATCCCGGGGAAAGATTTTTTAAAAAAGAATCCGCACCTGAAGCCGCCATAAGAAAGCACATTATCGCGTGAGAGCTTGGGCGTGAACGTCGGATATATAGGTTCTTAAGATTACAAATGTTGAACGAGGCTCGTATTATCAGCAGGGAAGGGCATGAAAACATGATGGAAGGAACATTTACATGATTTACAGTGATCGAGGACCCGAGGCAAATGGGCGTCGTAGATACTAGAAGAGGTCAGTGAAAAGACGACGGGATCGTCCATCAAATGGAAGATTAAGACGTTGCTTAATTATATAACCATTTGCATACTGGACGAAAAGAAGGGATTTAAATACAAGGACTATACGTGGCTCGTGACAGGAGGTGTGTGTGTGGGGAAGTCTCTACGGGGAGAAGAAGTACAAAGTCGAACACGTAATTTCTTGCCTACCAATTTCATGGAAATAAGAGCTGATTAAAAAAGAGAGTAAATCTGTCAATGTTAGTGTGTCTAAACTATTGAGATCTGCCTCAGGTGTTAGTCATATGAAGATCTGTCAGTAATGTAGAG
>WNGS01005997.1:19357309-19365281 GCA_020271785.1 Procambarus virginalis | reverse complement strand
GGAGTTAACTTGACGTGTCGGGAGCCTCAGTGGCATCACTGAGGTCTGTCTCCCGTCAGACAATAGATATCCGCGTCTTGGTACAACAGTCCCGACTAGACTGCTGGAGCTAACAGTTCAAGGACCTCCCTAGGGCCTCGTGGGTGCAAACAGTCAAGACTGAAATTAGCCAATGAGCAGACAAAAGAAGGTGGCATGTTTTCCTTCAATCCCATAGGCCTATACGTGTGTGTTGTGAGGTACGAAGTCAGTGATCCGCCACTACTCTCAGCCAGCCTCGTGGGAACTGACCTGAGTATTGAACCCTTACGTGACCTTCGGTTGGAAAAGCAAACGCTGTAGCCCACAGTGTTTGGTCGATCTCCCTTGGCACTGTTCTGCTATGTAAATGCTTTAATTCGTCCGGGGCCAATCACACAATGGGCACTCGACGGCTCCATCATGCCTTGCTCGTGGCAGTTGGGGCTATACACAGACATCCCACATGCCAAGTCTATTCCCATTAATACAGATATTAATGACTGCACTCTCGCTTGTACACATGAGAGAGAAATCCTAGCTGAATACGCTGCAATGTACATCAGAGTACACTGCAATATACTACATCTATCGGCTCTGGAAACCCAATCTCGCACAGTTCTGATAGATCAATTAAAAAAGAGTTTAATGTCATTACAAATGATGAAGATATGCATATTTCTGAAGCTGTTGCACCAAATGCAGTTGTCATTATGAGTCAAACTGACGAGATACATTTAGATTTAAAGTTTTATTTGTCGGAGATTTATACACGTAATTACATCAGTGGCCACAGACAAAAACTTACAAGTTGCAATTATAGGAGTGAGACAACATGTAAATAGGATTTGCCAAAACATACACCATTAAATACAAATGATCAGACAAGTTAAAGGACTTTAATAACCCCCTTAAACCACTCGGCGTTAAAGAACGACCCATCATATACGTTATCGATTTCAATAAACCAATTACACTTAAAGATAATTAGCTCATTAATCAACTCAAGGGTATATCACCGCCATTACCATACAACCTTAAACTCATAATGTTGATAATTTAGCTAGAACACTCATTAGTTCCGTGCGCTTTATTGCCAGTAAATTACGTCAGTGAATTATGAAGAGTTTGACTCCACTAAGAAACAGTATATACGACTCACGGTCAGAATAATGTTAATAAGTACATGAATGGGAATTTGAGATCCTTTCATAGTGAGCTTTAGTATGGTAGCTTTGTTTACTTTGGTGCCTGTGGTTTGTTTATGTGAATTTCTCATGGGAGATTTTTGCCTGGACATAAATTAGATTTACCTGCCATTCACCTGGGCTCTAGGAGACTCGAATCGAGGACCCCTTGCGAGTGAGGGCAAAGCTCAATACGACCGAGCTATGGATTTAGTGTTTTAGATTTACCTGCATCCATCACTACTCTGGGGTTGGGATACTATTGGGTAAGGATACTATGGGATAGGGATATGTTGATAGCGTGTTATGGGGACTTGCTGGAACATAAGCTTCATAGGATTGGGTGGTCATAGATAGGAGCTGCCTCGTATGGGCCAATAGGCCTTCTGCAGTTACTTTTATTTTTATGTTCTTATGTTTTTATAAGTCGAACAGAGATGCAAAACAGAAAGAGAGATCAGAAGATGATTGGTCAATATGTCCAACTTGTAGAACAAAACCCCCGAGGACAGGGGAGTCGAACTAAGACAGCGACGTGACTTCGACAGACAGACAGACAGTGCTAGTCACAGGGTGTTTGTGCCAGGTCCAAACTGGCACTGACGACACGTATAAATAATAACCTCAAAGGGCAGTTCTGCTCCTTTATTCTCCTTTCTCAGCCGCGTGCAAAAGACCGAGAGGAAAGATAAAACTGATCTTAGATTAGAGTTTGTGATGCATCTGGATTTTGAGTCTTAGTAAGGAGAAAAGTCGACCATTTGCAGATGAGAGTTTGTAATCAGGATATGGACAACGATTTTCTTTTAAACACGACGGAGTATCATCCTGCCACCGTGAATAATGTTCAACCTTGACGTTGGAATGATTCGTCATTCATGCATCTGCAGACATGATAAGGCCACGAATGATGGCTTAAAGAGCCATTTTTTAGGTATTATCCTGCAAGAGCCTTATCTGGCTCGTCTTGCTGAGCTTGTATCATGTCGCTGGGGAACCGAATGTGTATCAGTGTCGCTGGAGAACCAAATGGTTATCAGTGTCACTGGAGATTCAAATGTTTATCAGTGTCGCTGGAGAACCGAATGGTTATCAGTGTCGCTGGAGAACCGAATGGTTATCAGTGTCGCTGGAGATTCAAATGTTTATCAGTGTCGCTGGAGAACCGAATGGTTATCAGTGCCGCTGGAGAACCGAATGGTTATCAGTGTCGCTGGAGATTCAAATGTTTATCAGTGTCGCTGGAGAACCGAATGGTTATCAGTGTCGCTGGAGAACCGAATGGTTATCAGTGTCACTGGAGATTCAAATGTTTATCAGTGTCGCTGGAGAACCGAATGGTTATCAGTGTCGCTGGAGAACCAAATGGTTATCAGTGTCGCTGGAGATTCAAATGTTTATCAGTGTCGCTGGAGAACCGAATGGTTATCAGTGTCGCTGGAGAACCAGATGTTCACTGTTCACTCCTGCAGGTATTTACGTCTTCAGATCTAACTTATATTTCTGCTCTAGAATTAAGATACCTTGAAGTACCCATTCAAACTTTCCTTTTCAAATGATGTTTATTAACACATTCTGTCCAAGTGGCTGGCCTCCGCTCCTTCACTACGGGTTTACTTCCCAGACTCTTGGCCTCTTATCCCTCCCTTGTGATACGTCGCCACACTGGTTTGGCGATTACTCCTAGTAACCATCTTGCTTCGTCTTGTATATATATTATGTGTCTATTTCTCCAACCTGGTGCAGTGAATACCTCGGTCCTTGACCTGATTGGTGGACAAGGACGTGTACAATAGTAGGCCATAAACTGGCAGTAGGAGATACCGTGGTGATAAGAGAATACAGTGTAAGACTATATATCTCTTGGGATAGGGGCTAGCGAGGTCCTTCAAATATTAAACTACGTGCTGCTCTTCTCTATCCAGACCAACCACTTGGGGTAGACGGTTCAGCGATGGTTGAGCTTCTTGCAGGTCGGCGTTCAATCCCGGACCGTCCAAGTGATTGGGCACCATTCCTGCAGTCACATCTCAAATCCATATCCTGACCCCTTCCAAGTACTATATAAGGCTTGAGCCTTTCTCCTGATAATTCCCTTCCCTCTTCCCTATCCAATGGTGATCCATCTCGAGGCTTAATCTTTTGATAAATTAGCTTTCTTCTAGGAGAGAATGGCATCAGGGTGTTTGTCAGGAAGTGTAGGCGGGTTCGAATCCCCGTTCATAGTGTAAACGACGGGCCCCTCCCAGGATCCAACCCCACAACCGACAGATGTGTTAGACAGATGTTAGATACATATGACCCCGTTATGTATTTAGTTCTAAGTAAAGAGAGGCATTAGGTGGGAGGAAACCTGCTTTAACCATCTTTCTCCTGCCCGGGAATCGAGTCCGGTACATCCGATTGTGATTCGAGAACGAAGCCAACTGTGCTATATACGCTGTAGACTGTGACCTGGCAAAGCAGCTGTGCTACTGAGGAAAGAGAAACCTCTCACAGAGGGGAGGAAAGAGACTCTCTCAACCTGTAGCACGTGCACGTGTTTCTAAGCACGTGCACGTGTTCAGAATCACGTGTACTAGACTCTGTTATAATGGCCCTGCTGTAATTGGATAAGTTTAGATTTAGGAAAGACTTGGGTAAATACTGGTTCGGTAACAGGGTTGTTGATTTGTGGAACCAATTACCGCGTAACGTGGTGGAGGTGGGATCCCTCGATTGTTTCAAGCGCGGGTTGGACATGTATATGAGTGGGATTGGGTGGTTATAGATAGGAGCTGCCTCGTATGGGCCAATAGGCCTTCTGCAGTTACCTTGTTCTTATGTTCTTATGTTCTTATGTTCTTAATACCAGGCTGTATACAACCACGCACAGGAGAACTTCAGAAAACAACATACACAGTAACTGTTCACTGTTAAGCTCACGAACACACACAGTAACTGTTCCCTGTTAAGCTCACGAACACACACAGTAACTGTTCACTGTTTAGCTCACGAACACACACAGTAACTGTTCACTGTTTAGCTCACAAACACACACAGTAACTGTTCACTGTTAAGCTCACAAACACACACAAAAAGAATAGGCATTAGTAGATTGTTTTCTCATCAAGTATTCTTTGATACACATTCATGAAATTATTGTTCGTATTCTTTAATAAGGACAAATGTTCTCTCACTTTTTCTAAAGTATGAATAAAGACATCTTAATTTTTTTTCCTTTTATGGTTATTGATCTGTAACATAGAGAGTAAAGACGGCGTGTTCCATATGCAGGCACAGCTTCAAGACAATTCTGGCTCTTGCATCCAGCGGGATTCCAACCCCCTAAACCAGTTCTAACCACCTAAACCAATTCCAACCCCCTTAACCAATTCTATGTATAATTTTTAGAACGCGACAGCTGCTAGGGACTGCTTTCTGTGTGTGTGTGTACTCACCTATATGTACTCATCTATATGTGTCTGTAGGATCGAGCATTGACTCTTGGATCTCGCCTTTCGAGCATCAGTTGTTTACAGCAATGACTCCTGTCCCATTTCCCTATCATACCTGGTTTTAAAATTATGAATAGTATTGGCTTCCACAACCTGTTCCTTAAGTGCATTCCATTTTCCCACTACTCTCACGCTAAAAGAAAACTTCCTAACATCTCTGTGACTCATCTGAGTTTCCAACTTCCATCCATGTCCCCTCGTTCTGTTACTATTCCGTGTGAACATTTCGTCTATGTCCACTCTGTCAATCCCTCTTAGTATTTTATACGTTCCTATCATGTCCCCCCTATCATGTCCCCCCCTATCATGTGTGTGTGTGTGTGTGTGTGTGTGTGTGTGTGTGTGTGTGTGTGTGTGTGTGTGTGTGTGTGTGTGTGTGTGTACTCACCTAGTTGTACTCACCTAGTTGTGCTTGCGGGGGTTGAGCTCTGGCTCTTTGGTCCCGCCTCTCAACCGTCAATCAACAGGTGTACAGTTTCCTGAGCCTATTGGGCTCTATCATATCTACACTTGAAACTGTGTATGGAGTCAGCCTCCACCACATCGCTTCCTAATGCATTCCATTTGTCAACCACTCTGACACTAAAAAAGTTCTTTCTAATATCTCTGTGGCTCATTTGGGCACTCAGTTTCCACCTGTGTCCCCTAGTGCGTGTGCCCCTTGTGTTAAACAGCCTGTTTTTATCAACCCTGTCGATTCCCCTGAGAATCTTGAATGTGGTGATCATGTCCCCCCTAACTCTTCTGTCTTCCAACGAAGTGAGGTTTAATTCCTGCAGTCGCTCCTCGTAGCTCATACCTCTCAGCTCGGGTACTAGTCTGGTGGCAAACCTTTGAACCTTTTCCAGTTTAGTCTTATGCTTGACTAGATAGGGACTCCATGCTGGAGCCGCATACTCCAGGATTGGTCTGACATATGTGGTATATAATGTTCTGAAAGATTCCTTACACAAGTTTCTAAAGGCCGTTCTTATGTTAGCCAACCTGGCATATGCTGCTGATGTTATCCTCTTGATATGAGCTTCAGGGGACAGGTCTGGCGTGATATCAACGCCCAGGTCTTTCTCTCTCTCTGACTCTTGAAGTATTTCATCTCCCAAATGATACCTTGTATCTGGTCTCCTGCTTCCTACCCCTATCTTCATTACATTACATTTGCTTGGGTTAAACTCTAACAGCCATTTGTTCGACCATTCCTGCAGCTTGTCCAGGTCTTCTTGAAGTGTGTGTGTGTGTGTGTGTGTTGTGTGTGTGTGTGTGTGTGTGTGTGTGTGTGTGTGTGTGTGTGTGTGTTTGTGTTTGTGAAAAAAATCTGTTGATCGATTGACAGTCGAGAGGCCGAAAGAGCCAAACCTCAACCTCCGCAAGCACAACTAGGCGAGTACGCAGTGCAGCAAAAAAAAAAAACCAGTCTGCCACAGGATGAAATATGGAGCATCTGGCGGCCAACAGCGAGTGTCGTGATCAATGGGCCGGGTGTGTGGCACCTTGTGACGTGGCCAGGTGTGTGTGTGTGTATGTGGCGCCTTGAGATATAGCCATGTGTTTGGCCCTTCACACCTGGTCACCAGTTGTAGTTTTGTAGCCACCATTCCTGTACTCATGCTGTAGCCACCCATCCTGTAGTCTTGTTCCCTCTCATAGACTCGTGATACCATTACAGAAGTACAGAATACAGACGCTTCCATACCTACACTACTGGGAGTCGTAACACTGGGACTCCCTCGGGCTCCAAGCGTCGTTCCTGTAATTATTATGCAATGCACAATTGCAACTGATGATATTGCAAAACAGTCAATGAACCTCAAATCATCTCTAATGTTGGGTGATTAGGAATTATTCTCCATGTTTCATTTCTTCCTCTACATTATGTTGTTTTAGATAACGTGCCGGGCTGTGTTCTGAATGTTGGCCGAGTAGTGCAGGGGTAATCAGGAGCCCGATTGATGCCATTATGATACAAGTAATGACCCAGGTAATGAAGGGTAATTAAGATTAATGAGTAAGTGTATGCATGAGAAGCGTGGCTGGTGGTAATATGAGGGAGACTGAACTTAAAAATTAATGTTATGCAAGGGTGTAATGGACAGGGAGAAAGAGAGAGAGAGAGAGAGAGAGAGAGAGAGAGAGAGAGAGAGAGAGAGAGAGAGAGAGAGACAGACAGACAGACAGACAGACAGACAGACAGACAGACAGACAGAGAGACAGACAGACAGACAGACAGACAGACAGACAGACAGACAGACAGACAGACAGACAGAGAGAAAGGTGAGGTTTGGGCTCATTGCAGAGTAGAAACATATGCTGTTGCAACAATCAGATTCAACCTCTCAATAATATGTCTCATTTAGCACACTGTGGCCCGCAACGTATAAATTAAGGGGTACTATGATAAAAGTTGCGGTTCAGAGATATTCACGTGTTCTGGTTAGGTTTGGTGTTTGGCTTGGGTTCGTGCGTTTCAGTACCCTTTATTGTGTACGTTGTGGCAAATGAAGGGAACGTTGCTGAACTATCAGAGCGTCCATTAATGAGGTTCCTTGAATCGCAATTCACAATTGTATCGCCTGTGGTGAAAAGGATATTCGTCCTCATGACACACTCATGACACACTCATGACACACTCATGACACAGGACATTCACGAGATACACACACTCTTTCCTTTCTCATTTTACTTTAATTATCCCCTCCATCTTTCACTGTCCTCTTAACCATCAACATACACTATCTTCCTCATCAACATCATCGATGCATCCACATGAATTACACACATACATACAACACACATATACACATATACACATACATATATGTACTCATAAATAATTAACATTGACCATATTGGCACGTAGTGGAAACACACACATTCGTCGGCCTCACATATGGTATGAGGCATGACTCACGACTGACGCCTCCAACAGTTTATTCTGTATTCGACTGTATTCTACAGTCCGACGATTGTATTCTTTAAACATCTGGCCCAGCGTTCATTCTTCATCTCCAGGTGTAGCTTCACCCATCACCAACCAGGGGGCAGCTGCACCCATCACCAACTAGATGCAGCTGCACCCATCACCAACTAGATGCAGCTGCACCCATCACCAACTAGATGCAGCTGCACCCATCACCAACTAGATGCAGCTGCACCCATCACCAACCAGGTATTGCAGCTGCACCAGGCACTCCAGCTTCAACGAACCCCCACAAACCCGACGTGACAAACAATATTAAGCTGTGACTCCAGAATTTTTACTTACACGAATGATTG
>WNGS01005997.1:19342309-19354809 GCA_020271785.1 Procambarus virginalis | reverse complement strand
CAAGTGTGTGTGTGGTCTCAATCACAAGTTTACACAATGCTGTGGGCATTGTGTAAATTGCAACACAAGTTTACACAATGCTGTGGGCTCAAAGCCAGCAGGTCTGGGTTGTGCTGTGGTCTGACACAACGGAACGTTCCCTCAGAATAACATTTATATCTTTCGTCTCGTCACTGTCTTCCTTCCCAAACAGGGAAGATAAAACCAAACTCTTGCACTGCCCTCCGTGATGGTCGCCGCTAACAAGATAACATTTTTTTTTCAACTCTAGAAGACAAAAATCTCTCGAAAACTTTGGTGTTAATTGTGACGTAAGTTTGACAAAAACATTCTAGATTTTTTGTCTCGGTGACTTGGAGGAAGAAGTGTGGAATATTACGCAGGAGAAATGGTGAAATTTTTGATGAGATGAATTTTTTTATTTCTAAAATAAATTGCATACAACAGACATTCATGCAACATATGAATAAGCATTGATGACTACAAGCTTATCACAAGTGTTAATCAATTTCAATACTCAACTAATCCTGAAATATGGTAGGGTAGTAACATTTAATGCGCTTGCACCATCGGGGATCAAACTCGGATCTGCAAAACACAAGGCTGTTGCTATATAAACTACAGCAGGATTCAGAAGATAATTAGACAGCTATTCAATCTGAGTTTTAAACCGTTCTTGAAGCCTCACGACAGTCTCCAATGGTCTCCCATATCTCCCTTTTGCATACTCTGCAATCCACAAATTTGTGAGTTATATCACTGCATTAATTTGGACCATCTGGAATATCAACGTCTTTGTGTTTTACAGGAACAAGTTCAATCCCCCGATGATACATGTAAATGATATACTCTGACCCGGGTGGGGGACGTGTCTCAGGATATACAACAGGTTATACAACATGGATATACAACTGGAACCGTCAAGAAGACTGGGTCTCCTGAACAGCCATGGCAACATCCTTGAAGGAGCCCTATCTCCATCAACAATCACTTTTGTGTACGTGAATTGAGGTCGATTGTTGCTGAATCAGCTGGTTACTAAACTGTCCCCCCTAAATGACTTTACATGACCGGGAGACATCAGCTGGAACTCCTTGGAACCTGGAACTCTTGTCTCACCTGGAACCCCTGTCTCACCTGGAACCCTTGTCTCACCTGGAACTTTTGTCTCACGGTAAAAACCTCCTTGAACATGGGTTCTTTAGCTGTGCTCCACGGAGCTCTAGAGTACCTTTACGGGGCTCAGTGAACCATGTCAAGATAGCAGGATTAATATCCGCTGGTATGGATAAATATATGATATCTAGTGATAGCTCTTAGTGAGTCACATCAAGAGAGGCAGGATAAATGTCCGCTAGCATGGATAAATATACGATATCTATTCTACAAATTCGGTGATGTGTTTTATAATGGTAAACAGAGAGTGGGTGAGAGGGAGAAGTTTATTTCCAGCGATGAATATCCAGAGTGCGCGCTCACGTATATATTGGCCAATATATTTACGCTTTTCAATGAACTGTTTAAACGCAAGTTGTGAATCAAACCAGCTTTGATTTACTGATTTATTTGATTTACTTTGATTTACTCTGAAAGTTTTAGAGTTAAAGGCCCCAAACGTCGTGTTAGTTGTGGTTTATTTAATTTATAATTTAAAAATTTCATTTATAACAAAACAAAGTATTGTTTTGTAACTTATACTTTGCTTAAAGTTAGGTAAATGACTCTCTGGGAATATGCACTGTAAGAGCCCTTTCACACACCTGCAGCTCAGCAGGAAAAATAACAGTTGTGAGAGCAACGGTCTCGCTTCTTGCAAAGCCTGCGTTCGATCCCCGAAGGTCCAAGGGATTGGATATAGTTACATCACCCCTTTTCATGTTCCCCAGCTCCTGTCGTGTCCCATCTCCTGTCCTGTCCTGTCTCCTGTCCTGTCCCAGCTCTTGTCAAATATCTTCCATGTGCTAAATAGTCAGACTGGCTTAGCCCTTTCTTCTCATAATTTTCTTCCTTCCTTCCTTCCTTCCTTCCTTCAGCCCCATACATACACACAAAGACATTTCCTCTCGACTCCCTACACGTACACATACACATACACACAAACAACGACAAAACTCGTATTCATACACGTTTTATTTCTCAACAAAAGTCAAAGATTTTGTTGAGAAACCTATTCATTTTTGCTCAAGTAATTTTTGACTGCATGCGTGCTTTGCAAATAATGTTCAGTGTTAAACACATCGTTGTTTAACGACAGAAAAAGGCCATTGCATTATGCATATTGCACAAGTTTGCATACAACGGATACATCTGACAAAATATAAAATGGTACAAATTATGCTTAAGATGCTAAGACCCTGAAATAAACACAATCTTGTAAAGTTTAGTTGTATGTTTTATATGATGTATGAGGTGATGAGGCCGTGAATGGTGGAGAGTAGAGGGTGGATGGTAGAGAATGGAAGATGTACGGTAGAGAGAAGTGAGTGGAAATCAGAGACTGGACAGCAGAGAGTACGATAGATAGTTTGATAAATAATTGACCTGCTGCTTTAAGAACAAGGTAATTGCATCGTATGAACAAAGTAAGCCTTATATGGAGACACTCGAGCATGCCCTCCAGTCCTTTTGAACAAATTAGAAACTTCCACTCACCACTCTCACAGGAAAGTATATATAAATATATACATATAAATATATCATAGAACGTTCTGAAGATACTTTTTTCACAGTATTTGCCCTCAGGAAGTCGCCAGGATGTTCGCCTACCACAACCCAGCATTCGCTCTACCCCAGTTGAGTCCCAGCATTCAATCTACTCAAGCAGAGTCCCAGCATTCAATCTACTCAAGTCGAGTTCCAGCATTCAATGTACTCCAGTCGAGTCCCAGCATTCGCTCTACCCCAGTCGAGTCCCAGCATTCGCTCTACTCCAGTCGAGTCCCAGCATTCAATCTACTCCAGTCGAGTCCCACCATTCAATCTACTCCAATCGAGTCCCAGCATTCAATCTACTCAAGCCGAGTCCCACCATTCAATCTACTCCAGTCGAGTCCCAGCATTCAATCTACTCCAGTCGAGTCCCACCATTCAATCTACTCCAGCCGAGTCCCACCATTCAATCTACTCAAGCAGAGTCCCACCATTCAATCTACTCAAGCAGAGTCCCACCATTCGATCGTGAATTCCTTTACCTGTCCGTGTCTCTGAACGCAAAAGTGATTGGAGACCACTGTGGACGACTGTGTTCAACTGGAAATGGGAGAAAAAACATAATGCTTGAGGAAGCTGAAATAGACTGCCTCATACGAGGCAGCTCTTCTTTATTATATCTAGCGTATAATAGATATAATAGATTGTCAATCCCCTGTTAGGGTGTGGTAGTTGAGTAGTTATCAGGGGGGGTCTTCTGATCTTATCTTTGACGCCTAGCATCTATATTTCCAACTCTTGGTTCGGATGGTTCTTGTGTTGGCAGGTCCTCCTGTTGTGTTGTCAGGTCCTCCTGTTGTGTTGTCAGGTCCTCCTGTTGTGTTGTCAGGTCCTCCTGTTGTGTTGGCAGGTCCTCCTGTTGTGTTGTCAGGTCCTCCTGTTGTGTTGGCAGGTCCTCCTGTTGTGTTGGCAGGTCCTCCTGTTGTGTTGGCACGTCCTCATGTTGTGTTGGCAGGTCCTCCTGTTGTGTTGTCAGGACCTTCTGTTGTGTTGTCAGGTCCTCCTGTTGTGTTGGCAGTCCTCCTGTTGTGTTGTCAGGACCTTCTGTTGTGTTGTCAGGTCCTCCTGTTGTGTTGTCAGGTCCTCCTGTTGTGTTGGCAGGTCCTCCTGTTGTGTTGGCAGGTCCTCCTGTTGTGTTGGCAGGTCCTCCTGTTGTGTTGGCACGTCCTCATGTTGTGTTGTCAGGTCCTCCTGTTGTGTTGGCAGGTCCTCCTGTTGTGTTGTTAGGTCCTCCTGTTGTGTTGGCAGGTCCTCCTGTTGTGTTGTCAGGTCCTCCTGTTGTGTTGTCAGGTCCTCCTGTTGTGTTGTCAGGTCCTCCTGTTGTGTTGGCAGGTCCTCCTGTTGTGTTGGCAGGTCCTTCTGTTGTGTTGTCAGGTCCTCCTGTTGTGTTGGCAGGTCCTCCTGTTGTGTTGTCAAGACCTTCTGTTCCCCGAGACATATGCAGACCTCCGCGGCTCCACCGTTAGCAAATTCTCACATAAAAAAAATTAAAAAAAGGTTCTGGTGGCAAAAATTGGCGACCAGACGAAATGAGTAATTGCAAACTTTGCAATTGTAATTGCAAACATAATGACTGTTTCATTGAATGTTGTGAGTCTAAAAGCCTGACCCCTCACTCATGATTCAGGAAAATCCGCTATATTCATCTCACCAGTGTTTGTAAATGAGTTTAATATGTTTTTTTTCCAGCGTGGTCTGCTCATCACGAATTGGAAAAAAAGGTAAAAACTGGAAAGAAAATGATGTCATCCAAAATGAAAGTGTAATGGAAGCGTCAGTCTCTTTCAACTACTGCTCAAGTGATATATAGGATTGTGAAATTATATTTACGTTCCAATTTCCAGGATATATATATCCTTACCTGTTTTGCTTTTGATGAGTCGACGATACGTTTTACTCATGATTAGTGAGGCGAGATAGGTGAATCATAACTCACTACACCCACCACCATACAACAGGTTTTCCCTATAGTATGCGATGATGGGTACAAAAAAAAAAATGCTTTGCTCACCACCAGACACAAATTTTCTTACCTACCATTACTCACCAGTGAGTCTAAGACGGTGGGTAACAGTGCTCTTAACCCAGCATGCTCCATACAAGAGCTATGATAGAAAAGATGTAATTAAAACACGGATTATTTGTCTACAGAGTTGCAAAGTATTGAAATATGTTTTGCAACTCGTGTATTAAACGAGAATTGTGGTTGTGTCCCCTACTGCTTACTCTTAATTGTGGTAGAGATTGTGGAAGTGTCCCTGACCTTAACTGTGCTAGAAATTGTGGTAGTGTCTATGATTTCAGAAGTGACATTGACTGTAGCTGTTAATATATATAATATATATATATATATATTATATATATATATATATATATATATATATTATATATATATATATGGGGGACCATTCAGGCTTGTTTGCATATATATATATATATATATATATATATATATATATATATATATATATATATATATATATATGTAGACGATGGTCGACGATACAAATGACTATCATTCTCTTAAGATGTTATAGTACATGTCAGTTCTGCTAATCACACTTTAAAAACGACTTCTTCTAAGATGTTAGCAACATAATCTTAACGGAACCAAGATAATAAGAGTCACAAACACTTATCCTCCGCCTAAGTAAGACTGAAAATTGGTATAGCACTTAGTGGGCCAGCCAGAGGCTTAGGACCCGCGGAGGAATGTCTGAGATGGAAAGAATCCTTTTCTAAGCTGGCCGAGTAAGCCGGACGACTCAAACAGAAAACGAAACAGTACGTCACTTTTGTGAGTCGATTTCATTTCAAATTACGTCCAAATCTGGCCATAGCGCGCATACGAGCCAAAAGCGACATTATTTTTAAGAGGACGGGTTGGTCTGAGAACCACCAGAACACGTCCGTCTCACAACCGCGGCTCACAAAGCGGCACTCACGCTGTCGCACACTCACAAATTCTCACAGAATACCACATATATCATCCCCTTGTCACGTCAAGCGCTAGAAGACAGCCAGGCCCCCCAAAAATCCTAAAAAGCTTTCGCACGCTATCAGCTCTACACCCGTCGGCCGCCATTGTCCGGATTTCTGCATACAGTTTTGCCCATCTGCATTTCCATGCCCAATGTTCTTGACATGTTACATTGGACCTCAACACAATGTCTTCCCGACGACTTAAGATTTTTGGGGGAATTATTATTTATTTGTTTTTCTCAGTGTCAACTTGATAACTTTATTATAGTCGAATAAGACTCCATTCCCTTTCATTCCTGTATAATCCAAAGTCGATCTCTCGTATCACACAACCAATCAGGATGCAAAATTAATTTACATGCCCAATTAATAATTTCATGAACACACTGCGATCAATACAAGGGCCTGCGTAGGTACTAGGTGAGGTATTGATGAAGTACCATGGTTGTAGGTGTGTATGACGCTTGAAAGAGATTTAGGGACAAGGAGCTGGGATATGAGGACAAGGTGCTGGGATATGAGGACAAGGTGCTGGGATATGAGGACAAGGAGCTGGGATATGAGGACAAGGTGCTGGGATATGTGTACAAGGTGCTGGGGTATGAGGACAAGGTGCTGGGATATGAGGACAAGGTGCTGGGATATGAGAACAAGGTGCTGGGATATGAGGACAAGGTGCTGGGATATGAGGAGAAGGTGCTGTGATATGAGGACAAGGAGCTGGGATATGAAAACAAGGAGCTGGGATATGAAAACAAGGAGCTGGGATATGAGGACAAGGAGCTGGGATATAAGGACAAGGTGCTGGGATATGAAAACAAGGAGCTGGGATATGAAAACAAGGAGTTGGGATATGAAAACAAGGAGCTGGGATATGAAAACAAGGAGCTGGGATATGAAAACAAGGAGCTGGGATATGAAAACAAGGAGCTGGGATATGAAAACAAGGAGCTGGGATATGAAAACAAGGAACTGGGATACGAGGACAAGGAGCTGGGATACGAGGACAAGGAACTCGGATATGAGGACCAGGTGCTGGGATATGAAAACAAGGAGCCGGGATATGGGGACAGGGGTTAAGGAACTGTGCCCCACATCTTGGACCATATTGCAGGCTCGAACGCCGACCCTGCAAAAAGCGAGTTCGTCGGTCTATACCGACTAACCCAAGTGGCAGGACGACGTAACTATAAAAGCCAGAAACAACAAACCATAACTCAGAAGAACTATAGCTAATTATCCTCCTCCAAAAAATCCCGAAGGCGGATCATTATGAATTTCCTATGAAATCTGAAAAACGGGATGCGCCGTTAATCCTCCCGCCAAGGAAAAGCGCCCCAGACATGTTAAAAAGACCCCCCCCCCCCCAGCGTAGGTCAGCTGCACTATTCCGAAAGGTAATTGGTCTCGTAATCTCATTTTACCTGGCGCACCTGGGCCCAGGGTTCCTCGGACCCGCGTAAAGACTGTATTAACCAGGTAATATCAGGTAAGACTGGAGATAACAGAGGCTGTGTGCGCCCACTTAGCGGGTGACACTGTATAGACATTTTGTTGAAGAGGTGTGAGAAAGTGTCCACTTAGAGGGAGACACTGTATAGCACTTGGAAAAGATATGAGGACAAGATGCTGGGATATGAGGACAAGGAGCTGGGATATGAGGAAAAGGAGCTGGGATACAAGGACAAGATGCTGGGATATGAGGACAAGGAGCTGGGATACGAGGGACGAAGTGAAGGATTTGTGCTCCAACCACTTGAACCATAGGGAATCGAACGCCGACCCAGCAAGAAGAAAGGTTATGCCAGTACCCACCAAACTTAAGTCTCTGCGAGCGAACACTACCGGACTTAACAAAATTGATATCATATGGAAGATCAAAGTTGATTGCATGCGGCTGTGTTAGAGAAGATTCACGTAGGTGGACCGATTGTTAAACAATTGCCTCCACAAGCACCCCACAATCGTCTCCCAAAACTGGCTGCATTTTACACTACAATGCGACAACAACAATTAACTACCCAACCTGTTCTTTTGTGTATATATATTTTTTTCTTTCAGAATGGACGTGAATGGATGACAGACGTTTATTTTATATTGCGGGGCTACTGTCATCCATCCCTCTCAATTCTGAATACCCCAAAAAATAGAGAAAGATAAAAAATTTGAAAGAACAATCTGGCTACCAGATGGTGTTGCCATATTGGATTCTGAATGTGGCCGGCTGGCGTAGCGAATGTTGCCAAACCAAAAAAGCTAAAATATTACCCAACACCAATATTTACATTGGTCACGCTTCACATCGCTTCAACCGATCTGAATTATTTTAGAGAACACTTGCATGTTATTCATACCTACGAACATTATTATTTCACGTTAACCCACATTCATGACCGGATGAAATGAATGGGGGAACAATAATATTTAAAGAAGGAAATGTCGTACCTAGTAGCCAGAACGCACTTCTCGGCCTACTATGCAAGACCCGATTTGCCTAATAGGTCAAGTGATTTTCTTTATTTTCAATAAATTGTTTCCTATTGGTTTATTTTAAATATTGTTATTATATTAAGAACATAAATTATTGATTTAGTTATGTTAGTTTAGGTTAGGTTAAGATAGGTTAGGTTAGGTTAGGTAGGGTTGGTTAGGTTCGGTCATATATCTACGTTAGTTTTAACTCAAATTTTAAAAAAATTAGCTCATTCATAATGAAATGGATAGCTTTATCATTTCATAAGAAAAAAATGAGAAAAATATTGAAATTCTGGAAAACTTGGCTAATTAGGCAAATCGGGCCTTGCATAGTAGGCCAAGGACTGCGTTCTGGCTACTAGGTACAACAGAAATATATACTCAAGAATAAGACAATAAAGATACCACCTCGTTCATTCATGTTCAAAAGTGTTCAAAAGTGTTCAGCCACTTATCTCTTATGTACAGACACACTTTAATAAGACTTAAGACATGTTTGGCTATCTGTGACTATGAAGCTTATAATGACATCACTTTTAGGGTCAATACGTCTTAACTCAGACTTCAAGAAGTCTTCTTGGTAATGTCTCGAGCAGGGACTTGTTAATGAACCCTTTGATCTTGTAATTAAGATATAATTATACATTAATAAATAACTGTACATTATCAGTATCACATAAGACTTCAAAGATCATTTATATTAATCATTAAATGCATTAAAAGTTCGCCGAATAGAGAAAAAACCTCATCTTCGTGTTGTTTAGATAGCGAACACCTCACCTTCAGTACCGAGAATGTACAAGTACTAACGAAATGATCGTTTCAGAACGGGTTCTCCATAGCCCGTGCTACATGGACATTTCGTTCGGAGTAGCTAAATCTAAAACAACAACAGTAACAATCGTTTCAGATCGATTAGAGCCAGAGTCATTTAATTTAATTACTTGTAAGTTACACTCTGGGTCGTACAGGGGAACTCAGCTGTCAACATTAGTGACAAATCGTCTCTTGATGAGTTCATAGTCCGAAGGATTGGCCGGAGATGGTTTTGAATATACCCGAAGCCGAGTGAAGGTCTTTTGATCCAGTCTTTGGTCTTTGGCCGAGTGATCCACAGATCACTGTGGATCATTTGTGATCATCTGTGCCCAACTGGTTTGTTATTCCTCGCTTTAAACAGTAATGGTTTGCCAGCTTTGTACATATAATTGGATTCATGTGTACTGTTAAGTCCTGTCTGATGCCTCACACTTGTCCCTAGTGTGGTGAGGTCCGGCTCTATCAGTCTTCACTCTTGTGTGGGGAGGTCCGGCTCTCTCAGGGTTCACTCTTGTGTGGTGAGGTCCGGCTCTCTCTGGCTTCTTTCTTGTGTGGTGAGGTCCGGCTCTCTCAGTCTTCACTCTTGACTGGTGAGGTCCGGCTTTGTCAGGCTTCACTCTTGTGTGGTGAGGTCCGGCTCTCTCAGGCTTCACTCTTGAGTGGTGAGGTCCGGCTCTCTCAGGCTTCACTCTTGTGTGGTGAGTTCCGGCTCTCTCTCAGTCTTTCCTCGTAGCTGAAGGAGCCTGTTGCGTGTGTGAGTACGCGAGCGCCTGAGTATTTGAGCGCGTATGTACGCGCTCAAATATCCGTACATGCAGCATGTACGCTACCGCCAGCAAACGTAAGCACGATTATAGTTAAGTACGTTCAGGAGTACGAACGTAATAACGAGCGTACTTGAACACGCGTGAGGCTCTGGCACCAGGGGAGAGAGACCTCACACACACCAGGGGAGAGAGAGACCAACACAAACACCAGGGGAGAGAGACCTCACATACACCAGGGGAGAGAGAGACCAACACAAACACCAGGGGAGAGACACCGACACAAACAGGAGGTACCCAAGGAGAGAAGAACTGAAGAGCTCCCCACAAACACCAACCCACTGCTGCATAGGTCCTATTGTTTCCGTCACTACAGAGGAAGGCAAATGTATTCATACATTCATGTATACAAGAGCGCGCTTTGTGAGAGCCGCGAGCTCACTTCTGCAAAAGTAAGCGCGCCCAGGACGCCAAGGTGCAGCGTCCAGACAAATATTCAGGGGACACTCTCCAATAATGTTAAACAGAAACGTGTTGCCTGCTGGTTGGGGGGGGGGGACTGGGGTAAAATTGGAGGCGAGGGACGTATAATAATTCTTAGGTTGCGTCAGAGTTTTGTGTTTTCACAGGTGGGGTACAGAAGAACACGATTTCCGGTTCTTGTTAACAGGTTAACCCAGATCAGGTTAACCCAGGTTAACCCAGGCGGGTAAGGCTCATGGTAAGCCTTACCCAACTAGAAACGTCGAAACGTCGTCGAAACGTCGTCGAAACGTCGTCGTTAATTTAACACCCTCGTACCCAATTACTGCTGGGTGAACAGGGCGAACAATCAAGGGATGGTGCCCAGTAAATCCTCCGTGGCTAGGGCTCGAACCCAGACCAAATGGCAAGCGAGGCGCGGGATGAGCCCACGACGGCTGCACCCTGGCCACGGGCCGGGTTTGGGGAGCAGAACTCGCAGAACCACATTCAGGTACAATCCAGGTACTTGTGACGTCGTGGCCCTAAACTCTATAGTGACATCTATTTAATACAACTTACTAAAACAAAAATTGTAATACTAATAATAATAACAACAATAATTCATTGTGTCGGGCGACAGGCAGCCAGTGTGTATATAGATGTTAGGCTTCTATCGAGGGCTCCCCGAACTGCTGACACTTTCCCAGGATGCATCCCCACAAGAAGCTAACTCCTAGGTACCTATTTACTGCTAGGTGAACAGACGCATTAATTGGTAGGAAAAGCGCCCAACCGCTTCTGCTGCCTCCCGGGGTATATTTTCATTCTCAGATTTTGATAAAATTGCCGAAATTTCTTGAAAGTAATTCCAACTCTGTATAAATTAAAAACTTTTTTTGCAGAGATATTGAACAAATTAATAAACTGTTGCGTAGCCCACACCAAAATTAACTATAAATATATATATATATATATATATATATATAATATATATATGTATATATATATATATATATATATATATATATATATATATATATATATATATATATATATATTTCAGTTGTATCTAGTCCTGGGGACCATTCACTTGTTCATATAATATATATATATATATATATATATATATATATATATATATATATATATATCCTACCCTTTTTAGGTAATATATATATATATATATATATATATATATATATATATATATATATATATATATATATATATATATATATATATAATATAAAAAATATAGAGGGGATCGAGGCTACTTACGATACCCCGGACAGACCGACAATAAATAAATACAGTGTAGCGATACATATGTGGTAAATTAGAGTGAACAAGGGTGTAGTGAACACGGGTATAGTGAACAAGGGGTGTAGTGAACAAGGGTGTAGTGAACAGTGTGTAGTGAACACGGGGTGAACACAGTTACACAGCACTATACACGGGCCAGGAGCACATACGAGAAATACTGCTCGAATGAAAGTCGAAGCCTTCCAAAGGCACCCTGAAAAGATTTAACAGGACGTACCTGATCAACCAGGCTGTGTTTGCTGGCTGGATCTACGGTCGCTAACTCAAACAGCTCACTAACCAGGCTAACAACTTCAACCCTGTCCCTGTTACAAAGAACGTCGCATTTCGATCGTATGCGTTACATAAGGCCAAAAATTGTCGTACTAGAAAATGGAAGAGGCTCGCGAAAGTGGCGTACTGTCCCGTTTTCTGTTTTGGGTCCTCTGGTAGGTTAGGAGAGGACACTTTAAATTGACCGTTTTCTTGACTTTGGGGAACCAAAGGAAGACGGGCTGAACAATAGGGGTGAATACGGGCACTCAGCTGCCGACTACAGATAGCTAAACAATCATGCGTACACACACGTGCTGAGAGGCGGGACCAAAGAGCAGAGCTCAACCCCCGTAAGTACAACTAGGTGAGTACACGTAAATACCTACCCACTACACGTGCACGTTCAGGGCCACACGGGCAAGTGGACAGCGTTCGGGGCTCGCATTCCTAAGAGCCCGGGTTCGATTCTTGACCGAGGTAAACACAATTGGGCAACGCAAGCGATGAGTCACACTAACGTGGCTGAAGTATATTGACCAGACCCACACACTAGAAAGTGAAGGGACGACGACGTTTCGGTCCGTCCTGGACCATTCCCAAGTCGACTGTGACTTGAGAATGGTCCAGGACGGACCGAAACGTCGTCGACCCTTCACTTTCTAGTGTGTGGTCTGGTCAACAATTGGGCAACCTTTTTCCACCTGATAT
>WNGS01005997.1:19319833-19330865 GCA_020271785.1 Procambarus virginalis | reverse complement strand
ACCACCACCACACCACCTCATCCACCACCACCACACCACCACCAGCACCACTACCACACACAGCAGCACCCACCACCACCATCCACACAGCAGGCCAGCCACCACCACCCCCACCACCAACCTCATCCCACCACCATCCACCACCACCACACCACCATCCACCACCACCACCACCACCACCGCCAGCACCACCACCAGCACGCACACCACCACCACCAGCACCACCACCAGCGCAGCAGCACCCACCACCACCACCACCACCTCATGCCACCAGCCACCACCCACCACCACCACCAGCACCACCACCCAGCAGCAGCAGCCACCACCACCAGCACCACCACCACCACTAGCACCACCACCACCAACCACCACCAGCACCACCACCCACCACTAGCACCACCACCACCACCACCACTCCCACACTCCATAGACCGGAGCTTTGTAATCTGTAATCAGGCTCGATCACTTCCAAAATCCGTCAAAGTTTTCCCGTTTGAGTTTTTTACTTAAAAACTTAAGGGTTGGTGTGCGCGTAAGGTGCCGAGAGAGGCCGGTTGAGTCTGAGGTCGCTGTGCGTGCTGCTGCTTTGCTGCTGGCTGCTGCTGCTGCCTCTGTCTCTGCCGCCCACACAGCCTCCCACCGATTTCCCAAGAGTTCTTGAGAATGCAGCCGAGCTGTCGCATAGCTCATGTGAAGAATATTCTCTCTTCGAATGTTTTATCCATTTGTGTCGTGGAGCGACTTGTCCAAAATAAAATACATACCTGATGTACTACTCGTCGCAAATCCTTCGTTATTATCACCACGCGTTTGACCTACACAGGCTAAATGTCTTTAGCGATATGGGAATATGATGAGAATGAGAAAAAAATATTAAATCCGTACAATGGGATCGAACCCGCGGTACCTGGGGCCCGATTCACGAAGCAGTTTACGCACTTTACGAAACCGGTGCATCTTTTTTCAATCTTTTGTTGGCGGCTTGTTTACAATATTAAACAGTTAATTGAGCTGCGAAGCACCAGGAGGCTGTTTATAATAGTAACACAGTTGACTGGGAAGTTCTCATGCTTGTTAAACTGTTTAATAATGTAACCAAGCCGTCTAGGATTGAGGAATGATGTAGCACGGTCGTAAGTGACTGCGTAAGTGCTTCGTGAATCCGGGTTCTGGACTCACCAGGACACACGCACTACCCACTACACCTACCGATGGGCTACAAAGCAGACCATCCATTACCTTAGATTTCCTCCTAGATGCTCCACGCTACTGTGGTGTGACCATGGGTAGATATAATAATATATCTACCCATGATCATTATCGATGATAGATATAATAACTGCTTTTTGTTTTTCTCTTCACTACCTGGCTCTGGTGGACGGTAGGATTGAGCTTTTAAAAGGACGGTAGACCTTTTAAGGTCTACCGTCGAGACCTTAAAAGGTCTAATCTTACACCTTTTAATGTCTAAGGTTAAATGTTAGACCTTTTAAGACTAAACCCATGACATAGTTTTCGTGTTTGGCGATAAATGTTTGGTTGAGTTCTGGATGTGTCACCGTCAAGGGATGTGTTCCGTCAAGGGATGGTGTCCCGTCAAGGGATGTGTTCCGTCAAGGGATATGTGTTCCGTCAAGGGATGTGTCCCCGTCAAGGGATGTGTCCCCCGTCATGGGATGTGTTCCGTCAAGGGATGTGTCCCGTCAAGGGATGGTCCCCGTCAAGGGAGTGTGTTCCCGTCAAGGGATGTGTCCCCGTCAAGGGAGATGTTCCGTCAAGGGATGTGTCCCCGTCATGGGATGTTGTTCCGTCAAGGAATGTGTCCCGTCAAAGGATGGTATCCGTCTATGAGATACTGTCCTGGACGGGGTGAGAGGCAGGATATCTGTGGTGCTGGTGGAGTAGGTGCTGATGGTGGTGGTGATGGATGAGGTGGAGTGACTAGGAGAGTGAGGTCTAGATGGATGTGATAGTGTTTACCAAATAGTGACTACTGAGAGTGAGCTCTAGCACTTTATGCGTCACTTAACAGCCTTGTTGTATGACTTTGAACTGAGTTTTCTTGACGTTTAAATTCTTTGCCGAAGCTGGCCTTAAAATTGTTGGTGGAGGTGGCTTCCATGACTCCTTCTTTCAGTGCATTAAACTTCCTGACCATCTCTACAAGACACGAGTCTGTTCTTACATATCTTTGAATCATTTGCGTTTCCAACCTCCTATGTCCTCTTGTTCTAAATTATATAAATAAAAAAAATGTCCTTTTCATCCTTATCTATCCCTTCAGTATCTTGTACGTTGCGATCATCTCCCCCTGTTTTCATCTCTACGGCTGTGAGATTACTCTTTTCATCTGTCCTCGCAGCTTAACCTCATTGGTCTGGTATTAATCATGTTGCAAGCGACTGTATTTTTTTATTTCGGTTTAGTGCTTTAAGGAACACTATAGACCATTGCTGCATGCTGCAGTATTGTTCCAACCACTTGGGCTGGACGGTAGAGCGATTACGGGCTCACCATAGCCCGTGCTACTTGCAACTTGTTCCGAGTAGCTGAATCTATAACAACAACAACAGGTAGAGCGACGGTCTCGCTTCATATGCAGGTCGACGTTCAATCCCCGACCGTCCAGTGGTTGGGCACCATTCTCTTCCCCCCCCCCCCCCCCCCGTCCCATCCTAAATCCTAATCCTGATCCCTTCCAAGAGCGATATAGTCGTAATAGCTTGGCGCTTTACCCTGATAGTTCCCCCTTCCAGTATTGGTCTTACATAGGCTGCAGTGATTGTTTTGAAACACTCCATATTTAGGATTTCAAACACGTTTTGATATACGCCAGCTTACCACCGGAGCCGGTCGGCCGAGCGGACAGCACGCTGGATTTGTGATCCGTGGTCCTGGGTTCGATCCCAGTCGCCGGCGAGAAAATTGTTCAGAGTTTCTTTCACCCTATGCCCCTGTTACCTAGCAGTAAAATAGGTACCTGGGTGTTAGTTAGCTGTCACGGGCTGCTTCCTTTGGGTGGAGGCCTGGTCGAGGACCGGGCCGCGGGGACACTAAAGCCCCGAAATCATCTCAAGATAACCTCAAGATAACCATATGCTGTCACTGCTACCTTGTTTTTATGTTCCTAAATGTTCTTGTGGGAAATTGTTTTTTTCCCTGACTACAGTTGCAAGCAACGTTACTAATTTGCATATGGCAGATGGCTCACTAAAATGTATCAAGATCTAGCATTATCAGAAGAATGGGTACAAGACCTATTAGTCGAGTGGGACTTATCTAAGGCTGGGCTTCATCAGACAGGTGTTCATCGGGTCCGGAGTCACTTTGGTCATAAGGATTCCTTCAGTGCAATTGAAGCAATCTGAAGAACTTTTCAAAGATCTTCGTTGCAATTTTGTGACTTAATAGGTGCGAATAGGGGTTGAAGACAGCGGTGCAAGTAGCAATGTCTTCAAGAAGGGGATTCACAAAAGCCTAAGACTAACAATGCAAGTTTATTCAAGAACGTTCTGCTAATACAAACAGGGGACTTGATTACCTGAGATTAGTGTCAGCAAAGCTAAGTCAAATCAGAGAAACATGGAACATCTAACTGATCGATAATGGTTTCTCTCAGACACAAAACCTCACTTAAACAGATTTCTGTACCTACAGTGGCCCCGCGGCCCTTACCACACACACATGCATTCCAAACCTGTTACAAGCAGCTCTGCAGGTGGTGTGGCAGCTGGTATCTAGCACCCGTCTGCACGTAGCACCTGCATGACTTCACAGAAGTATAATGATGTACTCTCTGGTACTGTACTGTACGCTACGCTACCGCACGTGGTACTGTACAAGGCGAACATGTGCCAGGTTGCAGCACACACACACACACACACACAACACACACACACACACACACACACACACACACACACACACACAAACCACTCACACACACACACACACACACACACACCACACACACACAACACACACACACACACACACACACACACACACATGAAAGCTAAGTGGAGAGGGACTGATGATGTCACGTGGTGGCAGCTGGTGACAAGATGGCCGTAGGCGACACATGTGGCCCTTGACGACACATGTGGCCGTTAACGACACATGTGGCCGTTAACGACACATGTGGCCGTAGGCGACACATGTGGCGCTGGTCGATATACCCAGGCAAGACACCACTGTCGTCACGCGTCAACTAACTCTCCCACAACAGGTGTAATGGCGGATTCTACACCCACACAAACTATCCGTCGGTGCGCCTACAGCTCAGTATTACTGCTACACTTACCCTCAATTGCCACCCACTGATACACTGATTTCACAAGACAACAATGCTCACTGAGATAACTTTATCCAGTGAGCATTGGGATAACGTTCTCTAACTTTAATAAATCTCTCAACCTCTCTAACTTGAATAACTTGATTTGAGTATAATTACAAGCGCGATTCCGGGCATACATAAGTTAGAATGAAATATGGATATCATGGAGTTAACTTGACGTGTCGGGAGCCTCAGTGGCATCACTGAGGTCTGTCTCCCGTCAGACAATAGATATCCGCGTCTTGGTACAACAGTCCCGACTAGACTGCTGGAGCTAACAGTTCAAGGACCTCCCTAGGGCCTCGTGGGTGCAAACAGTCAAGACTGGAAATTAGCCAATGAGCAGACAAAAGAAGGTGGCATGTTTTCCTTCAATCCCATAGGCCTATACGTGTGTGTTGTGAGGTACGAAGTCAGTGATCCGCCACTACTCTCAGCCAGCCTCGTGGGAACTGACCTGAGTATTGAACCCTTACGTGACCTTCGGTTGGAAAAGCAAGCGCTGTAGCCCACAGTGTTTGGTCGATCTCCCTTGGCACTGTTCTGCTATGTAAATGCTTTAATTCGTCCGGGGCCAATCACACAATGGGCACTCGACGGCTCCATCATGCCTTGCTCGTGGCAGTTGGGGCTATACACAGACATCCCACATGCCAAGTCTATTCCCATTAATACAGATATTAATGACTGCACTCTCGCTTGTACACATGAGAGAGAAATCCTAGCTGAATACGCTGCAATGTACCTCAGAGTACACTGCAATATACTACATCTATCGGCTCTGGAAACCCAATCTCGCACAGTTCTGATAGATCAATTAAAAAAGAGTTTAATGTCATTACAAATGATGAAGATATGCATATTTCTGAAGCTGTTGCACCAAATGCAGTTGTCATTATGAGTCAAACTGACGAGATACATTTAGATTTAAAGTTTTATTTGTCGGAGATTTATACACGTAATTACATCAGTGGCCACAGACAAAAACTTACAAGTTGCAATTATAGGAGTGAGACAACATGTAAATAGGATTTGCCAAAACATACACCATTAAATACAAATGATCAGACAAGTTAAAGGACTTTAATAACCCCCTTAAACCACTCGGCGTTAAAGAACGACCCATCATATACGTTATCGATTTCAATAAACCAATTACACTTAAAGATAATTAGCTCATTAATCAACTCAAGGGTATATCACCGCCATTACCATACAACCTTAAACTCATAATGTTGATAATTTAGCTAGAACACTCATTAGTTCCGTGCGCTTTATTGCCAGTAAATTACGTCAGTGAATTATGAAGAGTTTGACTCCACTAAGAAACAGTATATACGACTCACGGTCAGAATAATGTTAATAAGTACATGAATGGGAATTTGAGATCCTTTCATAGTGAGCTTTAGTATGGTAGCTTTGTTTACTTTGGTGCCTGTGGTTTGTTTATGTGAATTTCTCATGGGAGATTTTTGCCTGGACATAAATTAGATTTACCTGCCATTCACCTGGGCTCTAGGAGACTCGAATCGAGGACCCCTTGCGAGTGAGGGCGAAGCTCAATACGACCGAGCTATGGATTTAGTGTTTTAGATTTACCTGCATCCATCACTACTCTGGGGTTGGGATACTATTGGGTAAGGATACTATGGGATAGGGATATGTTGATAGCGTGTTATGGGGACTTGCTGGAACATAAGCTTCATAGGATTGGGTGGTCATAGATAGGAGCTGCCTCGTATGGGCCAATAGGCCTTCTGCAGTTACTTTTATTTTATGTTCTTATGTTTTTATAAGTCGAACAGAGATGCAAAACAGAGAGAGAGATCAGAAGATAATTGGTCAATATGTCCAACTTGTAGAACAAAACCCCCGAGGACAGGGGAGTCGAACTAAGACAGCGACCTGACTTCGACAGACAGACAGACAGACAGTGCTAGTCACAGGGTGTTTGTGCCAGGTCCAAACTGGCACTGACGACACGTATAAATAATAACCTCAAAGGGCAGTTCTGCCTCCTTTATTCTCCTTTCTCAGCCGCGTGCAAAAGACCGAGAGGAAAGATAAAACTGATCTTAGATTAGAGTTTGTGATGCATCTGGATTTTGAGTCTTAGTAAGGAGAAAAGTCGACCATTTGCAGATGAGAGTTTGTAATCAGGATATGGACAACGATTTTCTTTTAAACACGACGGAGTATCATCCTGCCACCGTGAATAATGTTCAACCTTGACGTTGGAATGATTCGTCATTCATGCAGCTGCAGACATGATAAGGCCACGAATGATGGCTTAAAGAGCCATTTTTTAGGTATTATCCTGCAAGAGCCTTATCTGGCTCGTCTTGCTGAGCTTGTATCATGTCGCTGGGGAACCGAATGTGTATCAGTGTCGCTGGAGAACCAAATGGTTATCAGTGTCACTGGAGATTCAAATGTTTATCAGTGTCGCTGGAGAACCGAATGGTTATCAGTGCCGCTGGAGAACCGAATGGTTATCAGTGTCGCTGGAGATTCAAATGTTTATCAGTGTCGCTGGAGAACCGAATGGTTATCAGTGTCGCTGGAGAACCAAATGGTTATCAGTGTCGCTGGAGATTCAAATGTTTATCAGTGTCGCTGGAGAACCGAATGGTTATCAGTGCCGCTGGAGAACCGAATGGTTATCAGTGTCACTGGAGATTCAAATGTTTATCAGTGTCGCTGGAGAACCGAATGGTTATCAGTGTCGCTGGAGAACCAAATGGTTATCAGTGTCGCTGGAGATTCAAATGTTTATCAGTGTCGCTGGAGAACCGAATGGTTATCAGTGTCGCTGGAGAACCAGATGTTCACTGTTCACTCCTGCAGGTATTTACGTCTTCAGATCTAACTTATATTTCTGCTCTAGAATTAAGATACCTTGAAGTACCCATTCAAACTTTCCTTTTCAAATGATGTTTATTAACACATTCTGTCCAAGTGGCTGGCCTCCGCTCCTTCAATACGGGTTTACTTCCCAGACTCTTGGCCTCTTATCCCTCCCTTGTGATACGTCGCCACACTGGTTTGGCGATTACTCCTAGTAACCATCTTGCTTCGTCTTGTATATATATTATGTGTCTATTTCTCCAACCTGGTGCAGTGAATACCTCGGTCCTTGACCTGATTGGTGGACAAGGACGTGTACAATAGTAGGCCATAAACTGGCAGTAGGAGATACCGTGGTGATAAGAGAATACAGTGTAAGACTATATATCTCTTGGGATAGGGGCTAGCGAGGTCCTTCAAATATTAAACTACGTGCTGCTCTTCTCTATCCAGACCAACCACTTGGGGTAGACGGTTCAGCGATGGTTGAGCTTCTTGCAGGTCGGCGTTCAATCCCGGACCGTCCAAGTGATTGGGCACCATTCCTGCAGTCACATCTCAAATCCATATCCTGACCCCTTCCAAGTACTATATGAGGCTTGACCCTTTCCCCCTGATAATTCCCTTTCCTCTTCCCTATCCAATCGTGATCAATCTCGAGGCTTAATCTTTTGATAAATAAGCTTTCTTTTAGGAGAGAATGGCATCAGGGTGTTTGTCAGGAAGTGTAGGCGGGTTCGAATCCCCGTTCATAGTGTGAACGACGGGCCCCTCCCAGGATCCAACCCCACAACCGACAGATGTGTTAGACAGATGTTAGATACATATGACCCCGTTATGTATTTAGTTCTAAGTAAAGAGAGGCATTAGGTGGGAGGAAACCTGCTTTAACCATCTTTCTCCTGCCCGGGAATCGAGTCCGGTACATCCGATTGTGATTCGAGAACGAAGCCAACTGTGCTATATACGCTGTAGACTGTGACCTGGCAAAGCAGCTGTGCTACTGAGGAAAGAGAAACCTCTCACAGAGGGGAGGAAAGAGACTCTCTCAACCTGTAGCACGTGCACGTGTTTCTAAGCACGTGCACGTATTCAGAATCACGTGTACTAGACTCTGTTATAATGGCCCTGCTGTAATTGGATAAGTTTAGATTTAGGAAAGACTTGGGTAAATACTGGTTCGGTAACAGGGTTGTTGATTTGTGGAACCAATTACCGCGTAACGTGGTGGAGGTGGGATCCCTCGATTGTTTCAAGCGCGGGTTGGACATGTATATGAGTGGAATTGGGTGGTTATAGATAGGAGCTGCCTCGTATGGGCCAATAGGCCTTCTGCAGTTACCTTGTTCTTATGTTCTTATGTTCTTATGTTCTTAATACCAGGCTGTATACAACCACGCACAGGAGAACTTCAGAAAACAACATACACAGTAACTGTTCACTGTTAAGCTCACGAACACACACAGTAACTGTTCCCTGTTAAGCTCACGAACACACACAGTAACTGTTCACTGTTTAGCTCACGAACACACACAGTAACTGTTCCCTGTTAAGCTCACGAACACACACAGTAACTGTTCACTGTTTAGCTCACGAACACACACAGTAACTGTTCACTGTTTAGCTCACAAACACACACAGTAACTGTTCACTGTTAAGCTCACAAACACACACAAAAAGAATAGGCATTAGTAGATTGTTTTCTCATCAAGTATTCTTTGATACACATTCATGAAATTATTGTTCGTATTCTTTAATAAGGACAAATGTTCTCTCACTTTTTCTAAAGTATGAATGAAGACATCTTAATTTTTTTTCCTTTTATGGTTATTGATCTGTAACATAGAGAGTAAAGACGGCGTGTTCCATATGCAGGCACAGCTTCAAGACAATTCTGGCTCTTGCATCCAGCGGGATTCCAACCCCCTAAACCAGTTCTAACCACCTAAACCAATTCCAACCCCCTTAACCAATTCTATGTATAATTTTTAGAACGCGACAGCTGCTAGGGACTGCTTTCTGTGTGTGTGTGTACTCACCTATATGTACTCATCTATATGTGTCTGTAGGATCGAGCATTGACTCTTGGATCCCGCCTTTCGAGCATCAGTTGTTTACAGCAATGACTCCTGTCCCATTTCCCTATCATACCTGGTTTTAAAATTATGAATAGTATTTGCTTCCACAACCTGTTCCTTAAGTGCATTCCATTTTCCCACTACTCTCACGCTAAAAGAAAACTTCCTAACATCTCTGTGACTCATCTGAGTTTCCAACTTCCATCCATGTCCCCTCGTTCTGTTACTATTCCGTGTGAACATTTCGTCTATGTCCACTCTGTCAATCCCTCTGAGTATTTTATACGTTCCTATCATGTCCCCCCTATCATGCCCCCCCTATCATGTCCCCCCCTATCATGTGTGTGTGTGTGTGTGTGTGTGTGTGTGTGTGTGTGTGTGTGTGTGTGTGTGTGTGTGTGTGTTTGTGTTTGTGAAAAAAATCTGTTGATCGATTGACAGTCGAGAGGCCGAAAGAGCCAAACCTCAACCTCCGCAAGCACAACTAGGTGAGTACGCAGTGCAGCAAAAAAAAAAAAAACAGTCTGCCACAGGATGAAATATGGAGCATCTGGCGGCCAACAGCGAGTGTCGTGATCAATGGGCCGGGTGTGTGGCACCTTGTGACGTGGCCAGGTGTGTGTATGTGGCACCCTGAGGTGTGTGTGTATGTGGCACCCTGAGGTGTGTATGTGGCACCCTGAGGTGTGTGTGTTTGTGGCACCCTGAGGTGTGTGTGTATATATGTATGGCGCCTTGAGATATGGCCATGTGTTTGGCCCTTCACACCTGGTCACCAGTTGTAGTTTTGTAGCCACCATTCCTGTACTCATGCTGTAGCCACCCATCCTGTAGTCTTGTTCCCTCTCATAGACTCGTGATACCATTACAGAAGTACAGAATACAGACGCTTCCATACTTACACTGCTGGGAGTCGTAACACTGGGACTCCCTCGGGCTCCAAGCGTCGTTCCTGTAATTATTATGCAATGCACAATTGCAACTGATGATATTGCAAAACAGTCAATGAACCTCAAATCATCTCTAATGTTGGGTGATTAGGAATTATTCTCCATGTTTCATTTCTTCCTCTACATTATGTTGTTTTAGATAACGTGCCGGGCTGTGTTCTGAATGTTGGACAAGTAGTGCAGGGGTAATCAGGAGCCCGATTGATGCCATTATGATACAAGTAATGACCCAGGTAATGAAGGGTAATTAAGATTAATGAGTAAGTGTATGCATGAGAAGCGTGGCTGGTGGTAATATGAGGGAGACTGAACTTAAAAATTAATGTTATGCAAGGGTGTAATGGACAGAGAGAAAGAGAGAGAGAGAGAGAGAGAGAGAGAGAGAGAGAGAGGAGAGAGAGAGAGAGAGAGAGAGAGAGAGAGAGAGAGAAAGAAAGGTGAGGTTTGGGCTCATTGCAGAGGAGAAACATATGCTGTTGCAACAATCAGATGCATCCTCTCAATAATATGTCTCATTTAGCACACTGTGGCCCGCAACGTATAAATTAAGGGGTACTATGATAAAAGTTGCGGTTCAGAGATATTCACGTGTTCTGGTTAGGTTTGGTGTTTGGCTTGGGTTCGTGCGTTTCAGTACCCTTTATTGTGTACGTTGTGGCAAATGAACGGAACGTTGCTGAACTATCAGAGCGTCCATTAATGAGGTTTCCTTGAATCGCAATTCACAATTGTATCGCATGTGGTGAAAAGGATATTCGTCCTCATGACACACTCATGACACACTCACACACAGGACATTCACGAGATACACAACACTCTTT
>WNGS01005997.1:19255972-19270657 GCA_020271785.1 Procambarus virginalis | reverse complement strand
AACAATAAAGAGTCCTCCTTATTTCCCCCACGTACCTGGGTGAGGCCATTTTATACTCGTCACCCACACTCGCAGACACCACACATATATCATTTCTTCCTGCGAGCCTTCCTACATCTTTTCCAAACCACACACCCACACCCACACACCACACACACACACACACACACACACACACACAACACACACACACACACACACACACACACACACATCACACAAATATCTGGTGATACATTTGGCAGCATAATAACACAGTACAATGAGAGAGGATTGTTTTGAGATGAGAGGAGGACGTGGTAGAGAGAGAGAGAGGAGAGAGAAGGAGAGAGGAGAGAGAGAGAGAGGAGAGAGAGAGGTAGAGGAGAGAGAGAGAGAGAGAGAGAGAGAGACATGCTATGTGATGGAATTGGATATTAAATATGAGCGAACGGGGAGACGCAGTATGAGGTGAGGAGACCCTGTGACGAGATGAGGAAATAGTGTGAGATAAGGAGAGACAGTGTAGGATGTATTCTGAAATGACAAGGGTTACACAGCATACAACCTAACGATGCTTTTGCATTTTCGTTTAAAACCTTGCGCCAATTTGTTCTAAGATACAGTAATACAATAATCTAAGTAATGTAGGTAATAGTTAATCATATCCGTTTATTACTCCAAGATTCATTTTATGCTTTTTTTGTCAAATTTATAATACGCAAGCAAGTAAGCAAATAAATACATTAAAGGGTAGAAGTACGTGCATTTGTATTGTTTTAATTGTAGTACAGAAATACAAACAAATGCTTAAGCGAGTTTAATGTTCAATGCTGAATGGTGCTTAGTAAGTTGTGTATTTTATTACTTTATCCCAAAGTTATACTTTGAGATCTTCCGTTGTGACTGGTGGAAAGTTGTCTGACACGACTCTTAATTTTTAAGTGGTAAGTGCCAAATATTAATGGGATGAATAGTTGCTTCTGTTTGTCTGCACGGGGTATTTCTTGTGGTATGGTGATATGTATTTTGTAGTTTTCATGTTTGCGGAATTTGAACATAAGAACATCCTAGTGAGGTTGTTGTTGTTGTTAAAGATTCGCTACCTGGAACAAAGTTCCAAGTAGCACGGGCTATGGTGAGCTAGTAGTCCTAGTGAGGGCAGTAGCACTCCAGTTTGCAATTCGTTTACCATGTTGTGGTACAGTTGACTAAGACGCTTTTGGGAATATCCCGTGCATAGATTCGAACCCTCATCACTGCCGTTGTGGATTTGTTCATAAGAACAAGGTAACTGCAGAAGACCTATTGGCCCATACGAGGCAGTTGCTATTTATATCCACGCAATCTTATTCCTATTTGTGCACGATGAGTCACAATAACGCGGCTGAAGAAATGTTGACCAAACCACACACATTGTCATTCATATATGCTGACAAATGTAAGGTTCTTCTGCCTCTCAAGCAACAGTTGAAAACATGAAAACATTTCCCTGATTTATGACAGGGAGGTTGCCATGACTAATGAGGCTGACCTCATTAGTCATGGCAACCTCCATGACTCCATGTTGCTTGAGAGGCATTATTAGTGACAAATTAGTCACTAATAATGCCTCTCAAGCAACAGTTGAAGTCTCGTTCGCGCCACACCAGCACCTTCCCCAAGACCCAACTACACCGTCTGAAGCAGGAAACCAAAAAAATATGATCAGAGCGTAAGAGCGCGATGGTAGAGGGACACGTCTCCTGAAAGACAGGAATTGTGCCATTATGAGGCGCAGGGAGCGGCGGGACTCCGGGAATAATGAGGGGTTCACGCCACGTGTAAGAGCACCGTTACTTTTTATTATAACACTATGTTCATGTGTTTACTGGGGAGGCGCACGCAATGCAGGACCTCAGGCGGGGAAAATATTCTCCCTTGGGGAAGGTTTCCCTATGAGGAGCAGGAACACATGGTCCTGTGTACATACAGGTATGCAGGCGAGGAGTCACAATAACGTGGCTGAAGAATGTTGACCAGACCACACACACTAGAAAGTGAAGGGACGACCACGTTTCGGTCCGTCTTGGACCATTCTCAAGTCGATAGAATGGTCTAAGATCGACTTGAGAATGGTCCAGGACGGACCGAAACATCGTCGTCCCTTCACCTTCTAGTCTGTGGTATGGTCTACATCCAGGTAGTTGGGCCTGCATATAGCCATACTGAACCTATATAAATTTATGTATTCTCATAATTATAAACAACCAGGTGACACACCGTCACACGCCCCCCCCCCAGATGGCCATTGGAGGATGCAGGATCAGATTATCCAGTTAGATCAACATGGGATTCCTATCATCCCCCAACTCACACTCGCGTGGTCAATATATTCCTGATTTTGTATTCACTTTCTGCCTCTGAGGATGCTAAATTGAACTTAGCAAAACACGTCATAAATGTGAAAATAATTGGTGAGAGTTAATTTATTAATTTTTTTACACAAGATCTATAATGTTATATAATGAACTCTAATGCCGGAATTTAACATATTCGTCGTGAAAGAAGAATATGGAAAAAACACATAAAACATCTTTTAAATTAACTGAAGCGACCACAGTCGTTTCAAAAATAGTTGTGAATCATTCAGATTGTTACTGTTAAAATTAAAATATATATAAAAAAAGATTTATTAAAATAAATTTCATCATAGTTTTTGATACAAGTATATCACTTATCTTACAATGAACTTTCACAATCCTTTAAACTTAGACTTCATTTCATATACTAAATTAAAAAAATGTCACCACGTTAATTATTTATATTAAATTAAATTTAAATATATTTTATTTGATTTCAATTCTGCATAAACAGAATCGAGGATCATAATTTGCATATACTTATTGAAATATTGTTTTCGATATATGTATGTCAAGTTTTGACCATCCAGTGATGTTATCATAACACGTCTCTTGTTATGGTTTTCTCCTGTTTTTCTCCTGTTTTTCTCCTGTTTTTCTCCTGTTTTTCTCCTTTTTTTCTTCTTTTTTTCAGCCACGTTATTGGGACTCTTCATCTGCATGTCATCATAATACCCAGTAAACTACTGACTATGCTTCAAGAAGCATTAAGTGTGGCACCAGTATGATATAATAAACATCTTGATTATTGGGCATTAACCTTCGTACCCTTAACCTCCCTCGCCCCCTCTACAATCCCCCTGGGGTAATTTTCAACCGGATAATTAACTTAATTTTGGAGCAAAGTCGAGGCCAGAATTAATTATTAGTATTTAAGGTTCGGTGGCCAATTTCAGTGTCCTACAGTGAGGAAGGTCGTAGTAGTGACCCAGTTCAGTGTCCTAGAGTGAGGAAGGTCGTTTTATTGACCCAGTTCAGTGTCCTACAGTGAGGAAGGTCGTAGTATTGACCCAGTTCAGGGTCGTACAATTAGCAAGGTCGTATTACTAACCCAGTTCAGTGTCCTACAGTGAGATGGGTCGAATTATTGACCCAGTTTAGGGTCGTACAATTAGTAAGGTCGAATTATTGACCCAGTTCAGTGTATTACAGAGAGGAAGGTCTTTAATGACCCAGTTCAGTGTATTACAGAGAGGAAGGTCTTTAATGACCCCGTTCAGTAACCAACAGCTTAATATTAATTAAAGCACGAGGACCAGCGTTCGTCTTCAAGATTGGTCAATAAAGATAATAATTTACTGCTTTTCCATTGTTTTAAATGTGTTTGAATTGGAAATATCGTCTCCGAGGAATATAATATTTTGATTCGGGAAGCGACCTCCTCTATACTTACTACTGACCCACGATCTTCATTCCTCATAATCCCATAGCTCAAATATATTAAATTAAATTAAAGGTTTCTGTACAGAACTACATTTTTTCACGCCTCATCTTCCTGTATCTTGATAATTTTCTTTTAAATTATGATACACCCAAATTTTGCGTCTCCTAATTAGCGTTGCATCATGAGCAGAACATTGATATGAAGGGGAATATGCAATTCCTTTGAAAGGCCTTTGGCTTATATTTGAATCGGATTTGCTACCGACAATTGAGCAATTACAACAGAGTTATCTCTCTCAATTCTGTTTCCCATGTCACCATGACTCTTTCTCTTGTCGCAAGGAGGGACGTCCACATTCAACTTGGCACTTCCAGATTAACAATCTAATTCACCTAGATTAAGTTGGACCCCTCTGAGAGGGGCATTGTGGAACGATCATGGAAAGACATGATGTTCTTCCTTCTCTGCTGCCATTTTATTATAGAATTTTAATCAGTTTGATTATTCAAATTTCTTTTAGCTGAATCCATGGTCGAGTTATTAGACGAAACAAATTTGTTCTAAATGTTCACCACACCTCATTTTCACCAGTCTCCATATTACCTTGTTGAACATATATAATTCTACATTGTAAAGGACCTATATATATATATAAATATATATATATAATATATATATATATATATATAATATATATATATATATAATATATATATATATATATATATTATATATATATATATATATATATATATATATATATATATATGTCGTACCTAGTAGCCAGAACGCACTTCTCAGCCTACTATGCAAGGCCCGATTTGCCTAATAAGCCAAGTTTTCATGAATTAATGTTTTTCGACTACTTAATCTACCTAACCTAACCTAACCTAACTTTTTCGGCTACCTAACCTAACCTAACCTAACTTTTTCGGCTACCTAACCTAACCTAACCTATAGAGATAGGTTAGGTTAGGTTAGGAAGGGTTGGTTAGGTTCGGTCATATATCTACGGTAATTTTAACTCCAATAAAAAAACAATTGACCTTATTCATAATGAAATGGGTAGCTTTATCATTTCATAAGAAAAAAATTAGAGAAATATATTCATTCATGAAAAATTGGATTATTAGGCAAATCGGGCCTTGCATAGTAGGCTGAGAAGTGCGTTCTGGCTACTAGGTACGACATATATATATATATATTATATATATTATATATTATATATATATATATATATATATATATATATATATATATATAATATATATATATATATCATATATATAATATATTCAGACTAGAATTAAAGTATTTAAAAGAACTTCACTTGTTATAACCCCGAGAAGAAAGAGTTCAGACAAACTCTTACACTTCTGGCGTCCTCCAAAGCTCACCTCTTCTATATTAGCATAGATGCATGCTCGAGCTGACTGATCTACCGTTGTTACGTGCTTAGCTTGAATGCTAATTGTGATGCAAATGAGATGAAGAGCTGACAGGAATTGGCAACGACCCGGAAACTGTATGACGGATGTGTAAGGTCAGCCGTGGGGGTCATGGGTCTAATGAAGAGGCTGGGGTGCTAAGGGCTCTCTAACATGACCCTTGCCACAGGGGCCTTGCATAGTAACCCATCCCCAAGGGTCTACATGGCTGCTTAACGATTATGTCTGAGAGCTCATTGTATTTCTGCGAGTCCACTTTCGCCTTTACTTGTCTTTCTTCTAACACCTCTATGTTTACCCCTCTGTGGTAGATCTGTTCCTCACCTTTAAGTCCTTAAAGGTGGGTTGACCTTTAAGTAAGTTTACCCTTTTCTTTCTGTGCATCCTCTCTGACCCCTTTGTGCTTCCCCTCAGACCCCTCTGTGCCTTCCGTCTAACCCCTCTGTGCCTCTCCTCTGACCCCTGTGTGCCTCCTCTCTGACCCCTCTGTGCCTCCCCCTCTGACCCCTCTGTGCCTCCCCTCAGACCTCTCCTACTCAACTTGTTTACGAATACAAGTATCTACTCACAACTTCCATGAATAAAATAACTGTAATTGATTTAAAATTCATCCTGCCAGTATATAATTAAATAATTATTTAATTATTTAATTAATTTATACCTAATGATAAATATTTACAATGTATATACACTTGTAATATTGGTAATAATTACTATTTTACCGTTTTCATCGAAATTGCAAAATAAAAAGGCAAAATGAAAGTTTATTTGACCATGTACATGGCTGGTGTTTATATAGAGCAAAATGTATAAATATCTCAATGTTTACATTCCAGCGACGCTTCTCTGTATTTTTAGAGCTTGTGTTCATTAGAGACGAATGAGAAAAAGGGTGAAGGATAAAATAATTACTTCCGTGTCCTCCCTCACTCGAGCGGACTCGAAGCGTCTTGCTATTCAGAGCTTCATCTCGACCACATAAAAGCTTTTTAAAACAGAATTACGTCGTCTTATGAAGTATTTCTGCGAACATGAGCTGGGCTGCACTTGTATACCTGTGTCCTCGTGCTTCTGGGACTAGTCCTCACATTCTGACCCCCCCCTCCCACGTCCTGCCTCGTCCTGCTTCGTCCTGCCTTGTCCCTTGTCCTTGTCCTGCCTCGTCCTACCACACTCAATTGCCCCTCAATATTCTGCACCACCCACGCGTTCTTTCTCGTCTTTTCTTGCTCCCCCATGTCCAATAATGCTACCTGACCCCCACCCAACAACATGCAATGTCCACAATAAGTTCTGATGTGCAGACGATGAGTCACAATAACATGGTTGAAGATCCGGATTGGAACTACGGATTGGGTGGTCATAAATGAGTGGGATTGGGTGGTTATAAATAGGAGCTGCCTAGTATGGGCCAATAGGCCTTCTGCAGTTACCTTTGTTCTTATGTTTTTATGTTCTTATCATATAATGACTAAATCAGACATCAGAAAAAAACGAGAAGCGACGATGTTTCGGTCCGTCGTGGACCAGTAACACGTCGTATGTCTTGATATACGACTTGTTAATAGTCCACGACGGACCGAAACGTTGTCGTTTCTCCAGCTGCTGATGTGTTATTTGGTCATCATCGTTCTGATGAGTTCCCCCATGACTTTATATGGTTACCATGTTCCACCCTGGCCCCCGGAACGTTCCACCCTGGCCCGGAACGTTCCACCCTGGCCCGGAACGTTCCACCCTGGCCCCGGAACGTTCCACCCTGGCCCCGGAACGTTCCACCCTGGCCCCTGAACGTTCCACCCTGGCCCCTGAACGTTCCACCCTGGCCCCCGGAACGTTCCACCCTGGCCCCCGGAACGTTCCACCCTGGCCCCCTGAACGTTCCACCCTGGCCCCCGGAACGTTCCACCCTGGCCCCTGAACGTTCCACCCTGGCCCCCGGAACGTTCCACCCTGGCCCCTGAACGTTCCACCCTGGCCCCGGAACGTTCCACCTGGCCCCGGAACGTTCCACCCTGGCTCCTGAACGTTCCACCACCCCTCTCCTCACCTAATATTCTACCTACGTTCTCTATGATCTTCATCTCTCTCTCACTCATTCCCTAAATCATGAAGTATCCAGCACGTTCTTTTACCCGGACGTTCTTCCGAGCCTCCACGAGCTGCTATTCATGGGTATCAAAACCAATGTCCCTTGGCGTTCCTCCACGCACCTCAGTTCGATTTTTCACACTTCATGCGTTCTCTCAGCTGCTGCGTTCTTTTATTAATGCGGTGCTCCATGTTCACCGTTGTGTTATTCGTGTTACCTGGCAAGGGAACACGTTTTGAACGTATTACGGACAAAAATGTGTGATCCAAATACTTGTTGGACGCTACGTTATTTTTGCTACCCAAAACTCCTTCTCCACCTCTCTCACCTCATTTTCTTCTCTTTCTCTTCCTTTCTTCTCTTTTTCATCCTTTCTTCTCTACATTTCTTTCCCTCCTCCTCCTCCTCCACTCTCGCTCGAGCCCTTCCTGCTCTCTCACTCCCCCACCTCCTCTCCCACCTACCCTTCTCAGCAAGCTAGCACGGCCCGGCATCATTATTAAGACGTCGTCATACAGATGAGACGTTGGTCTCATTCGCTTGGCCCGCTCACCCTCCTGCTGTCTTTTACAGCCTCATTAACTCACCCTCCTGCTTCCAACTGATGATATATATATATATATATATATATATATATATATATATATTATATATATATATATATATATATATATATGTGTGTGTGTGTGTGTGTGTATATCACGAAAATAAACACGTGATTAAAAATGTGACAATGTCAGACCACGGAGGAAAAATGAAACAGGAATTTCCTTAAGTACTTTCGTATATTAATACGAAAGTACCTTCTGTTCACTCCTTCTGAAGATGTATTAATATACGAAAGTACTTAAGGAAATTCCTGTTTCATTTTTCCTCCGTGGTCTGACATTGTCATATATATATATATATATATATATATATATATATATATATTGTGTGTGTGTGTGGTGTGTGTGTGTGTGTGTGTGTGTGTGTGTGTGTGTGTGTGTGTGTGTGTGTGTGTGTGCGCGCGTGTGTGTCAGTATGTGTGAGTATTCACTTAGTTGTATTCACCTAGTTGCGCTTGCGAGGGTTGAGCTCTGCTCTTTAGGCCCGTCTCTCAACTGTCACTCAATCAACTGTTACTACCTACTAACTAACTGCCCCCTCCCCTGCCCCCACCACACACACACACCCAGGAAGCAGCCCGTGACAGCTGTCTAACTCCTAGGTACCTATTTACTGCTACGTAACAGGAGGGGCGTCAGGGTAAAAGAAGCTCTGCCCATTTTTGCTTCTTCCTACGCCGGGAATCGAACACAAGCCCATGTGGATTGCGTTTGATACATCACATGTTGTATATGAATTTTTGTTTTAAATAAGGGCAAACAAAATTGGGTTTAATAGAACAATTAGTGAGGACAATATTCTCATTTTCTCACGGGATAAAGATAGTGAAGACTACTCTGAGAAACGGGCCCCTATCTTCCCTATCTTCACAGTAAAGACTTTTCTATATTAATTTCGAAATGTGGTCTTCTGCTGTTTACAGCAGAGGACCACATTTAACGCAAGAAGTTTTATTAATAGAAACCGCCACCAAAGCGAGGACCCCCAACAAGGCGAGGACCCCCTCCAAGGCGAGGACCCCCACCAAGGCGAGGACCCCAACAAGGCGAGGACCCCAACAAGGCGAGGACCCCCAACAAGGCGAGGACCCCCAACAAGGCGAGGACCCCCAACAAGGCGAGGACCCCAACAAGGCGAGGACCCCCCAACAAGGCGAGGACCCCCAACAAGGTGAAGACCCCAACAAGGCGAGGACCCCCCAACAAGGCGAGGACCCCCAACAAGGCGAGGACCCCAACAAGGCGAGGACCCCCCAACAAGGCGAGGACCCCCAACAAGGTGAAGACCCCAACAAGGCGAGGACCCCCAACAAGGTGAAGACCCCAACAAGGCGAGGACCCCCCAACAAGGCGAGGACCCCCAACAAGGTGAAGACCCCAACAAGGCGAGGACCCCAACAAGGCGAGGACCCCCAACAAGGTGAAGACCCCAACAAGGCGAGGACCCCCAACAAGGCGAGGACCCCCAACAAGGCGAGGACCCCCACCAAGGCGAGGACCCCCACCAAGGCGAGGACCCCCACCAAGGCGAGGACCCCCCAACAAGGCGAGGACCCCAACAAGGCGAGGACCCCCAACCAGGCGAGGACCCCCACCAAGGCGAGGACCCCCAACAAGGCGAGGACCCCCACCAAGGCGAGGACCCCCACCAAGGCGAGGTGGGTGGGTTTGAGACATGATGTAACAGAAGATTTGTCCTGATCTAGTCTTTATCATATCTTAAGTCGTCCGTTTATCAACACTTTCTTTACCTCTCATCGTTTATCCTAATCACCTCGGAACCATTTCCGATGGTTCCTTTTATATAAAAGGGGTGACGCCGAGGATAATAAGACTCGAGTCCCTACCAAAATTCACGTAACTTTCTCAGGTTAACATATGTTAACCAGAGAAAGGAATATATAAAAAAACAATAAATTGAATACAACAATACATTACAAATTCAATTCCGTCTCCTCGGATAAAATAACAATACATTATGCACAAAATACAACACCTGAGGTAGGATTCAGCCCCACAGTTTTCTCGAGGTCAACCCTCTAATGGAACTTTTATGTGTCAGTAGAGAAGATAACGCACTCTAATGGATGGGTAATTGTGTGCCATTAATGACATGATTAAGTCGCGTCTTGAATGAGTACTGATCTATTAGGGACGAGTGGTGAGAGGTGCCAGGTGAGGATAGCCAGGTGAGGAGTGCCAGGTGAGGGGTGCCAGGTGAGGAGTGCCAGGTGAGGGGTGCCAGGTGAGGGGTGCCAGGTGAGAGGTTCCAGGTGACGAGCGCCTGGTGAGGGGTGCCAGGTGAGGGGGTGCCAGGTGAGGAGTGCCAGGTGAGGAAGACGAGTAGCGAGGAGAGGCAAGTTAGCCATACTAGTGGTAATGAGTGCCAGATGAGTGCCTACAAGAGCGAATGGGAAGTGACAGATCTCTTGTAAAGACACGTCTCTGATTGGCGTCGAGAGCAGTTACTGAAGGAACTGTGGTAGTTCGTCCTTTCGCGGCGTATCATTAGTCAGCTTGAGTCGAGGTAATAGAGAGCAGGCAATACAGGCATATTTTACACACAGGAACAGTTCGACATTGGAAGTAACTTAAATTGAACTCTGTTACTTACTATAACCATTCAATTAAAATAATTTAAAGAATCACAATTAAACAATGCAACAGTATTACAATGTGATTGCATGAACTGCCAATAATTCTACGATTTTCTAATCTTTTACATGTGAATAATTCATTGATAAACTAATCCGGATTTTTTGTTAGCAGCAGCAGCAATTGTTATTTAAATATGATAAATTTTGATTGACATTGATGATTTGCATGTGTTAATAGCTACTAAGGTGACACTCATCACTCTTCACCGTGATGGCAGGGGAGTGTACTGGCAACATATTGACAAAACTATTAGACTTCAGTGAGTTAAATTCATCAAATTCAGGCCTCATAACATTCATAAAGGCTTAGATGCTCGAAGGTTAGTCATCATTATCTTTCATCAACCCTAGACTACAATCTCGTCAACAATCCCCCCCCCCTTACAAAAGGGCAGTTTAATCACAACACATGTTTTGTTAATTTTGTGCTTCCCTCTCTTTAGTCCATAATTATCTCATGACCTTTGATATCTCCTATTTTTCATTCAGTCTCTTCCTTTCACACACACACACACACACCCTGTACTGTTCTTCCACGTCAACAGCCTCAGCAAACGTGGGTTGACGCGCTCTATCATCAACTCATTTACCTTTCCATTCATGTTTGTTATCCTGTGGCTTTTCTGCACTGGCGTCCCACATCTGATATCGCCCACACTATTTTTTACTGGGAATTACTACAGAGCTTGTGGGTCCACCTGCCACACACACACACATACACACAAGCGATCGGGGTGCCTTTGTCTTGTTCCACTTTTCCTGTGACTGAAGGGTCCTCTCATCTTCTTTTCCCTTTCTCTGGGAATGGAAAGACTCTTTCATCTTCTCCCTCTTCTTGCTTTTTCTGGGAATGGGAGGACCCTTTCATCTTTCCCTCCTACCCTCTATCTGTTCGTAGATAGACATTTCCTTTCCTTTTCTACCTCTCTCTTTCTATGCACGAAAGACTCATCAATTTTCCTCTCTTTTTCTGGGAACGGAAGGACCCTTTCATCTTATCTCCCCCTCTCTCTCTCTTTGTTTACAGATTGAAGGACTCTTTCTTCTTTCCCACCCTCTTTATTAGGAACGGAAGGACCTCTCCACTTCATTCGCTGCATTCTATAAACTCAAGGATCCTCTTCTTTTCCCTTTCTTGGTCCTCGACACGATCGAACTGACAATCAGTTTTGCTTTCAGGAATTACAAGCATATATACTTCTTACATTACAGAAGGTTTGTTCCCAGTAATATAAGTTTATTAATGGTACATCTAATTACATATACAAGTTTATTAAGGGATGTTTATTATTGTAAATAATAAACATCTGAGATTAAATGTTAATTAATGATGAATTTTGTTCATAGGACTTCATGCATGACTTTAATGATCATGTAGTAGTGGGCATCCTTCAGTCTCGGGAGACTATGGAGTAGCGCTCTGGTTGCTCTCCAGGGCACAAAGCCTGGGTAGGTCGATATGAAGAGAAGCTGTTACCCATGCAGCAGGTCCCCCCCCTCTCCACGTTGCTGAAACTATCTAATGGAAAGGCAAATGCCAATACACATGGTTCCAACACCGTCGCAGGAGCTGCCAGGACGAGGTGAAAGTCAACGACGAACTGCCTTAGGGGCTCCAACTCCGGATTTTCCTCGAGGTTGAAGCTGAAGCCTTTCCTAAAAGAAGGGTATGCCCGCAAGACAGCGGAGGTTAGATTTAGGGGTTTCCTTCTCCTAGATGAGCTGCCTTTCTAGACTAACGAGTCCCATCTACCCGGAGCAGCTGGTTTTAAGGCGCCAGAGGCACGTCCTCGCCTCTTCTCCTGTCAGTAAAAGCAGTTCCGCCGGACTTAAAGACTAAGCCACCCGTGCAGGCTTGGAGTTGGACTTTGTTGTCGGAGGCTATTTGAGACGCACGCCGTATAGGAGCATTTTATAGGTCATGGGAGCTCGTTCCCCATTACCAACCCATATATTATATATAATATAATATATATATTATATATATATTATATATAATATATATATATATATATATATATATATATATATATCTTTTTGAGAACAATTTAATGTTGTAATTATATGTAATTAGATCAGAAAACTTATGTACTTAGCTATTAGTCTGGGTTATTCAGTCCTATCTCTGACTTACTCGGTCACAAATCTGAGTCACTTAGTCCCAAGTTTGACTTAGTCAGAAGTCTGGCTCAATCACTGATACGCCTCAAGAATAGCGCACAATACCTCCTGTGTGGACGGCAGAGCCCAAAAGAGGATTTCCAAAAGTATAATTTATACCCACAAGTAAGTAGATTTATAGTCCAACCCGTGCTTGTCTGACGTGATAATTCCCGGCAGTAATTTGTAGAGTGAACGCTGCGAAGATTAACTCAGCAACGCCAGGCCGTCCTGTTTGACCTCAGACGTAGGCGCTGTTGTTAACCTGAAGCCAGCAGTGCCAGGCCGTCTGTTTGACCCCAGACCCAGACGCTGTTGTTGACGTAAAGCCAGCAGTGCCAGGCCGTCCTGTTTGACCCCAGACCCAGACGGTTGTTGACGTAAAGCCAGCAGTGCCAGGCCGTCCTGTTTGACCCCAGACCCAGACGCTGTTGTTGACGTAAAGCCAGCAGTGCCAGGCCGTCCTGTTTGACCTCAGACGTAGGCGCTGTTGTTAACGTAAAGCCAGCAGTGCCAGGCCGTCCGGCTTGACCCCAGACCCAGGCGCTGTTGTGACGTAAGCCAGCAGTGCCAGGCCGTCCGTTTAGCTTGTAAGGATGTCTTCATTGTTGTTAAGGTATGAAAGTGTTGAGTGTTTATCCCCGGGCTGAGGAAAGGAACTGAGGTTAAGAGGGTTTTACGATATCTATGTTGATTTGTCCGGTGATCTCTCCAAGCTGTCCAACCATTTCCGATATACAACAAATCACTCACCACAGACAAGGGGGAAAGGGTGGTGCAGGGAGGACACACTAGGGGTAAGTGTGGGGGGTGGCAAGGGAAACACACTAGGGGTAAGTGTGGGGGGTGGCAGGGAGGAAACACACTAGGGGTAAGTGTGGGGGGTGGCAAGGAGGAACAACTAGGGGTAAGTGTGGGGGGTGGCAAGGAGGAACACTAGGGGTAAGTGTGGGGGGTGGCAGGGAGGAACACACTAGGGGTAAGTGTGGGGGGGGGCAGGGAGGAACACACTAGGGGTAAGTGTGGGGGGGTGGCAAGAGAGGAACACACTAGGGGTAAGTGGGGGGGGTGCAAGGAGGAACACACTAGGGGTAAGTGTGGGGGGTGGCAGGAGGAACACACTAGGGGTAAGGGTGGGGGGGTGCAGGGAGGAACACACTAGGGGTAAGTGTGGGGGGTGGCAAGGAGGAACACACTAGGGTAAGTGTGGGGGGTGGCAAGGAGGAACACACTAGGGGAAGTGTGGGGGGTGGCAGGGAGAACACACTAGGGGTAAGGGTGGGGGGTGGCAGGCGGAACACACTAGGGGTAAGGGTGGGGGGGGGTGGCAGGGAGGAACACACTAGGGGGTAAGTGTGGGGGTGGCAGGGAGGAACACACTAGGGGTAAGTGTGGGGGGTGGCAGGGAGGAACAACACGGGGTAAGTGTGGGGGGTGGCAAGGAGTGACCCAGTAAGAGAAGGAGCCTCTCAATTAGCCTTGTGTTTAGCCTCGTCTAGAAGCAAGCAGTAACTATAATACGATCGAGGGTTTACATCCACACTGTCAACAAGGACACAGTAGGCAATCCGTCGTGTTTACGCTTCCTGTTCTCATTCACGACAAAGATTCATCTTAAATTAACAGCGGGACGCAGCGAGGCGGTGGGTTTGTTCAACAAGTAACGAATTAGGTGGTATGCCAGATTGGTCGTCTCGGTACACACTGAGGCAGATAAGGAAGATAGGGCTTCTCATCTTGTGACTATACACCCCCAAGAATGTGGTTGGATGGGATATCTCTCTGGTGGTGATCGGTTGCATGTAGAAATTAAATCCTATATAACTCCGTTGCAATTCTTTTGACCGTGTCGTGGCACAGTCGATTAAGGCACGTCCTAAATCCTATAATATCAGCTCCTTCGAAGAATTATAAAAAAAATCGACACACAAGCAAGTCGTCTCCAGAGACATCTT
>WNGS01005997.1:19244307-19254922 GCA_020271785.1 Procambarus virginalis | reverse complement strand
CAGTTGGGAACGTACTTCATTATACTCACCCTTAAAATAATGAGTTCATTATTTTCTTTGCTATTTGCCTATTTTCGTTTTTTCGTGTAAGTAATGCAATTGTTATAGACCCCAAAAAAAAGTAGCATTCTGTTCCCATCTAAATGTAATCCAGGTAATTTACCTAAGCTTAGTTTTAAATCTTCAGTGTAACAAGTTCCACATGAACGAATGAACAGACAGAAGACCAAAGGACCATGCAATTCCCCCATCCCTCATTCAATTCCAGCTGGAGCACGGCGCTGGCGCCATCTATCCTGCACCTCTATCAGCCAGCTGATGTGCTCCCTGCTCTTGGCCTTCCTCGGTTCGTAGGGAGGACTCCTATAACTCTACCACTCCCTAAAACTGTCAGGTCTAATGGACGGAAACTCTTCATCGACATTGTACCTTTTACAGGACCTTGCATCAACACACAAGCCCGTCACCCCTCACAGGGGAATCTGTCATTCACAGTGTCACCCTTACAGGGAACCTCTCATCCACAGTGTCACCCCTCACAGGGGAATCTGTCATTCAGTGTCACCCTTACAGGGAACCTGTCATCCACAGTGTCACCCCTCACAGGGGAACCTGTCATCCACAGAGAGAATAACTTACAGTGACCACACTCTGGACACAAATCCTCACCCCTCACGGGAACGACTACCTATAGCCTCATATATCATTTGATAAAACCTAAACTACACAGTCTGGAGAATAAACGTGGTCACTCAAATAATCTATTAATACCCATGTGCAAGGTGTAGCCATTATTGCAAGGATACATCTCTCGTCTCCACTGTAAATTCAGGTAGTCGTATGGGTGGATGGCTCTATAATGTCTATGTTTGTATTGTGCACCCAGCCTTCAGTTGTGTTTGTTATCAGGCGCAACCCGACTCAGGCGTAGGTTAGTTTGTCTTGTGAAGACCTGGTGATGACCTGAGTAAAACTGCAGAAACCAATCGATGGACAGATTTCTCGTCTGCTAGAGAAAGTTAGTAGATGCCGCAAGGCAACAAATACGAGCCACATTACTAGACTGTGGAGATTCAGCTGAATGAAGTATTGACATTGAACAGTGTTTCAACGACTGACAAATGGACAAAGACATCGCACTGTTTTATTACCAAAGAGGTAGGATTTATTTATCGAAAATTAGATAATAATGACAAACGTTACATCACAGAAGTGGCCATAAACCCATCACGAGCTTCCTCTACCCCCAACGCTTCACAGTTACGGGAGCTCATGTAAGTCAGATGGGTTGTGTAGGAGAGCGGGATCAAGAGGCGCGGCCATGCAGCCCCCCACACCGACAAGAAAAAAGCTTGAAAAGTTTACCAAGGAAACAGACAACAAGCCAGGGTTTTAGCGTTAAGGGTAGTCATTACGCTATAGACCAGGGCTCATCACGTAAAAAGTTGTGTGGTGCGGCGCTCCGCAAGGGTATTTAAAGGATCGGGACGGGGGAAAGTTACCTATGCTGCACATTTCTCGCTGGCTCGTCGCACTGTTGATATGTTGAGAAGAGCGGTACCTCAGACCCTTCGTTAATTGGGGGAGCCACGCCACGGACACCCCCACAAAGAACTATACCCGGTGGAAGAATTGTAGAAGCGGAAGAGGAAATAACAAACGGGTGAAAGATCCGAAGACTTAGTTTATGACTTTCCATGAGGAGCATTACAACTAATTTACTTGACGGCCTTTTTATGGCCCAGCAGGCGACTATAGAGGGCAGACTCTGGCGGGACGCAGCTCATCTTGACCCCGGGACCACGACTGTGCTTCAAATTACCACCCAGTTGACTTACAATGAAGCTCCCGTACTGAGAACTATCGTTTGTGGAACTCCAATAGGAAGCTGCTAGTTGACGCGGCGCGCTTAATGGCCAAACTTCTAGAGCTTGATAACGTATGTCATTATTACGTTCAGTAATGTGTGACGACAATACTTTGCACAATTCAAACCTCTCTCACCTACCAATTGGCGCCTTGTGTTTTCCAACAAACCTTGGCCACGAGGGAATTTCACAGTGGATAGGGGGTGTTTCAGTGTATTTGGGAACATTCTTCAATCAAACTGTCATGTGTGTATCAAAATGCGTATTGTGTGCTGCTGCATCTTCTTCTCTAGCCTGACAGACATCTGGATCAATTTACTGCAGTTACTCAGGAGTACGCATTGGTGCTTAGGAACAGACAAACTAACAACCCAGGTCGTGCGCCGATACAAACAACGAAGGCCTGGGTGCACAAACAAACATAGAATTATAGAAGCCATCCACCCAAACGCACAGAATTTCCCCAGTTGGAGTGGGTTGACTCGAGATAAATAATCTTGCATAACGCAGACCACTCTTGCACGAGTGGTATTAAACTATTTTGTGCGTCGACCACTTGATTCCCAGGACTGTGTAGTTTAGTTATATTGCAAGTGAGAGTGATGACGGCAGGTATATAGTGGTATCCCTGTGCGGGGTAATGAGTGAGGATTGCAGGGTGTCCCGTAAGGGTGACATGGAATGACAGGGTTACCTGTGGCAGTGGGGGGATACTGTGGATGACAGGTTCCCTGTAAGGGTGACACTGAATGACAGATTCCCCTGTGAGGGGTGACACTGTGGATGAGAGGTGGCTTCCCGTTGGGTAAGGGGGAGCACAACGGTCGAATGAACAGTAGTGCTCCTGTATGCAAGGAGTTGACAGATTTCTGTGGATGCAAATTTCCATGAAAGCGTGACAAGTCGGCTGGAACGACAGCGCCTCCAGCACCTGATAGTTAGCGAGCACGAGGGGAAGTCGGGGATAGGAGCCTCCCTACGAGGACACGAGGGAATACGAGCCAGAGTAGCAGGAGGATGGAAGACGGCCAGAACTTGGCTGAAGAGGGCAGGATTATAGATGGAGAGCAAAGCGTCGCGTAGTACGACGCCTACTGGGCTCGAAGGAGGAAGAAGGGGGCAGGGCGGACGCCTCGGCTTGTTCATGACTTGCGAGGTCATTCATTGGATGGCCTGGCGCTGTCCACGCCCACTTATGGTACTCTTCCCTGGTAAGGACCTATTCACCTTTCTGTTATGGTGGCCAAGTAATGAGTTTTTATGGGGGCTAATGCTTGCATTATTACACCAGAGAAAAATCGCATATATAGGCCGAAATAGCAAAGACATAATCAAGAACTGCATATTATATTGTTTGAAAGCGGTGCGAGCGCTATAGAGAGTTACGGTCCCAAGTGAACTCACCTTTCCCAGAGCGACACGGCGAGACGAGCCCTAGAGTCACTCAAGACGACCCCTGGCGAACGAAGACGAAACCTAGAGAGAGCTACCACAGCCAGAAACAACGCACAACCCCAAAGCAGAACGGGCGGATAATGGAGATGGGGATGAAGATCGAGAGGCCGGACGAAGGGCCCCGAACGCAGAAATGGAAAGGCCACAAAAACACATGTGCCACAACGAAACGGAGAGGAACCAGAAGAAACAAAAACTAACGGCACAGATGCGCGAGGACGCGAAAGAGAAAAGTAGACCAACAGTTTGACGAGGAAGTAGCACACAATACCGTACAAGTAGACCACTACTGCTACAAGTAGCCACAAACTACTGCATACCAAGTAGACCCCAGAAAGAAGACTAAGAAAAGAGAGAGATAGAGATAGATGGGGATAGATAGATAGAGAGAGAGGATCGATGAGAGACCGGATGAGAGAGAGCGAAATTACCCGTGAGTGATGGATGAGAATAATTCAGAAGAGAGAATCCGGGACCGATATCCGAAGACGACCGATAATGAAGAGGAGGAAGAAGGTCCTTTTTTCGTAAGCTTGCCTTGCAACCATTTTTATGGACGCGTTTAGTTAGTAACAACTTACTTGGTCGATTTAGCTAGATATGCTAGGTGGCAGCTCGGTAGTTGGTGTCTTTGAGTGCCTCGGTGCATTCTTTTAGTTGGGTAGTGATGGGTGGACTAGTGCTGCGAGTTGAGTGGTGATGACGTGGCGAGTGTATGGTGATAGTGGGAAGTTGTGGTGATAGTGGGAGTGAATGAGGTGATTAGTCGGGAGGGAACTAGGGGTGTTGCATGTGAGGATTGATGATAGTGGTGATTAGATGGTGATTGTGGAGGGGATGTAATTGTTGGGGAGTGGATGGTGATGTCAGTGGAGTGATGGATGATGGGAGTGATGGTGATCATCGGGAGTGATGGTGATAGTGGGAAGTGATGGTGATAGTGGGAGTGAATGGTGATAGTGGGAGTGAAGGTGATAGTGGGCATTGTGGTGATAGGGTGGGAGGTGATGAGTGATAGGTGGGTAGTGATGGTGATAGTGGGAGAGTGGTGGTGATAGTGGAGTGATCGGGATAGTGGGAGTGATAGTGATAGTGGGAGTGATGGTGATAGGTGGTGAAGTGGTGGTGCTTGGCGCCGTTGGGTGGTGGTGGTTGGGTGGTGCTGGGTGGATGGTGGTGCTCCTGCTGGTGGTGGTTGGGTGGTGCCTCCGTGCTAGTGGTGGTGTGGGTGGTGCCTACCTGCCTGGTGGTGGTCGGTGTGTGGTGTGCTCCCATTGGACTGGTGGATGTGGTTGGCTAGGGCTGTGTGCATCCTTAGCTAGTTGGTTGGTGGTGCTGGCCTTGGTGGTGGTGGTGGTGGTGGTGGTGCTCCTGCTGGTGGTGGTGACCTCCGCTGTGCTGGTGATGGTGGTGCTCCTGCTGGTGGTGGGTGGTGGTGGTGCCTCCTGCTAGTGGTGGTGGTGGGTGCTCCTGCTGGTGGTGGTGGTGGTGCTGCTCCGATAGTGGTGGTGGTGACTACTGCCTGGTGGCTAGGTGGACTGGTCGGTAGTGGCTCCTAGGCTGGTGGATGGTGGCTGACCCCCCCCCAAGGGCTAGGCCTCGGTGTCTCCTGCTGGTGGTGATGGTGGGTGCCTCCTGTGTTGTGTTGTGTGATGGTGCGGGTGCCTCCCTTGCAAGTCTTAGATGGTGGTGGCCCTTGTGTTACTCCTGCTAGTGGTGGTGGTGGTGCTCCTGCTGGTGGTGGTGAGTGGTGGTGGTGGTGGTGCCCTCTCTTGCTGGTGGTGATGGGGATGTGCCTGCTAGTTGGTAGTGATGGTGGTGCTGTGCTAGTGGTGGTGGTGGTGCTAGTTATGGTGGTTCGGATGGTCGCTTCATCAGTCGCTACTACCTGGCACGGCGAGATCGTCGATGCGAGGTTGCAGCTGCCACGTAGAGCATCCTTGTCTGGGTGTCTGAAGGTCAGTCTTGTAGTTGGCAGGCTGAGCACATGATGCCTGATATGAGTCCATTGGATGAGTTTCCTGTCCGGATATGATTCTCACTTCGACTGAGATTTCCTTCGGAGATGATAATGTATTCGCGTAATTGATGAGTTTCCTCCTGGATATGATTCACAGTGATGAGTTCCTCCGGTATATTATCCATTCGCATGAGTTTTCCTCACGTGCATATGACTTCCATTGATGATTCCTCCGTGACTAGAGTTCATGTGTTATAGTTTTCTTCTGTTGATGTTTATTGGCGAAGATTTTGTTCTGTCCTTATCACTTTAAGCATTGTTTCCTCATATGTCTCCTTACTCCTTCTCCCTACCATCATTTACCTTTACACGTTATCGCTGTGATTGAGGATCAAGTAGCCATTTGCTCAGACCTTTGCTTTTCAACGTATCCAAATTGTTCGGCGATGACACCTCATTGTAGTGCTTTGCTTGTCATGGATTCTCATCGTCAGAATTACTCTGTCGCAGAGATAGTGGTCTAGAACTGCATTTACTTAATGATATAAAATATAGCAACGTCTTCTACTTCCCTTACTTTTTTATATATGATCTCTAACTCATTTCCAATATGAAACTTTAATTAGCTATTTTCATGGGATGGTTTCCTTTCCCAGAACTAATATTTGGGGCGTTTGGAAGTGGTCTACATTCATCTCTCTTTCTCCCTGTGTTTTATTTTTATTGTTCTGTTTAACACTTTCTATTGTATTCTTGTTAAAGGACCACTGATTGTGCCGCTAATTGGTTAGTGTTGGAGTTTGACGAGAGTTACAGTGTGCACGTGTGGCCACTTGTAGCTGCTGGGACACTCCTGGCCTCAGTGATCTGCATTGTGCATGTATTGCATCCATACACCTTATATGCAACGTTTGAGCAGCTTTTGAGCAGCTGCTACACAATGGTGGGATTCACGGTGGCATCCAGGGTGGGATCGGGACACGTGCTATAGGCTTTGTTCCACCTTACTTAATTCAGCCTCTGTCCTCACCTTCAACCTCTCAGAAAGTCTCTTTCCCTCTCTCCATCTTGTGAACTTTTCCTTCCACCTCGCTTCACACATTTTCTGTGCTACATTCAACGTTGACTGTCAGCTTTCTCGAGACGACTTAACACTCCAATCAGTTATTGTTGTTTTATTCTGCGTTATGTGGTTGTGTAGACCACATTTAATCTTAACCTTAAAGACAATAGTTAAATAGCATAGTTTTCCCCGGCTTGGTGCCTTCTTTGATAAATACTCACTTAGTAGGCAATATTATACAGGTATTGTTTCTCTGTGATGCTCGTATGCAAAGATTCATTCTATGCTCTTTAGTCTTCTCTCGCTATTAACCACAGACTTTTTTTTAGGATGCTTTTTCTATCTATGTTTTCGGCTGCCATGCGGTGTTACTAAGTTCAAGCCACGGGTGACGTGGCTTAGTTCCCTTTGTTGGGGGAATATAAAGCTCTTCTACCTCTACACGTTTTTGGTTATGAGGTGTGATGGTGTGGTGGTGTGTGTGTGATGTGTGATGTGTGTGTGTGGTGTGTGTGTGTGTGTGAGTGTGTGTGTTGTGTGTGTGTGTGTGTGTGTGTGTGTGTGTGTGTGTGTGTGTGGGTTTGAAAGGATTGAAAGTCTGTCTACGGCAAAACACACCCTAGGAAGCTGATAACCCAATGGTACCCCCAGACTTTTCCCATGGGCTGCTGCTGACATGGTGGCGTGGGGGAGACCCAGCAGGTATTACCTCTGGGGACAGAGGGGTGCCAAAGGGAAGCGCGGCGGGAAGGGGGTGGGATGTGACAGTGAACGGGGGTAAGAGGTGGTAAGAGGTAGAAAAGGGATGGTGGAGAACAAGCGACTACGACACGAGCCGATTACGGCTCGGTGAATCGCTGACCCACGGACGGTACTTGGGGAACAGTTATCAACGGCCTTCTATCACTCACCTAACCTAGGCACAATTGCACACCAAACTGCAATATATAATCTTAGCTATTAATTGAAAAAATGTCATATTTATTATTTCAAAGAATGAACATTAACACAAGTCTGAGTCTCGCTTCATGCACGTCAGCGTTCAATCTCCGAGCATCCAAGTGCATCATTCCTTTCCCCCATCCCATCCCAAATCCTTATCCTGACCCTTTCCAAATGCTGTAAACTGGTAATAGCGTTGCGCTTACCCTGATAATTCAGAAAAATTACCATAAAACATTATACTACTTTGTTTCAAGCTTTTCACCCGAACAGCAAAATTAATATTATGCCTTTTCTCTTTTGCTTTTTAACTCTCTAAAACATTTCAAATGCATTTGTCAGTATTACTGTTGCAGGGGTCAGTCGACCAGTGACGTTGATCGACACACATGATTTCCACCGAGGTTAAAGCGGCCAGAGGAATGAGGAACACAACCAGACTCGCACATAGTGTGGTCTGGGTCCGACACCCGGTGACTAGCCAGTTATGAGTTCTAATGGATTCAGGGGCCACATCCCCCCTTCACCAGTAATGGCGGAGATATCAGCCACATCCCTACCCGGTAGGAGGATCTATTGTCCACATATTCAGAGGTGCTGAAAAAAATCCACCAGCCACACACTAACGATGGTAGGTGGATCCACGAGCCACATCCTCACCAAGGCAGGGGGAGACATGAGCCACATCCTCACCAGGGTAGGGAAGCTATGAGCCACATCCTCACCAGGGTAGGGGAAGCTATGAGCCACATCCTCACCAGGGTAGAGGGAGACATAAGCCACATCCTCACCAGGGTAGGGAAAGCTATGAGCCACATCCTCACCAAAGTAGAGGGAGCCATGAACTACCTATTCTCCAACATCAGACGGGAACCTTTGGACTTATCAATAAGATTCAGCTGGTCTTGCGTCCGGAGTCTGGCTCGAGTAAACAGCGAGCCGGATGTGTCCAGCCTCCACAATGTGGCCGCTGTGTTCTCCAACTCGCCTTCTAAGTACGAGGCCAGTGCTGCGGCAACTGTTCCAACAGATCCACAACAGCTAAGTGATATTGCATTGCAACAGCTGCTTCAGCTTACTCACACCACAACAACAGCTGCTTCAGCTTACTCACACCACAACAACAGCTGCTTCAGCTTAGTCACACCACAACAACAGCTGCTTCAGCTTACTCACACCACAACAACAGCTGCTTCAGCTTACTCACACCACAACAACAGCTGCTTCAGCTTACTCACACCACAACAACAGCTGCTTCAGCTTACTCACACCACAACACAGCTGCTTCAGCTTAGTCACACCACAACAACAGCTGCTTCAGCTTACTCTCACACCACAACAACAGCTGCTTCAGCTTACTCACACCACAACAACAGCTGCTTCAGCTTACTCACACCACAACAACAGCTGCTTCAGCTTACTCACACCACAACAACAGCTGCTTCAGCTTACTCACACCACAACAACAGCTGCTTCAGCTTACTCACACCACAACAACAGCTGCTTCAGCTTAGTCACACCACAACAACAGCTGCTTCAGCTTACTCACACCACAACAACAGCTGCTTCAGCTTACTCACACCACAACAACAGCTGCTTCAGCTTACTCACACCACAACAACAGCTGCTTCAGCTTACTCACACCACAACAACAGCTGCTTCAGCTTACTCACACCACAACAAACAGCTGCTTCAGCTTACTCACACCACAACAACAGCTGCTTCAGCTTACTCACACCACAACAACAGCTGCTTCAGCTTACTCACACACAACAACAGCTGGACGTGGCCACAATAGCCAGGCAGCAATTAATTCACCAAAACAGATGCAACTAATCCAGTTTAACAGCAACAGGAGCAGCAGCAGCAACAACAGCAGCAACAGTACAGAGTAGACACAGTTGCAACTGTATTAAAAATATGCATCGATCATTCTATCTTATACATGGATCATTCTGTATGAATGGGATACATAGGTTATTTCATATTAGAATATGCATAAGTCCTTTTGTATTGAGGGATGTACATGACTCGCTTTATCTTAAAGGTATATATGCATTACTCAATAGGAAGAGTATACATAGCTCATTCCATACTACGAGTATACGTAGCTCATTCCATAATAGGAGTATACATTCATTCTGTCACGATATTTAAAAAAAAAATAAATGGATTATTTTAGATTGAAGGTATCCATATCTCATTCAATATTAGAATATACAAAGCTCATTCTTTATTATGAGCATACATAGATCATTTTATGTTATAGGTATACGTGGATCATTCTATAATAAGGGTATATTCAGCTCATTCTGTATTAAAAGTATACATGGATCTCATTATCTTTTTAATACTTCTCATATTCTCTCTCTCTAGCGCTTATGCTGGTTATTCTTCTTCCCTGGTTCTCTGTAATCTTTCTCCTTGCTCTCTCCATCTTTCTCGTAGCTCTCTGTAATCTTTCTCCTTGCTCTCTCCAATCTTTCTCGTAGCTCTCTCTAATCCTTCTCTTTGCTCTCTCCAATCTTTCTGTAGCTCTCTTAATCTCTCCTTGCTCTCTCCAATGCTCTCTACCTATCTATCTTTCTTGCCCAATAGTCTGCTCTCTCTAATCCGTTCTCCTTGCCTTACGTCTCCGTCTCAATCTTCTCTCTCCATTGCTCGTCTCCTAATCCTTCTCCTTGCTCTCATCAATTTTTCTCCTGGTTCTTTCTAATCTTTCTCCTGGCTCTCTCTAATCCTTCCTTTGTCTCTAATCTTTCTCCTGATTCTCTCTCTCTCTCTCCTCCTCTCTCTCTCTCCTCACTATCTCTCTCTCTTCTCTATCTCATCCCTCTCTCTCTCCCTCCTCTCTCTCTTCCTCTCTCTTCTCTCAATCCCCTCTTCTCAGTGTGTGTGTGTCTCTCTAAAACTTTCTTCTCCCCGTGCGTATGAGGCCACAAGCACAACTTAATACAGACTGTTTGCAACCTTTCTTCATCAAGCCTGCAACATTTGTTTTCATTTGTTGACACTGTTGCAAATGTGGCTTGTAGGTGTGTGTGTATGTGTGTGTGTTGACCGGGGGGTTGACCTTTGTTCAGGCTCTTTTTTGCCAGCTTTTTATACTGCGTATTCGTTTATCCCAGAGCTTGACTGCCTCTTATATTTGTCATATAACTTTGATCTATTTTAAACTGGTTATTTTTTTGTTTTACAGTACAGTGTTTCCTCGAATATTTATTAAAAGCAGATTTGCATTTGTCTTCATTCTATTATTGATAATGACGGCTCTTATGTACTCGTGACTTCTGTAACCCAGGGGCCCTATTTTTAATGGTCCTGTTA
>WNGS01005997.1:19221548-19236138 GCA_020271785.1 Procambarus virginalis | reverse complement strand
ACATTCACAAGCTGATATAAATATCAGAGCTGATACAAATAAGTTTCAATAGTTTGTTGCTACAAGCTTGATTTAACCAGAGTAAATAAAGAGGAGAGACATGAGTAAATAAAGAGGGACAAAGAGGCCAGCTCAATGCCTAAATAAACCATATGAATATATGAAGAAAAAAATCACACTTGTAAATATACAGTGTTGAGAGTGAGAAGGCCAATTTAAGGTTGTGTGGTTTACCAAGGGTAGACTGGTGGGACCCAAGAGTCATAGCTCAACATTTCATTCAGTAATTACTACTAGCCGAGTACACTGAAATGAATTAACAAACTGCAAATTGTCAGGGAAAATATGCAAGAGTAAATGCTGTGAGACAACAAGGAAAAAAAACTATTCTCTCTCTCTCTCCCGCTCTTTCTCTCTCTCTCTCTCTCTCCGCTCTTTCTCTCTCTCTCTCTCTCTCTCTCTTTCACGCTCTCACTCTCTCCAAAACCAGAAGAGCCACAGAGCAATATTCCCTCGCCTTAAATCTGTCACTACTGTGTGTTTTCAGCAACAAATAATATTAACAAAGGCGCTCATCTCAAACTTTTGACATTTTCATTTAACTTCCGACTCCTCTTTGAGTTCTTTGTTGAGCTGCTGGGCGGACCAGGAGACCCCCTTGGGACAATTATTTCTCGCTCTCACACACACACATTTTATATATATTATATATATATATATACACACGCTAGGTGTACCCGGCCACAGCAACCCTGCCCTGTCCCCCGTTCTCTGCATCATTTCCCCCTCCCCATGTCCTCGTCCTCCCCAACACAGTTTAAAAAAAATGGTTTTACCTGTCACAAGGAGAGAACCTGGTTTGACATCTATATAGCAGGTATATGGAAAAACACTCGCGTATTCGAATGCGTAGGTGTGTCAAAATTTAAAAGCAATCGGTGAAGAACTTTCGGAAACATTTAAATGGAATCGTAAAATAATTTAGTTTAGTGTGTGTTGCTTTTGCGTCTTATACATGGCGCTGTTTTTTAAAAATAGCATGTTTTTACCTGTCATAGGTGTGGCATCTATATAGTAGGCATATAAAAACACGCGCGTATTCGAATGCAACGCTGTGTCAAAATTTCAAAGCAATCGGTGAAGAACTTTCGGAGTTAGCGATTCTGAACAAAACGAACATTTACATTTTGTTGTTACAGTGCTGAAGGATGTGTGTAGTTAAGATGTATACAATGATGATGACAACGTGTAGTGAAGACATGACCTCCATCACCCGAGCAACGCCGGCTACACCCTCTAGTATTATATGTCAATGAAATTCTCTGCGATAATCGGCAATTCGAACTGCGGTCTGAAAAATACGAGACCATTACCCTAGCCACCATACCATGCATGCTCACAATAAGAAAGGCTCTGAGGAGTACCTAACTGCCATTTAACGGAGACCTTAAACCTCTCTACAGAAGCTCCACTATGATTTCTGGTCATCAAACCCTTCATTTATGTCATATAAAATATACAATCTACAATATCGTGAGCAATACCGTGTCATACACCTGCATCAACGTGTATTCCTGCTCAAGTCTGAATAATTTGAGACTTGCTATACGATAGACTTACTATATTTTTAAATTATAAAGGATATTATGAATTACTGAATGAAACTGTAAGTTAAAAATTTATGATAATTGTTTATAAATATGTCCAATATTGGGTATCTTTACCAAAGTGTGGAGCTTCTACGTAGACTGAAAATTTACATAACATACGAATATATATGTCATTTTGTGTTCAGCAATTTCACGTATCACATCTCTCTCTCTCTCTCTCTCTCTCTCTCTCTCTCTCTCTCTCTCTCTCTCACACCAACACGCAGAGGAAGGGGGCTGCACGGAGCCCTGCGGTAAGCAATCTCTCATCCCGACACTCACACCCTCACCACGATCGTCCTCCACCCCATCAGGAGAAGAGCAGGCCTCTGGGGCATCGTGCACTTATACCACAATGAGCAGTAGTTTCTTTCATCACTCTCTCTGGTGAGAGCGACCAGCAGATAGCATGTTCTTGCTGTCTCATTTCCATCTCCAGTTACAGCCCCGCTCCTGTGCCAGGTGAGTCCACTACGGGCTCACCCTACCCCGTGCTACTTGCAACTTTTTGTTCCCAGTATCTGAATCTTAAACAACAGCAACAACATCCTGGTATCTTCCCTCAGCTAGTGGAAGTGGCATGGAGTGAGGGATTCGCTTCCATCTTACTTCCCTCGGCTGAGAGGCACATGGACTGAGTTGTACAAGCCCAACCCCCCTCCACCACCCCCCTCTCATTCCTCATTTGATCAGAAAGGTTCCTGGGGGGGGGGGGAGGAAAATGTCCCCCCTTCCACCCCTCACCGTTTCCCTTCACTCAGCTGATGTCAGGTTACGAGAGGGGGAATCCATTACTCCCTTCACACACAGTTCTCCATTTTCTTCCTCCATTTGTGTTTTTGACTTCAGCATGTTAGGTAAGGCTCTAGGAAGGCGAGGCCTCTGGCACCCACCACCCTGGTCATGCCGTAGTCCGGCACACGTCACAGTAGCGAGCATAAGTACCAATTACCAATCCAAGGCACCAAGGTAGTTAGAATACTGTATAACAACTTATGGTCTCACAAGCGAGGGGTTTATGCGGTTTTGAGTCTCCTACAGCCCAGGTGAATAGAATAGAATATTGTATATATAATTTATGCTTAATTGGACTAGAACACTGCTAGCTTCAGTTAAATGATATTCCATTACATATACAACTAAGCACACATTATTTACTTATAATATTTGCCAAGAATACACAAAGTCTACTCTTGGCAATACGAATGAAAAGATATATATGACATATATCTTCTTCCTATACACACGTCCATATGTGAACAAGTCTTGCTGTCTCACATAACCAAAAACGACTTGCTGAACCTCTTCAGCGAGCCACAAGAGGTACATCACTCTAGTGCATTAAAAAGCGTTCCGGTCATGACCATTGGCCCGGGTCTGCCCCGGGTCCAGTAGAGGGCGCTCTCTTACATTTATATATTATTGGGTTATTTATCTTAGTGGTGGGGCGGGCGGTGACTGGTCCGGCTGCAGGAGACGGCTCACTTGTATAGTAACGACACATCCGGCCTTTGCGCTGATGGCGCAAGTCTGCAGTGTTGGTTGGTTGAAGTCTGCAGTGTTGGTTGAAGTCTGCAGTGTTGGTTGGTCAACTTGGTTGGTAATGTTGCCTTGGCGGTACTACACGATCTGTCTAGGTGTGCACGGGTGGGTAGTTTGACTGTTTATTTTAGCAGCAACTCAAATCACAAACACACGTGCAGCAACACCTGTCCCAAACACGTGTAGCAACACCCGTCCCAAACACACGTGCAGCAACACCCGTCCCAAACACACGTGTAGCAACACCTGTCCCAAACACACGTGCAGCAACACCCGTCACAAACACACGTGCAGCAACACCCGTCACAAACACACGTGCAGCAACACCCGTCCCAAACACACGTGCAGCAACACCCGTCACAAACACACGTGCAGCAACACCCGTCCCAAACACACGTGCTGCAACACCTGTCCCAAACACACGTGTAGCAACACCCGTCACAAACACACGTACAGCAACACCCGTCACACAAACACACGTACAGCAACACCCGTTACAAACACACGTGCAGCAACACCCGTCCCAAACACACGTACATCAACACCTGTCATAAATACAGCAACACGCAAGGGTCATTAAGCCCAACAGTTTCGGCTGGTGATTCGGGCGGTGGAGGTCAGGCTCGTGCATCAACCTGGGAATATTTGTCTCCGTCTTACTCATAATTGTTGGTCCTAAGTGAACTTTGTTTTCTGTGGAAACGAGAGAAATGACCGACGGCATGGTTCGGGACTCTTGGCAATTACCGTGTTTGTGTTTCCTGTAATAACCTGTGCCCCGAGAGAGGAAGGAAGGAATTATCAAGGGAAAGCGCCAAGCCATTACGACTATATAGCACTGGGAAGGGGGTCAGGATAAGGATTTGGGATGGGACGGGGGGAAATGAATGGTGCCCCAACCACTTGGACGGTCGGGGATTGAACGCCGATCTGCATGAAGCGAGACCTTCGCTCTACCGTCCAGCCCAAGTGGTTGGGCGCGCCGAGAGAGAAATGCTTACTGATGTTTTAATTTAACTTTTCTGTCAAAACTTACAGGATCTCCCATTATCAGCGTAGTTTGTTGTTGTTTGAGATTCAACTACTGGGAACAAAACGTTGGAAGCAGCACGGGCTACGGCGAGCCCGCTCTTAATGGCTACTGAGCTTTCCTCTACCCAGTAACGATTGACCGACCCCCCCCCCTTTCCCCTCCTCCCTAAGATGCAACATATAACTGTTAACTAACTCCCAGTTAACAGGAAACGCTTCCAAAATCGATTGCAATGTTCTCAAAGATACTGATTTTTTCTATATTGAAAGACAGAGACAAATGTTACCTGTTTTTTTTTGGTAATATGTTCATGGATAAGAATACAATAGAAAGATTACAAATAGATATTTTCGTAAACTTAATCCCTAATATTTCCTCTTATTAGATGTTCATATAGATTCTATGTCATTTTTTAAAGAAAATATAAATTATTTATAACCACTCCAAAAAAAAAAATTGAAGGAAATTTCGAAACAGTATTGAAAGTCTGAGACACAGGTGACGTCACTGGCAGTAGCCGGCGCCAGCAACAGCCGTCACAACTTGGAGGGAAAAGTTAGGAGCGGCACAGAAACTTGTGACACACACACGTGACACATCACCACTTGAAGAACAAGTTTGTGACGCACTTGCTCAAGGACTCTTGAACCACCTCTCTTCCCCGAGGAGCGTGTGTGAAGGGCTCCCCGGACACTTGGAGGAGGGAAGCAGGGGGCTCCGCTCCCCGGACACTTGGAGGAGGGAAGCAGGGGGCTCCGCTCCCCGGACACTTGGAGGAGGGAAGCAGGGGCTCCGCTCCCAGGACACTTGGAGGAGGGAAGCAGGGGGCTCCGCTCACCGGACACTTGGAGGAGGGAAGCAGGGGGCTCCGCTCACCGGACACTTGGACGAGGGAAGCAGGGGGCTCCGCTCACCGGACACTTGGAGGAGGGAAGCAGGGGGCTCCGCTCACCGGACACTTGGACGAGGGAAGCAGGGGGCTCCGCTCACCGGACACTTGGAGGAGGGAAGCAGGGGGCTCCGCTCACCGGACACTTGGAGGAGGAAGCAGGGGGCTCCGCTCACCGGACACTTGGAAGAGGGAAGCAGGGGGCTCCGCTCCCCGGACACATGAAGGAGGCAAGCAGGGGGCTCCCCCGTCTGTGCTGGAGACGACGAGGCCGGGCGACGACTCGGCAGGGACTTGCGTGACCTCTTTATAAATTCACTCAGATGTGATTCGGTGGTAGGAAGAGAGGAGGCTGACGGCGGTGAGAGATCAGAGAGATATACAGTACTGTATTGCGCTGCCACGCTTCATTTTTCTGAGAGAGCTTCTCTGCCGGTGCTTCATGGGGGGGGGGGGGATGAGACAGGCCGCCGAGCCTTGTAGGGGACGAACGCTGCAGGTGCTGTTGCTACAATTGCTGCTTTTCCTGTTACTTCATTTGCTGTTTCTCTTTTTGATTATGGTATTTTGGTTCTGCTTTTGATCCTGTCGTTGCTTCTGTAGATTCTGCCACTTTTGTTGCTGCTCCTGGTGCTGCTGCTGGTGCTGCTGCTGGTGCTGCTCCTGGTGCTGCTCTCTCAAGCACTGTAGCAGCGTTACTCCTCCCGCAGCACTCTCAGACATACTGGTTACTCAAGAGGTCCTCAAGACAAACATCTCAGTAAATCATCAGAACATTAACCGTCTAGATACATTTAACAATTGAAATACCACGAACTACAAGATATGGCTTAAACTCCTCACCTATAACGAACTTCAAGCATTTCATGTTATTTAGGATTAACTGTGATAATCTACACACCGAACAAACATCAACATTTTATATATATATAATATATATATATATAATATATATATATTATAATATATATATATATATATATATATATATATATATTATCTAAGCCCCAAAAAACTGTATTTAAATACAATTTAAACCATCTGAACAAACCGAAGAGCGACAAAATCCTGACCTATAAACCTGTCGTATAATTTACAACTTCCCTAGTCTGGTAATTACCGCCTCCACGGCTATATCAAAGGAGTAATTTTTAATTTAAATTGAATAATCCATCAATTTGGCTTTTCTAAATTAACATAAGCCATAAAAGCGATCACAGAACCACCAGAGGACCAGGGTGTAGGTGTCGGAGGCTGGAGACACAGAGGACCAGGGTGTAGATAACGGAGGCTGGAGACACAGAGGACCAGGGTGTAGGTGTCGGAGGCTGGAGACACAGAGGGCCAGGGTGTAGGTGACGGAGGCTGGAGACACAGAGGGCCAGGAAGGGTGAGGGGAACACTCCATTAACATCATAAATCTGCCAGTATGTGGAACAAGTTACATTAAGTGTTGGGACGAGATCATCAAGAAAGTTATCACCTGAAAATGACAAATAAAGGACGTTTGTTACCTAATCGGTGGCCGGAAAGGCTGGGCTAAGGAGCTAATGCTCGACCCTCCAAGCACGTCTTGGCGAGAACGGAGATAAGAGAAAAACAAGATTCGTATTTGGCAATGCTTGAAGCATCTTACGTTATTAAAACATTAAAGCAGTTTATTGCTCAACAGCATATTGCTGTGGGCAGATATGTTTCATTCATCTTTAGGCAGCTTAACGCAGTTAATTACACTAAAATCATACTCACGAGCTCCACCAGCAGAGTTATTATCCTGTGCTGTACAAACAGAAGTAGAAATACGCCAAGCGTAGGTTATCATGAGATGATATATTCTCTGTTAACGTAGCTTCTTGTATATAAATAAATAAATAAATAAATAGATGATTCGGGGTTTAGCGTCCCCGCGGCCCGGTCCTCGACCAATCCTCCTTTTTGTTACACATCCCCAGGAAGCAGCTGTCTAACTCCCAGGTATCTATATACTGCTAGGTGAACAGTTGCATCAGGTGAAAGAAACTCTGCCCATTTGTTTCCCCCTCCGCCGGGGATCAAACCCGGAATCTTAGGACTACGAATCCCTAGCGCAGTCCACTCAGCCATCAGGCCCCCGACGAAAGGACCAAGTTTGATTAGCATAGCCTTATTATCATGCCTCAAATATTTTAAATGATGTGAAGTTGTACAGTAAATAATATATAAATATATAATATTTACATTTTAACAGCAACACGCTGAAGAAATTGACTATAGTTCCCCGTTTTCGATACAAATAATCACTTCCGTTGGCAGCCTTCCTGCTTGCTTCTCGACCGGCAACCCAACCACTTGGGCGGGACGGTAGAGCGACGGTCTTGTTTCATGCAGGTCGGCGTTCAATCCCCTACCGTCCAAGTGGTTTGGCACCATTCCTTTACCCTCCCTCTCCCCGTCCCATCCCAAATCCAAATCATGACCCTGTGCTAACTAGTCGTAATGGCTTGGCGGTTTCTCTTGATAGTTCCCTTCCCTTCTCGACCGCCAACATTACTGGACATTGTTACCCCCTAGATAAAGAAGTTTCAGCCCCGCTCCTGTGCCAGGCAAGTCCATCACGGGCTCACCATAGTCCGTGCTACTTGGAACTTTTAGTTCCCAGTAGCTGAATCTTAAACAACAACAACCTAGATGAAAATCATGATTTCAATGGACAATATTAACTCATGGTAGTCCATAACCTTCCTCTCCTGGCCTTTCAATAATATTCTAAAAGGCTTTTTACCATATATAGTCCACAACACAGTAAGTCAATGACGAGACTGAGATTTTGACACCCAACCCACACGTCTGAAAACAAGAAAGAGAGCTCAGATGTTACGGTCCGTCCTGGACCATTATCAAGTCCAGGACTGACTGAAATGTTGTCACTTTCTTACTTTTCAGACGTGTGGGTTGAGTGTTTAGTCCACAGTATTTTGTCCAGCTGACAGACGACAGTAATCCCAGACAATATTAATCCCCATTTACGAACCTCCCCACTTGCCCCCACATTAACATTCAGATGAACAAATAGTGTAGTGTATTGTAGTGTATTGTAGTGTAGCGTAGTGTAATGTATTGTAGTGTATTGTAGAGTTTAACATTCAGAGACCAAACACCAGGTCAACTCCTCCAACTCCTGCAATTTAATTATTCTCATCATATAACGAATGTTTCGTTAACGACTTAATTATTCTACAACGTAACATATATGCTTCGTTAACGCAGAACAATGGGTTTGTTGAGCATTTTAATAAGGCAGGATATTGGTCGGGTCGGACGGGGCCCGACAGCACTGACTTCTGGTCTCTACGACTCTCTACGTCAAGCTTCCTCAAGATGGAAAGGAAAGGGGGGGGGGGGGGGATATACGTCACTCTTCCTCATGCTGGAAGGGGGGGGGGAGGGGGGACATAAGTTTTCTGCTCACATGTGCAAATAAGAAACTAATTTCATTGGGAATTTTGACTCATTTGTTGTCAAAGAAATTGGAGTTTTCGCCACACCCTGACATGAGCCACACCCTGGTTGATTCTGTCTCCTCACTGGAAAAAGATAGTTGTTTTACCCTGGTACTATCTTGTATTACCCTAGTATTACCCTAGTACTACCCTGGACCTGGTAGCAGATGTGGCTCTTAAATATCATTCCAGAGGTTCACGAGAGAACAATAACATCAGCGGCGTTTATCTCCTCGGGACAGCGGTAGTGAAGCCTTCAGCAGCTTCGACAAAGGAAGCCTTCTAGTTCCTGTATAAAACATGTGGGGGACCAACCAACTGAATGGCATCCCAACCTTAGATAGCTCCCATCCCAACGTACATATGCGAAAAATATGCGTATTATTAACGGAAACCTTTCATGCGCAAATATCAATGCAATCATTCATGCACACATGCGCAACGAAAACCTTTAATCAACAATTTTATTTCAATGTTTTCATATATACAATCCTGAGAAGCATTAATATCAGGCCTTGTTGCTGAGGCATTGACAAGGCTCTGACAGTCAGGAATGTCAGATGAATATAGCATCAGGTGAAAACGTTGCGGGGCTGACGTGCTTGACTGACAAGCGTTGATATTGCAAGCAACGTGCACGCCATGCACTGCTGCTGCTGCCGGGTATGGGTTATGACCCACACTGAAAAGTGTATATTAAAAATATAATGGAAAGTTACGTTTTCGGAAAATCATGAGAATATTTCTCTACCAAACGAAGCCCCCATGTAGTACATTGTTCTGTACTTCATGTACATTGTACATGTAGTACATTCCACACAATGTTATGACTGGTAAAATCCAAATGAACCTCGTATTAAAAACATGAAAACTTACGATTGGAAAACAATCGAGATTATCAGCAGAATTATATAATGTGGTGGAATATACTGATATACAAGATAACATATGCTTATAGGACAACAGAGGCCCCGGGACAGGCAGCTTCAATGCCACATATATCCCCAATGTCCATACTGAACTTTGGGACGAACGTGAAGAAATAATCATGATATATCACAGTTAAGATAACATAAGCCATCTTGTTATCACAGTGTGACTTAAGAAAATAGATCGTATGGTTCCCAGAATTATCACCGGTTAACGTATATCTTCTAATAAAAGTCTACAGCCTCTGCTCAATAAATTAACTAATAAATACTGGTATACTGAAGAACCTGAACGTCATACACGCTAGCAACAGTGTTCTCAATCACGTTAAAATGCACATTAATGTACATGTGTACATTTTGGTCATATTTACACTTCTTGTACATTACCTGTGAAATGGAGGAAGGTGAGATGTTGTCAGGTGTTTGTATATTAATCGTACGCGAAGCCTGTCACAATTATCTGACGGTGGCGGCGCAGGAGACGATTGTGACGGTGGCGGCGCAATAGACGGAAGTGACGGCACTAACGCCCGACGGGTTATAACACAAATAAACATATATTAGTGAGGATCCTTCCTCCTTGACGAACGACAACTGCCTGACGAGTCATTGTCCCAACCGCGAGGAACGTAAAGAAAACGACATGTCGCCACCTAGCGGCGACTATCTCAACCACCCAAATGACCCTACTGGTATTTGTGGTGATTGGGTACATTTCTGTGTGAATGAGAATCGTTGCAAAGGATTCGTAAATATCAGATTATTTGTGTTAATTGTCCAATGTACAGTGGTTACTGATTACCAATTTGTTGTGTTGGGGTTACCAATTAGTTGTTTTGTCCTAAATAAATAAATAAATAAATAAATAAATAAATAAATGTTTATTCAGGTAAGGTATATACATACAAGTGAGGTTACATTAATGGATCGAATTATAGGTAGAGCTAGTACATACAATGCCTAAAGCCACTATTACGCAATGCGTTTCGGGCAGACCTCCAATCAACAATGTTGTAAATGTTCCTTGCAGGGTGCTGGCACGTTGCAACTGCTTCTCAGGAAGATGAATGGGTAAACAGTAGGGGGGTGAAACCCATCGTCAGACAGTGCTGGTCCAACCCGTTATCACACTAGGCTGTTTAAAGCAGCAGCTGTCCTCCCCAGACGCATTCATCAATTTTAACATACTGTGTCTTAACATTCGGTTTGCTCTCATATATAAATCAATATTCTTATAAATAAAAATTTTATGTATAGTTTGGCGTAGGTTAGGTTAGGTGTTTAGGTTCTGTTGGTAATTATTTGTATTTATAAGTTCGTGGGTGAAGCATTTCTAGAATTGTGGTTCGAACAGAGGACGTGAGTGAAGCACTTGTTCCGGAAGTGTTCGGACGTCATCAGTTGTGACTCGTGTGTAAACCGCTTTTCATTCATAAACAGGGGCTTTGGCGGCTGTATTAAAGAGCTTGAATCTTTGTATGCGAGAACAAGTTGGAGAACGGGTTGCGCATTTATAGAGTGGGATTCGGATATAGGAAGAGAGCGCTGCAAATGTTCGAGAACAGATCGAATCAATTGAGTCGTGCGAAAAAATTATAATATATATATATATATATATATATATATATATATATATATATATATATATATATATATATATATATATATATATATATATTGTTGATAAACAGAGGATTTGTGGGTGGATTAACAAGCCATGATGACGAGGACAAACTACAGAGGAAGACGAATGGAATAAGTTTATTGAGGTATAAATACACAACAAAGAGATGAGATGGCTCCAGTTATGAGAGAGCGGTAGTGAGGCAGGAGGCAAGGCTCAGATCTTCCTTCAGTGTCGTGAATGACAGAGAGGCAGTGTGGTGGCCACCACAGCGGCCGAGCGGGTGTACAATAACAGAGAGGCAGTGTGGTGGCCACCACAGCGGCCGAGCGGGTGCACAATAACAGAGAGGCAGTGTGGTGGCCACCACAGCGGCCGAGCGTGGTGCACAATAACAGAGAGGCAGTGTGGTGGCCACCACAGCGGCGGAGCGTGGTGCACAATAACAGAGAGGCAGTGTGGTGGCCACCACAGCGGCCGAGCGGGTGCACAATAACAGAGAGGCAGTGTGGTGGCCACCACAGCGGCCGAGCGGGTGTACAATAACAGAGAGGCAGTGTGGTGGCCACCACAGCGGCCGAGCGGGTGTACAATAACAGAGAGGCAGTGTGGTGGCCACCACAGCGGCGGAGCGTGGTGCACAATAACAGAGAGGCAGTGTGGTGGCCACCACAGCGGCGGAGCGTGGTGCACAATAACAGAGAGGCAGTGTGGTGGCCACCACAGCGGCGGAGCGTGGTGCACAATAACAGAGAGGCAGTGTGGTGGCCACCACAGCGGCCGAGCGGGTGTACAATAACAGAGAGGCAGTGTGGTGGCCACCACAGCGGCGGAGCGGGTGCACAATAACAGAGAGGCAGTGTGGTGGCCACCACAGCGGCCGAGCGGGTGCACAATAACAGAGAGGCAGTGTGGTGGCCACCACAGCGGCCGAGCGGGTGCACAATAACAGAGAGGCAGTGTGGTGGTCACCACAGCGGCCGAGCGTGGTGCACAATAACAGAGAGGCAGTGTGGTGGTCACCACAGCGGCCGAGCGGGTGCACAATAACAGAGAGGCAGTGTGGTGGCCACCACAGCGGCCGAGCGTGGTGCACAATAACAGAGAGGCAGTGTGGTGGCCACCACAGCGGCCGAGCGTGGTGCACAATAACAGAGAGGCAGTGTGGTGGCCACCACAGCGGCCGAGCGTGGTGCACAATAACAGAGAGGCAGTGTGGTGGCCACCACAGCGGGTGCACAATAAACGAGGAATGTTGTTGCCAGAACTTAACTTGACACACACACACACACACTCCCACACTGCAATATATAGACGCTCCCTGCGCTAGTGCTACATGTACCCTTCACTCCTCCTCCTCTCCCACCCTCCCGTCAGACCCATTCCACCTGTCCCAACACCGCCATTGAATTCTCCTCAACCTATTCCTAGTCCGCCCATCGCTCCCATCATTTTTGCAGTTTGGATTAATTTCTTCCTCATCAGGGCTTTGCTTTTTTTTAAATTCCTCCTGGAGCCTTCCCTTTTCACACGCTTTATAAACTAATGCTGTGCTCTTCCTTGTTCCATCAAGCTATGCTGTGCATCTCGATTTCATCAAGCTATGCTGTGCATCTCGATTTCATCAAGCTATGCTGTACACCTCGATTTCATCAACATATGCTGTACTGTCTTTTTAACGTCAGCGTCTAGTCCTTCCTCGCTCTTGTCAACACATACTGAGCCCCAATGTCCCACCTACAGTGGAATACAGTGTGATATTTTCACAGTGGTATGAAAATTACCGTTTCTCACTGTACCATTCTCACCGTGGTGTAAACAGTGCCATTTTCACAGTGGGGGGATAAACTACCTATCTCACTGTGGGGTAAACATTCTTACAGTACTTCTCAACAGTCTTATTTGTGGATAATAAATTCCCATTGTTTACAGTGATTTCCTTACAAAATTAAAGCTTTGTTTGCTAATATTAGAAAAAATCACAAAAAAATTTGAAACCAATTTTAAATTTCCAATTTCCAGGAAACATGGTTTATAAAAATAGAAGTTCCTCTTCTTTTAATATTACGATCTACATCATATAAACAAGAGAGAATGATAAGCCTCAGGTCATAGCCCAAGTTTTAATTAGAAAGTTTGTATTTGCATCTCCAAAATTATGATAATATGTTTCTTTTATAACAACAGCACTAAAGGGTCTGGGTCTCTACACCAGGAAGCTCTCTGAGGAAGGAAATCAAAATTGGCTCAGAAAATTTAATAATGTATTTTTGTAGAAATGGTAAGCCTGGACGATGATTTTCTTTTTGAGAGATTTCAAGTAATTTTTGTTTTGTTCAATTCATCTAGCACCTGTTCTACTCTTCCTCATTTCTCCACTAATCAACGACTATTCACATATCACCTTTCTACCCTTTTCTAATTTCACAATCGACTACGTCAATCCATCTAATACATTTCCCTACTCTTTTTCCCAATTCCCCATTCCGCTACACTCAGTTAATTTTTGCTTGTTTCCCCTGCATTGTTCACAGATGTTTGTCCCTCGATTTCAGTTTATTTTGTGTATGGAACCCAGGGAATAGTTCAGATATTTTCTATTGTGGCTGTCATAATTTTAATAAGCTTTGCCTTGGAGTAAATGGGAGCGTTTGGGTGTTTATGAAGTGAGTGCATGTGAGTACATATACGTGAGATTGATTATCTCAAAATACCAATCTAGCAGTTTTGAATTTACGCCAGTCACATACGTAAGCAACTTATTGCAATGAATATTTATTCCAATGTTCTTCAACCCCATGATAGTTGCTATTGCATATTTTCCTTAGAGGAAACTGTTAGAGCAACGCTGGTGGATACTTCTCCCAAGGCGTGTCACCTTTATTGTTCCTGAAATGTCGAGAAGGTTTCAAGAAAATCACCAGCTTCCTCAGAAGCATTTAATCACGACTATTGACTGTCGACAAACAATACCCAGAACGACAGGCTAAAGTCTCGAGGCTTCCTCATCCACTTAAGAGGTGTGTGCAGCTGGTATGTGTCTGGGAGTCTGCTATGTGCAGCTTGTATGAGTATATGAGTCTGTATTGTGCTAGTATGCGTATTATGTATATGTATATGGTAGGCTGATAGTATGAGTTTATCTTCTGTTAATGTTATAATATATATATATAATAATATATAATATTTCATCATAAATATATAGAATACTAAACTCAACATATACAGCAAGACTAATATCAAATAACATATACAGCAGACGCAGAATACAGACTATGACTCATCAAGCGCACATTAGCAGATACCAGGGACAATACCAGCTGCCACAACACAGAAGGCTTAGACTCTATCACCCCCCCCGAGAGAGAGAGAGAGAGAGAGTGGAGGAGGAGAGAGGAGATAGAGGAGAGATGAGAGGAGAGGAGAGAGAGAGAGGTCTCCC
>WNGS01005997.1:19192300-19210329 GCA_020271785.1 Procambarus virginalis | reverse complement strand
AGAGAGAGAGAGAGAGAGAGAGAGAGGGGGAGAGGGGGAGAGAGAGGAGAGATGGAGAAGAGGGAGAGAGAGAGGAGAGAAGAGGGAGAGAGAGGGAGGAGAGGAGGAGAGAGAGAGGTAGAGAGATGTAGAGAGAGAGGGAGAGAAGGGAGAGAGAGGCGGTAGAGAGAGAGAGAAGAGAGAGGGAGAGAATAGAGAGAGAGGAGAGAGAGAGATAGAGGAGAGAGAGAGGAGAGAAGAAAGAGAGATAGAGAGAGAGAGAGAGAGAGAGTGAGAGAGGGGAGAGAGAGAGGGAGAGAGAGGGAAGAGAGGGAGAGAGTGAGAGAGGAGGAGTGGGAGAGAGGGAGAGAGAGAGATGAGATGAGGGGAGAGAGAGAAGAGAGAGAAGAGAGAGTGGGGGAGACAGAGGAGAAGAGGGGTAGAGGGAGAGAGGGAGAGAGGGATGAAGAGGGAGAGACGAGGGAGGAGGAGGGCAGAGAGAGTGGAGAGGATGGAGAGGGAGAGAGAGACGCGAGAGAGAGAGAGAGAGAGAGAGAGGCAGAGAGAGAGAGAGAGAGAGAGAAGAGAGAGAGAAGAGCGAGAGAGAGAGAATAATCTACCTGTCTAGTAAGCACGACCAGGGCAAGCCTGTGGGAGGCAATGGATATCACTACCAAAAACATCACACCATTTTTAGGTTGAATAAGCACCCACAGAGAAATATAATGACTCCATCCTCAGAGATGTCTCGTCTTTATAATGTCACTTTCCCGACACGCAGATGAGAGACACCAGGACGGGTGTCGGGAAAGTGACATTATCACTTTCACTCCGGAGGCTTCCGTCTCCGGACATTACAGAACCAGTTACAACTCTCCATCTACCCATCTGGACACAAGCTGACACGGGTTAATCTAGCCAAGCCTATTAACACCCACTTACCGTGTCAACAGTGCTGCAACTTACAGGCTGACAGCCGGAAACCAGTGACCCGTTGACCCACATGAACGACCTGTTCACCCACATGACGCCCATAGCTAAATTTAGCATCACTAAAGAGGACAAATTCTCAGACATGCGAATTTCAGAAAAAACAAAATTTATATTACCCAAAACGTATCTTGAATCTGTTTTATGGGACTTAGGTGGCTCAAGGCATATCTTAATAGGCTGATTGACTTGAAGATAAAAACATTGCATATAAATACTTAAATACAAATCTAGTTCAGAGAGTTTTGGCATTCTAAGTTACTTTTCTCAAACCAAGAGTTATACTTCGCTATAGGCGAGTGAATACTTTCATTCTACCTTCATATATCCCTCCAGCAGGTGTGTGGGGAACTTATGTAATGCTGCACAGTAGTGTCACAGGTGTGGGACGCCAGATGTGGGGTGATAGATCCTTGGGGGACGATGAAGGGGGGGGAGCCTCCTTGCCCAGACACACAGCAGGAAATGAGACGAGGTAATGCAATTTGGCAGAAGAGAGTATTGAGACGGGCGAAGGGGCAGAGGGTGAGATGCTGGGTGCAGAAGATGGAGTTACAGGAGTACGAGAGGATAAGAAGATGGAGCTGAAGGAGGAAGGAGGAAAAGTAGAAGACAAGATAAAATACGAAAGAGGAGAGAATAGTTGAAGAGTCAAACTATGAGCAGAGACTATTGTAGACATTTAATGTACTCATGTGCGAGTTAACTTCACTCTGTTACTAGATGTAACTCGAGTGTAATTGTTTATACGAGGCAATCCACCTCATACGTGGTGAGAGAAGCCCGTCACATGAGTTGACGTGTGTGATGCCTCGAGTGCCACGTGATCTGAGCCAGCCTATCGTAGGCCTTCCCCATGCACAAGGTCCCTATTTTGAGATTAACCACTTTGACCACTATGCTTGTTCAGACCATCGCCCTCACGGTGCAGGCAAAGTGCTCACAGCTGTTCTTAGGAAACAGTGAGCGGCAGACAGGTGTCCCACGTGTTAGAGAGGTCATGTGTGAGGTACGACTCTCGTCTCACTGTGCTTCTTGCTCCACTCATCTCGCTCCACCTCCTCCACATCCACGTAATTACGTTCCACCTCTCGGCTCGCGAAACATGTTAGGTGCGTTTTCTTTCATTTTATGCCTCTGTCTACATAGCAATTAATAGATACCGCGAACCTATGTTGTGGGTGTGGTTCTGTTGTTCTGAACTGTTGTGGGTGGCATTCTGCATGAATCAGTGCCTGGCCTAAGCCAAGAGACCTCGATTACCCCTAACAGGCTTACTATCTCCAACCACTGTTCAGCTCAACATATGATAGCTTGAACGTGCTTCCTTGAAACAGAGAGAAGGAAGACGTAGTAATGAAGGTGGAATAAGTGAAAAATTAGGATAAAAGCGGAAAGGAAGATGGAAGAGATGCGGAGAAACGGAAGAGAGTATGAAAGCTGAAACTAGGGGGGAATAGAAGGTCATGATAGGTAGGCAGAGAGAACAGAAGATAGAAGATTATAGGTACTTTCAGAGACACGAGACGGGAAAGTGGTTGTGAGGGAAGCGGAGGAAGTTGAGGGATACTGTGAGGGTAATAATGTAGAGATGGAAGGAGGGTGGTGGATGAGGGAGGCAGGAGGGTGGTGGATGAGGGAGGCAGGAGGAGAGGCGGTGGTTGAGGACGGCAGGAGGAGGGTGGTGGATGAGGATGGTGGAGGAGGAGGAGTGGTGGATGAGGGAGGCAGGAGGAGGGTGGGGAGAGTGAGGAGAGGTTAAACGTAATGTTATTTAAAGTCAGTGAGATGTCAGAGCCTTGGAGGCACTCTAGAGGAGGGTAGGAGAAAGAGAAAAAGAAATAAAGAGAAATAGAAATAAAGAGAAAAAGAAATAAAGAGAAAGAGAATTAATAACATAATAACCAAGGAAACTACAGAAGGCCTATATTACCCATACGTGGCAGCTCCTATTTATATCCCCCCACAAACTCATTCATATATTCATGTCTAACCTGCGCTTGAAACAATCCACGAATCCCGCGCGTATTATATGTTACCCGGCAATTTATCTCACAAATCCACAACCCTTGTTAACAAGCCTCAGCATGGATCCAGGTGGTTTCTAAATCAAAACTAATCCAATTTAGTTCCATTGTTTCGTGTTCTGTTAAATGTTGATATACTTAATACCATATATACTATATCTATCTTGTTATGCTCACTCATCCACTTGTTCACATCAGTCATATCACCTCTAACTCATATCGCCTTTCTGATGAATGTAAATTAGACTTTTTAAAATTCCCTTCATATGGAAAGTTCCTAATTGGTGGGGAGAAGTTTGTTCATTGTATGGTGGATGCGTTCTAGTGAATTGTTTATGTCCATTCTATATAATGGCGAGCTTAACCTTAACTGTGTCATCTAAATAGGGCCTAACAAGAGCAAGGAGCAGCTGAAGAACACCACAAAGTGTTTTATTGCCCGCGCTTCCGGAAATAAATCCCAGTATCTTATTTGCCTTATTTTGAACATTTATGCATTGATTTTTTGGCTTTAAATTCTTAATAAATATGACCCCCAGAAAGAAAGAGAAAAAAGAAAAACAGAAAGAAAAAAATAACAAAAAGAAAAATAAGTATAAAAAATAAAGACAAAAATAAAGAAAAAGGAAAAGAAAGTGAAAAGAGAAAGAAAGAAAAATAAAGAAATGGGAAGGAGATGGCAGATCACATTTGCGGCTGAGAAGACACAAGCGATGATGATAAGTACTGCACATTGCATATCGTACAGGCCAGCAAATGGGTGGCAAAACCCTTGAGTTCACAGATGAAACTGACATTTTGAGAATGACGTTTGACTCTGCAATGGCAGTGAGGAGCCACGTGCTTACCCTAGGCCGAAAGGCAGCTAGACAACTTCCAGTCCTGCGCCTCATCACTATTGTTCTTGACAGCAGGGTCTGCAAAATCTTGTATGAAGCACAAGTTCGCTCCCATCTTGGGTATGTACCCCTCACCTGGACTGCTTCCCCTCCATTAAGCATCAGATTTTTGGACTGAGTGGAGAGCCGTTACCTTGAGGTTACCTTGAGGGATTTTCGGGGCTTAGCGTGCCTACGGCCCGGTCGTTGACCAGGCCTCTTGGTTGCTGGTCTGGTCAACAGGCCGTTGGACGCGGCTGCTCGCAGCCTGACGTATTAGTCACATTGATCAGGTATCCTTTGGAGGTGCTTGACAAGTTCTCTCTTAAGCACTGTGGACCTTGACCGTGATCTTGGCCGTGCAAGAAGTCTTGACCGTGATCTCTAGTCATGACCAAGTCAAGACTAGGATGGTCTGAACATCAAAGTCTGCAACACCGTCGTGACGTTGGTGGTCTTACTGTTATGTACAAAGCCCACATTCTGAAAGTTCTGCAACTGGACTTGTGATCCTGTGGTCCTGGGTTCGATCCCAGGCGCCGGCGAGAAACAATGGGCAGAGTTTCTTTCACCCAATGCCCCTGTTACCTAGCAGTAAAATAGGTACCTGGGTGTTAGTCAGCTGTCACGGGCTGCTTCCTGGGGGTGGAGGCCTGGTCGAGGACCGGGCCGCGGGGACACTAAAAGCCCCGAAATCATCTCAAGATAACCTGGCCCAGTTTCGTGAACAACCAGTAGCTGGCACACGTAACACTAGGCTCTTAGAAACTTGAACATCCTTATGCTGGAAGTGCCTTTCTCAAGAACATTACTCCATCACCGACCATTTCACTTCCTAGATTCCTCGGCTGACTCATCTGGAACGTATTACCCAACAGGTTGAGACATCAGGTCCACCGGTCACATGAAGGCTCTGGCTATGAGCTCATCTTGTTCCATATATGACTGTTAAAAAACTTTATTCCTAATGATGCATATAATGAGCTCATGAAATAAATGGGTCTCTAGGAGCAGGCTTCAACTGAGCTGAAGTAGAATTACAACCCTTGCTTGCACTTTCACCTGGTTCCTCCACCAATAGCCATAAATGAACCCTAGTCTTAGTTAACAAAAAGTGAAAGTAAAGAAAGAAATAAAGTTAAAGAAAAAGAGAAGAAAGGAAGAAAACGCTCAAATTTATATATAAATATTAATACTGTATCTTGCACTTAAAGTCGTGAATAGACGATAACAGGTCGGTAGTAAACCAGGCGAAGTTACTTGTTATAATGACAAGAGAAACAAAACTCCACAATGAGTTAGTTTTCGGACAACGAACCGAGAATCCACGAAGGCTCTGATGGGGATAATGAGGCATTAATACCTCTAATTACCGGGCTCTAACGAGGCAGATGAATGCCTCCTCCCTACTGAAGGGTAGTCGACCTCGCTCACCCCCCCTAGTCAGGGAGGAACTAGGTCCCTGCTTGTGTCAGAGTGTAGATTATACACATATTCCCTTATATCCCCGGTGATTGGTGGTGGTGCTTGTTGAGGTTAGTTTGAGGAGGAGGACACGAAGTCTGCTAGATGGATCCCAAAACACAGGAGCCTTGCTGTACTGTGTGTGTGTGTGTGTGTGTGTGTGTGTGTGTGTGTGTGTGTGTGTGTGTGTGTGTGTGTGTGTGTGTGTGTGTGTGTGTGTGTGTCCCACGGGCCTCAACAATCCTGCCTCTCTCCTGGGCTCCATCAATGGAGAGTAAGTGCATATATTCGAGACAGATGTCAGCGGAGTGTTAATTATTTGCTTTTGCTAATGGACATGCTGTATAATTACGCTGTTTAAATGTTTTAATCCAATTATAATTTGACGAAATAACTGTTCAAAAAAATTATTATATCGCATCATTTAGACTTTTCGTAAACACTAATTATTTGATGCCATTTAGACGTATTTACCTGTCAGTTAAGTGACATGATAATGCCTCATTGTACTGCGTCCTCTGAAGGCAGAGCGAGTCATGTCAAACTTGGGTTTGACATGACTTACTCTTGTCAGCTGCACACTGAAGCGTGTGTGCAGCCGCAGACCATGATGCAACCACCAGGCTTAGGAAGCTTACTGTTGGACGCAGATGGCTTCTCAACCCAACACCAACAGTAACAGTAACAGCAGCAGTAACAGCAACAGTAACAACAACAGCAGCAGTAACGACAACAGAGCCTTAGCATCACCAAAGTTTCCGTTCGCATTACATCAAGTTAAAATTTGCAAATATTTACATCAACCAAGATTAATAATACAAGTTTTTTTTACTGACAACCAGATAATATAACTGATATAGTCTGTAAATGACCTTCCCGCTCGCTATTTAATGGAAAGATCTGTCAGATAAAACAACTAATGCACGAGATATTCTAGCAGTGGGGTCATTAGGCCGAGTAACAGGTCCTAATTAGCAAATATTAGAGATTCAATTTGAATCCATTTTCTGACAAATGAACATTGTCCTCTACCATTCGTACGCTCTGGCTAACCAAAATCACTTCAGTTGAACTCTTGTCCAATCGCGAGAACGGGCTTTGCTGAAGTACCATGGCTGACTGCGGTAACAGGGTACCTCAAGGGCGGAATACCATGGCTGGCTGCGGTAACAGGGTACCTCAGGGGCGGAGTACCATGGCTGGCTGTGGTGCCACTGTACCTGTAGCGGAGAGACAGTTACCACAGAACTCTGACGAGGACCAGCTCTCATTCTCCCCACTCATGAAGCAGCAGCAGCCGTCAACGGGATGCCACAGGTCCCGTTGACAGGCTGGTGCACCGTAACTCAATTACAACTTAAGAGCCCTAATCTACTTGTCCAACTTCGCCATGCACTAAACGAAGAGGAACGTGCTTCGGGTCGTCATAAATGGTGCAGGGCGTCGTCATCCCGGCGTTTAACTGGCGAGGCAAATGGGGTGAAATACCGACATAATGAAGGCTGTGTCAATGGCTGACAGCCGAGTGTCGAAGGCTGACAGCCGGGTGTCGAAGGCTGACAGCCGAGTGTCGAAGGCTGACAGCCGAGTGTCGAAGGCTGACAGCCGAGTGTCGAAGGCTTACAGCCGTGTTTCGAAGGCCAATAGACAAGTGCCAGAGCTTTACAGCTTCGTGTTGTACGTCCGAGGGCCCCATGGTGAAGCTGCATACTTAATGACCGGTCTCGCGTACGTGGTATACAGTAATCTAAGTGACTCCTTATCGAGGTTCTTATTGGTTGTTCAGATGCTGCCCAAGTTCAGAGCCTGCTGCTGACATTGTTCTGCTTGGACTTATTTCTGTGGTAAGATTTAACGTTATTTCTGGAACCAATCGTATTGGCGTATGCCTTTCCATTGGAGACTTTCAGCGCCGTGGAGAGGGGGGACCTGCTTCCTGGGTAACAGCTTCTCCCCCGATTCAACCTACCCTGGCTTTGCGCCCTGGTGAGGCCACTCCAGACCGACAACCAGAACGCAACTCCATAGTCTCCTGAGACTGATGGATGCCTACTACTACTATTTCTGGGATATAGTTCCCTTCACTGACCCCGCCGACTCCCGTTCCATACTTCATACCTTTACACTTGCAGGTGTTTAATTCCAGTAACCATGCATAGGACCTACTATCCAGCCTGCTTAGGTCTCCACTGGTCTGCTGCTTTGTATTTATTTTGTATCAGTTGCATATATTTATATAATAGAGTTCTTTCCAGCGATAAGGTCATTGGCATAGAAGTTGAATAGTAACAGTTACAGAACAGATCATTGAGAAACCTTGTTACCATACCTTAGTACGAGTATTAGTCTCTCATTCCCGACAAACACACAAAGAAACTACGACGTTGATACAACGTTCGAACAAGTTTTAACACCTAACCAGTTATAACAACCAATATAGCAAGTTGTAACAACGTTCTAATACGTCATAAACACGTTAAGCCAAGATGTAACAACTTTATTACAAGTTGTAACAAGCGGAAAATAGAGACAGTTTCGGTTTGTGTTTCCAGGGTTGTGACTCAGTTTCCAGTTAGGTGCTCTCTCACAAATCTAAGTTCTTTTCACGTTATCGCGTGTATAAATATCGGTCCTTAAAAACTTTAACAGCGTTATGCTGGAAGTGTCTCTCTCAAGGACATCACCCGATTAGCGATCACTTCGCTTCCTACATTCCTCGGCTGACTCGCATCTGGAACTTTTTGCTCAACAGGTTGAGACACAAGAGATCAGGTACTCACTAGTATCTGATCATTTTATGATCAGGTACTAGGTGCAGATGTATTACAGGTATTAAATGCAAGATCAAGGATTATAGCTCCTGTCTCCGACTTCCAAACATTCTGATTAAATGCTGCTGTCTCTTAAGCTCATGTTTTTCTTAATGTATAGAAAATATATTTTATTTTCTTATTTGTATACTGAGTTAGCTTTATTCACTTCTTCGTCTAACACATTCTGTATATTTACAATTGTCATTGGGAACGTTATATTTGTCATTTCTGAGATCTATAGTTGTTTCTAGTTTTCATTTGTTTCTTATAGTTTTGCTGTGTCTAGACACAGCTTCTTCATCTACTATATTTGTTTCGCCTTAAAATCATGTATGTCGTTATCATGTCCTCTCAAATATTTTTCTCTTCAAGTGAGCTGAGGTCAAGTTCCCTTCGTCTTTTCTCGCGGCTTAGATCAATCAGCTCCGAATCGAGTCTTGTTTCACATCTCTGGCCTCGACTTGTTTTGATTAATAACTTTTTTCAAATGGGAGAGCCACACTGCGGCTGCATATATAACGGAGGGTCTCTTGTAGGTGTACACAGGACCCGAAATGCTTTCTCTTCCAAACCTCATAACTTTGCATTTGGCTGGGTTAAAGTCCAGCAGCCATTTCTCAGACCCCCTTCTGGAGTGTGTCAAGACCCTATTGGAGAACATTACGGTACCTCTGTATCTATTCTCATAGTTTTAATCTATTCTCATAGTTTTGCATGTACTGATGGTGGTGCGATCGGTTCCCGGTCCGAGCAACCAGGGAGCCGGTATAGTCACCTTCCGGTCCCTTCTCATCCTAAACTCCTGGGGCCAGATTCACGAAAGCACTTACGCAAACACTTACGAACCTGTACATCTTTTCTCAATCTTTGGCGGCTTTGTTTCCAATTATTAAGCAGTTAATGAGCTCCGAAGCACCAGGAGGCTGTTTATAACAATAACAACAGTTGAATGGGAAGTTTTCATGCTTGTAAACTGTTTAATAAATGTAACCAAAGCCGTCAAAGATTGAGGAAAGATGTACACGTTCGTAAGTGCTTTCGTGAATCTGGTCCCTGTCTCTTCTGGCCAGAAGAGCTGCGGAAGCCTCTCAGTATGGCGCCCATATACCAAGCGTCGAGGCCTGAACGAACATCTTCAATTCCCTCTCCTGATATAATGCGTCTTTGTTGCTGAATGAGCCACAATCTGCGCTCGATATTAGAATTAATGTCGTTTAAGACGAGCAAATGACAATTACAGCCCCGAGACGGACTCAAGGGGCGAGGCTTGTAGTACCCCGGAGGGGGGTATCAGGGAGGTCAACAGATTAATGATCATTGAGAGTGTATTAAGAAGGTAAGGGTGAGGTGGGCGAGGGGGTATGGGGAGCGTGATTAGAAGGGGCCGGTGTAGGCAGCACTGAAGGTGACAGAGAGGAAGGGAAGGGAGGACAGAGAAAGGGAGAACGGGAAGGGAGCAGCGAGGGACGTGAGGGGAGACTTAATAGGATAATAGAACGTGACAATGGTCCATAACGAGAGTGGGAGAGTAGGGATCACAAGGAGAGGATGGGAGGGAGGGAAGGAATGGAGGAAGTAGAAAGAAATGCAAGTAAGGGAGCGGAGGAAGGGATCGAGGGAAGGAAGAATGGAAGGATAGAGGGACAGAAAAAAAATGGGATGGAAGGAAAAGGGGATAACGACAGAGAGGGGGAGTTGGGGGGGGGTGGAGACATCACTCAGGAAGAGACCATAACAGGCTGGTGGATGAGATCGAATGCTAGACATGACGCAGGTCGTCCTGGAAAAAGATGGCCAGGGGGGTGTAAGCTTGACTTCATCTATGAGTCAATTTTTGTCCATGTGTTAGGTGTTAACACACATGCTGAGGGAGCAGAGTGTGGTAGTAGGGTGAGGAGGAAAGGTGGGGAAGTCGGATTGATTGATTGATTGATAAATATTAAGCCACCCAGAAGGTGGCACGGGCATGAATAGCCCGTAAGTGGTGGCCCTTTTGAGCCATTACCAGTATCAAGAGCTGATACTGGAGATCTGTGGAGGTGCAACTGCACCCTGCGTGACGGGAGACGTCTCCTGTGAATGTGTCCAAGATGGAAGTCGGTTGACGGAGTTAGTTATATATGCTAAGGTGACGTAGTAGGATGAGAAGGGACCGGAAGGTGGCTATACCGGCTCCATGGTTGCTCTGACCGGGAACCGATCGCACCACCATCAATACATGCAACAATTTATGCATTACAAATTGGAATATTACCGTCTGCATGATTATTTTTTCCCCCATTTAATTTTTATTTCGTTTAACTTCATTTCTGGCGAAGTGTGCCTCTGGCGTCGGTCGGTTGCGAACGTTATATAGATTGCCGTCGTGCATGATTGCAATGCTTATTGCCGAGTTGAAAAGTATACTTCCCTGTGCATGATTTACACGTCTTTCTGGCGTAAGACGTCTGGTTACGTTTTTTCTTCAGATACGTCTATGGACGAGAAGGCACCTGGAACCTTGTCGTTATATGTGGTGGGGTGAGGGGGGGGAGGAGGAATAGGTTGTTATTGGAAGGTGGGATGGTTCTAAGAAGAACACCCACGGTTCTTCGTTTGGGTTCTACTTGTTCCTCGGAGGGGGGAGGGGCTCTTTATCTCTCAGGGGAGGGGGGACGGGGGACGGGGGGTAACCTCATCTCTCAGGGGGGCCACTCTTTATCTTTCAAGGGGTTGACATCCTTATCTTTCAGGGGGTTCACATCCTCATCTTTCAGGGGAGGCATCCTTGTCTTTCAGGGGGTTCACATCCTCATCTTTCAGGGGAGGCATCCTTATCTTTCAGGGGGTTCACATCCTCATCTTTCAGGGGAGGCATCCTTATCTTTCAGGGGAGGCATCCTTATCTTTCAGGGGCACTCTTTATATTTCATATAAAATTACATTTTTTTTGTACTTTTCTTATTGCATATTAAATGTAAAATCAGGGTAATGTTTGTTTTTGACGCAAGATATTATTACCGCAAATTAAAATTCTTTAAATTCAAATGAAAATTTCATGTTATCTATATAAATCAATTTTGAAAACGCGAGTTTGTGTCCGGAATGCCTTTGGAAGCAGTTGACCAGCATACAGTCAGTGTTAGCATGAAGGTAAAGGAACTCCAGGAAGAGGGCACTGGCAGTATGTTGTTGTTATAGATTCAGCTACTCTGAACAAGTTCCAAGTAGCACGGGCTATAGTGAGCCCGTAACTTACCTGGCACAGGAGCTGGGCAAGAAGCACGGGCTATGGTTAGCCTCGTGGACGGGAGATGTCTCCCGAGCACTGGCAGTAAGTAGGTTCACCTTAAACTGACTTAAGGATGGGTGAGGGGGGGGGGGATTAAGGGAAGGGTTAAGAGGGAGGCTGATCAACTGCTACGTCACAAGGAAGATGTTAGATCACAAACAACATCTCATAGATGTTGCTTTTCCCCCTCTCACTTAAGTTGCAGTAATAAACTCCTCTTTGCCTTAATTACTTTGTCTAGGGGTCAGGGGGAGGGAGGGATTATCAGTGGAAAGCGCCAAGCTATTACGACTATACAGCACTTGGAAGGGGTCAGGATAAAGATTTGGGATGGGACGGGGTGAAGGAATGGCGCCCAACCACTTGGACGGTCGTGGATTGAACGCCGACCTGCATGAAGGGAAACCGTGGCTCTACCGTCCAGCCCAAGTGGTTGGGTTAGGGGTCAGGGAAAACCATATAAATCTCCCGATCAGTTTACTGTTAACATTATAGTAGCAGAAGTCAACAGTCAGCCTATACATAAACATGAACTACAAAGATTTACAGGTTAAAAGTACTTAAAGTGCACTTGACCATAGCGAGATACACTTAAACTATCACAAACTCTAAGCCTCTCTGAACATCAACGAAACTGAGTCACTGCGGACATCAACAAAACAAGATATACACTGTTGTCCACACAGTAGTCATCATCTTACCTTACCACAGGTCACAGTTTGACCAACTCATATTATAATACAAGAATAAGGATATATAACTAGTATCGAAGATCTTACCTTGACACGACATCTGTCAGACCTCATCATCCCACTGACTTCCAAGGTCTGACTAACGAGCAAGAAGTAAAGACACTTAATACAACCATTACAAGTGTCCTATTCTTTACTCTTCTCTAAATACAGCATTTTCCGTGATAACTACACTCTAAAATGGTAAGTATTCCGATCTGAACATGGGCAGATATTCACTCCTGGTTAAATATATTAAAGGTTATAATATTTTATACCTATGTTAGGATTGGTAGCTCTGAGAAACATCAGTAACTGACAAAAATAAGCACACACACACACACACACTTTACCAGTTAATTGACAGTTTAGAGGCAGGACCAAAGAGCCGAAGCTCAACCCTCGCAAACACAACCAGGTGAGTACAAAAGGTGAGTACACACACACACAACATAACTGAAGAGTATTTAAGGCTCATCTTTTTCCTAAATTTATAAGGACTTAGTGAATAGTAGATAATTGATAATAAACATAATCGTGTGTGAGAGAGATGTACTATTTCAGTACACGGTGACCTTGTGGTCTAGATATGACCTTCAACACTAGGAGTTCTGGGGGGACCCAGGTGGACCCAGGGGGACCCAGGTGGACCCAGGGGGACCCAGGTGGACCCAGGGGGACCCAGGTGGACCCAGGAGGAACCCTTGAGACTCGACCTTGTTCTTCACCTAGACAACGCTGGGTACCTCGGCTTGGTATATACCATGCCGTGAAAATAACATTATAAGTAACTTATATACTGTATCAGATCATATTCTTACCTCTATCTGCCTCTATTCCATCATCGCTTCATATAATTTGATTAATCAGATTTGTGCTTTTGGAATGCAAATTCTGCAAAGACAAAGCACAGGAAGAAAACGTAAAAATGCAGAGGAAGATGAGGTGGTGGATGAAGAACAGCAAAAGAGAGATGAAGAAGATTATTAAGAAAATGATATGAGAAAAATATTGCATATCAACCTTAATATTATTAAAAAAAACTGACGAGTTAGGATACACAACATATATGAAATTATGGCCTTATGGTGACTTTTTCTGAGTTGCCACCACACGTCTCTGAGGCTCCCATGGTTTTGTTGAGAGAGCCAGGTGAGGCAGGCGTTGGTGTGTGAGGGAACCAGGTGAGAAAGGCTATGGTGTGAGGGAGCCAAGCAAGGCAGGCTATGGTGTGAGGGAGCCAAGCGAGGAAGGCTATGGTGTGAGGGAGCCAGGTGAGGCAGGCTTTGGTGTGTGAGGAAGCGCAAGGAGGGTCCTGTACAGCGCCCACCACACCTTCCTCTCTCACAATAATGTTGGACTCTCCTGTGAGAGCACGAAGTCAAGCGACCAGGGGCTCGACGGAGGCTGCCTTTGAAGTGTTGGTAGCCCGGAACAGTACCAGTTGTACGGTGATGTACCGTCATCCTCCTGGACGGCCATTGTTCCATAACGTACGGTACGATTGTCTCTGCGGTACAGGACGGGGGAAAACATTTGATTTCGTTGCCATTATCTGGACTCTAGTGCCATGTCTCAGTGTCTAAGACACACTGAGACATGCATAGTTAACAGTGTTCAGCCTCCTCAAGGCTGTCTGAACTACACAAGAGGTTGTAATATTCCACATTGTCCTCAGTGGTCCAATGTCAACGATCCTTAGTGATGATGTTCATCATGAATGTTAAATATTTATTGCATCAATTTTTCTTTAGGATATTGACTGCAATATTCATAGAATATTAACTGTAATTGTAATTTAAATATAGCCGTTTTGTATATTATATATATATATATATATATATATATATATATATATATATATATATATATATATATATATATATATATATTAGTATATTTTGGTAGCAGTCTTTCCTGTAGACATATGTTATTAAATATGACCGAAAAAGTAAGATTAATAATTCTAACACGAATTTTCTCAATTTTCCTTATGTTTGTTTTTACTGATGACGGTAAATGAAAAATCAATTCTCCAAAATTCATTCTTTATTTCTTAGTCTGACGCGACACTTGAGCGCGTTTCGTAAAACTTATTACATTTTCAAAGACTTTAGTTACACACACACAGAACAACTATAACTGAACAGAGTTTAAACAGCTTTTCTTTTTTATACCTGCATTTGGGTGAGGTGACATGTTACAATGGTTTGGGGTGAGGTGAGAACAAACACAGAACACGAAACAATGGGTATAAGCTAAAGGGAAGAATAGATCTGTAACTGCAGAAGGCCTATTGGCCCGTATTTCTTGATGTTTCTATATTGGAGCGGAGTCTTGAAGTGGGTAGAATATAGTTGTGCGTTAATTGGCTGTTGATTGCTGGTGTTGACTTCTTGATGTGTAGTGCCTCGCAGATGTCAAGCCGCCTGTTGTCGCTGTATCTATCAATGATTTCTGTGTTGTTTGTTAAGATTTCTCTGGTGATGGTTTGGTTGTGGGAAGAGATTATATGTTCCTTGATAGAGCCCTGTTGCTTATGCATCGTTAATCGCCTGGAAAGAGATGTTGTTGTCTTGCCTATATATTGAGTTCTTTGGGGCTTACAGTCCCCAAGTGGGCATTTGAAGGCATAGACGACATTGGTCTCTTTCAAAGCGTTCTGCTTTGTGTCTGGAGAGTTTCTCATGAGTAGGTTGGCAGTTTTCTTGGTTTTATAGTAAATCGTCAATTGTATCTTCTGATTTTTGTCTGTAGGGATAACGTTTCTATTAACAATATCTTTCAGGACCCTTTCCTCCGTTTTATGAGCTGTGGAGAAGAAGTTCCTGTAAAATAGTCTAATAGGGGGTATAGGTGTTGTGTTAGTTGTATCTTCAGAGGTTGCATGGCGTTTCACTTTCCTTCTTATGATGTCTTCAATGAAACCATTGGAGAAGCCGTTGTTGACTAGGACCTGCCTTACTCTACAGAGTTCTTCGTCGACTTGCTTCCATTCTGAGCTGTGGCTGAGAGCACGGTCGACATAAGCGTTAACAACACTCCTCTTGTACCTATCTGGGCAGTCACTGTTGGCATTTAGGCACATTCCTATGTTTGTTTCCTTAGTGTAGACTGCAGTGTGGAAACCTCCGCTCCTTTCCATGACTGTTACATCTAGAAAGGGCAGCTTCCCATCCTTCTCCATCTCGTAAGTGAAACGTAACACAGAATTCTGCTCAAACGCTTCTTTCAGCTCCTGCAGATGTCTGACATCAGGTACCTGTGTAAAATGTCGTCAACATACCTGCAGTATATGGCCGGTTTCAAGTTCAAGTCGACTAAGACTTTTTCCTCAATAGTACCCATGTAGAAGTTTGCAAACAGGACGCCTAGGGGAGAACCCATAGCGACCCCATCTACTTGCTTATACATGTGCCCATCCGGGCTCAAGAAGGGTGCCTCCTTAGTACAAGCTTGGAGTAGTTTCCTCAGGATATTTTCTGGCATGTCAAGGGGAGTACAGGCCGGGTCTCGATACACTCGGTCCATTATCATCCCGATTGTTTCATCCACAGGTACGTTGGTGAACAGTGATTCTACGTCCAACGATGCTCTTATCCCTGTAGCCCGTGTTCCCCGCAGTAAGTCAACAAATCCTTCGGGGATTTCAGGCTGAAGTTGCACGGGACATAAGGAGTCAGTAAGCCGTTGAGTCGTTTCGCCAGTCTGTACGTGGGTGTGGGTACTTCGGCCAATTATCAGCCAGATACCCACACCCACGTACAGACTGGCGAAACGACTCAATGGCTTACTGACTCCTTATGTCCCGTGCAACTTCAGCCTGAAATCCCCGAAGGAATTTGTTGACTTACTGCGGGGAACACGGGCTACAGGGATAAGAGCATCGTTGGACGTAGAATCACTGTTCACCAACGTACCTGTGGATGAAACAATCGGGATGATAATGGACCGAGTGTATCGAGACCCGGCCTGTACTCCCCTTGACATGCCAGAAAATATCCTGAGGAACTACTCCAAGCTTGTACTAAGGAGGCACCCTTCTTGAGCCCGGATGGGCACATGTATAAGCAAGTAGATGGGGTCGCTATGGGTTCTCCCCTAGGCGTCCTGTTTGCAAACTTCTACATGGGTACTATTGAGGAAAAAGTCTTAGTCGACTTGAACTTGAAACCGGCCATATACTGCAGGTATGTTGACGACATTTTTACACAGGTACCTGATGTCAGACATCTGCAGGAGCTGAAAGAAGCGTTTGAGCAGAATTCTGTGTTACGTTTCACTTACGAGATGGAGAAGGATGGGAAGCTGCCCTTTCTAGATGTAACAGTCATGGAAAGGAGCGGAGGTTTCCACACTGCAGTCTACACTAAGGAAACAAACATAGGAATGTGCCTAAATGCCAACAGTGACTGCCCAGATAGGTACAAGAGGAGTGTTGTTAACGCTTATGTCGACCGTGCTCTCAGCCACAGCTCAGAATGGAAGCAAGTCGACGAAGAACTCTGTAGAGTAAGGCAGGTCCTAGTCAACAACGGCTTCTCCAATGGTTTCATTGAAGACATCATAAGAAGGAAAGTGAAACGCCATGCAACCTCTGAAGATACAACTAACACAACACCTATACCCCCTATTAGACTATTTTACAGGAACTTCTTCTCCACAGCTCATAAAACGGAGGAAAGGGTCCTGAAAGATATTGTTAATAGAAACGTTATCCCTACAGACAAAAATCAGAAGATACAATTGACGATTTACTATAAAACCAAGAAAACTGCCAACCTACTCATGAGAAACTCTCCAGACACAAAGCAGAACGCTTTGAAAGAGACCAATGTCGTCTATGCCTTCAAATGCCCACTTGGGGACTGTAAGCCCCAAAGAACTCAATATATAGGCAAGACAACAACATCTCTTTCCAGGCGATAACGATGCATAAGCAACAGGGCTCTATCAAGGAACATATAATCTCTTCCCACAACCAAACCATCACCAGAGAAATCTTAACAAACAACACAGAAATCATTGATAGATACAGCGACAACAGGCGGCTTGACATCTGCGAGGCACTACACATCAAGAAGTCAACACCAGCAATCAACAGCCAATTAACGCACAACTATATTCTACCCACTTCAAGACTCCGCTCCAATATAGAAACATCAAGAAATACGGGCCAATAGGCCTTCTGCAGTTACAGATCTATTCTTCCCTTTAGCTTATACCCATTGTTTCGTGTTCTGTGTTTGTTCTCACCTCACCCCAAACCATTGTAACATGTCACCTCACCCAAATGCAGGTATAAAAAAGAAAAGCTGTTTAAACTCTGTTCAGTTATAGCTTTCTGTGTGTGTGTAACTAAAGTCTTTGAAAATGTAATAAGTTTTACGAAACGCGCTCAAGTGTCGCGTCAGACTAAGAAATAAAGAATGAATTTTGGAGAATTGATTTTTCATTTACCGTCATCAGTAAAAACAAACATAAGGAAAATTGAGAAAATTCGTGTTAGAATTATTAATCTTACTTTTTCGGTCATATTTAATAACATATATATAATATATATATATATTATATATATAATATAATTATATATATATATATATATATATATATATAATATATTATATTATAAATTCTTCAGATTCTAACCAAAACAAATATTCAAATTTAAGCATTATTTAGTTATCAATTTATTGAGGAAACAGGCCTGCATTACTGGGTATAATACTTCTAACTGATTTAATATTCTCAAGAAGAATTGGTCATCTTGTGATCAAATTTGAACTAATATAGTAACGGGTTATTTTTAGACAGCATGTTTTTTTAATGAGATGATATAGGAATCACACAATTTGCTATCCTGCGTTTCCTGGCAA
>WNGS01005997.1:19174759-19185842 GCA_020271785.1 Procambarus virginalis | reverse complement strand
AAACCATGGGATCTTAAAATAAAAACACAAAAAGAAAGTCTGATTTTTCATGCAATTTCACTTCCTAACAACCCTCCTCCCCCCCCCCGTCCCATCCCAAATCGTTATCGAGACCCTTTCCAAGTGCTATCGTAATGACTTGTGATATCCCCTGATAATTCACTTCCATTCTCTAGTCATCAAATTTAGTGTATAATTGATGAGTCTCTCACGCCGGGTCATGTTGATGTTGAGCTGAAGTCCTGGCAGCCTTGAAGGTCATTGAGGCCATCAGTAACCTATTAAAATAACCTGCAAGTATTATTTGACTCTGGACAAAGTTCAAAACATAAGTAAACTCAATATGTAGTGAGAACGAGGTGTAATATCCCTTAAATTCTCCTCTTTATTGCAATCAATCTTTTTGATATTGCTATTTAGGACAAACAAAATGATCACCGATCGCATGCAAAATAGCAGTTGATATAGCAGGTGTCGACATGAGTTAGAGTTAACGGTGTGTTCGCATAGTGAGGGAACCGAAAGCTGAATAGTGTTGGCGTGAAAAAAGAGGCAAAACTGTGTCAGCTGGTAATCTGTCTGCCTGTAGTGTCAGACCTTCTTCTGGATTCCAGGTCATTATGTGAGCAGTTTTGGCTCAAAAATAATACTTCTGTGATAATTTGGGGTCAGGTATAGGTCTTGGACCATGTATAAGCCTGGGTCAGGTATAGGTCTTGGACCATGTATAACCTGGGTCAGGTATAGGTCTTGGACCATGTATAACCTGGGCCAGGTATAGGTCTTGGATCATGTATAAGCCTGGGCCAGGTATAGGTCTTGGACCATGTATAAACCTGTGATATCTACGAGGATTTTTGCGTATTCGACTCCACGAGGTTTCCAGTTGCGCATGTTAGCCAAGTTAGGAATCCGGTTTAGAACCGGAAAAGACAGAGTTTACATTTCGTCAAATCTACATCAGCAAATGTTACAAACTCCGAGAGGTAATTGTAGCCGAGGCTAAGCCTAGCAGTAGTAAATAAAGCCAAAACTAAGTTATTTTTTTCTGTGCACTGCTTAAACTTCACCATTACCTACCTTTGTAGTTCTAATTCTATGACATTAATTTGTGCAGCAAAATAAATTAAATATTTTTTTTACTTTATACAAAAATCGACTGATCTTTACATAATTAATTAAATGCAACGCAACATGTATGACTTTTAGGTAAGTTTGTCATTCTAAGAGTAAAAGAAAACGAGTCTGTGCGATATTTCTAAATATAGAAAACGGTTGCATGAGATTTTATGCGTAAACTGAGTTGACTTTATTATTATGGTAATGAACATCCATATTATCATAACACTCACACGTAAGGATGTAAGGAACTTATGGAACGTAAGGATGGAGGAATGGATAACCGGGTAAAAAGTCTGAATATGGAATATCCTTACGAGGATGGGACAAGAGCGGACAGCTTCCTTGGCGGCAGCATCCGCACGCTCATTTAAAGCCACACCAATATGGCTGGGAACCCAACAAAACTCAACCGACTTAAATTTACTGTGAACAAGAAACAGCCAATGCTGGAACTCGACAACCACTGGATGAACCGGATTAAAGGACCCGAGAGTCATGAGGGCACTACGAGAGTCAACAACAACCACAAAGGAAGACTGACAATGAGAGAGCAGGAGACGAAGAGCATAGAGAATAGCATAAAGCTCCGCTGAGAAGATGCTAGTCTCCGGAGGTAAGCGACACATAAGTGTGATCAGGAAAAACAACAGAGTAGCCAACACCGTCCACAGACTTAGACCCGTCAGTGAAGACGGAAACGGAGCGGGAGTGAGAAGAAAAGTGCTCAAGGAAAAGGTGTTTTAGACGTAGGAGGGGTAAAAGCTTTAGTGATGTGGGTCAAGGATGTACAAAACTGCAGAAGGAGGACACTCCACGGGGGCAAAGAAGGAACAACACGAGGAGAAATATTAGAAATACAAACGGAAAGAGAATCCTGTAAGCGAGATAACCGGACAGAAAGAGGGAGGTGGTGAAGAGGAACAGGAACCGCAGGTGGGGTAAAAGTTAAAGCACGACAGAGGCGAGAGGAAGGATGTTGCAAGGATCGTGCAGGATAGAGAAGACAGTAGCGATCACGGCGGTCCTTGGAGAGATAGGAAGCCAGTGTCAACATACAAGCTGACCAAACACTAGAAGGTGAAGGAACGACGACGTTTCGGTCTGTCCTGGACCATTCTCAAGTCGATTGTGACACTCGCCGAAACAACGTCGTCCCTTCACCTTGTAGTGTGTGGTCTGGTTGACGTATTGTCTCAGCTGAGATATTCACAAGTGTCCAGCTCTACCATCTACTTAACGTGACGAAATCTCTCCCCTCCCCCGACCCATCCTCCATGAACACCCACCACGACGATCAAATGTGCCCATGTAAATCTTTCCCAAGCTCTGTTCTACGTATCCTAATCATCACCCACATACAAAGCTGAAGATCACTCAAGGAACAGTCCCCGTGGTGCAATGGTAAGACACTCACCCCGCCCTTTGCAAAGCAATTTGGCCTGGGTTCGTATCCTGGCCGGGGAGGATTGACTTGGCGCCAGTCCTTAACTATACGCCTCTGATCACCCAGCAGTGAATTGGTACCTGGTTGTTAAACAATTCAGCGGGCCGTATTCCAGGAGAAATTAAAATTAATGACCTGACCGAAACGCTATGCGTGCTAGTGGCTTTACAAGAATGTAAGAACTCTTGTATATATAAATAAAAAAAAATACATGTTTCAAGTGTGTACCTTGTGTCAAGGGGCTCTCCGGGTCAGTTATTATTCACATCGAACTTAATTATTCACACAAACTTTCAATTATGCCGTCAAAGTCCTGCCCAGTCATTTCGAATATTATTTTTTTGGTAGCGCGAGTCGAGGCTATGTGTGTGTGTGGGGGACCTTTGACAACCCTGCCGGCTTCCTGTTCCTGTCGTGGCCACTAGAGAGATAATGACTTCAGGTACAGCTTTAGGTAGATTCAGGTTATGTTATAGGTTAAAGTAGTATGATCAAGTCTTTTACTCACAGCGTTTATACCTTCTCCTCCACATAGCCGTCGATACTGCTTTTTATATAGTCAATATTTCATGCTATGTCAATATCTAATAATCTGATCATGTCTAAGCTAGCTGTGTGTCACTAAGATTCCCACCTTAGAAGTTTGTTATCACTAGAAAGTGTGACATAAGTGAGCTATAGCTAGCAAACTTTCATTGAATAATGATATCTTCATGAGTGAATATCACCCGCGAGAGGATTAATAAGGCCATCAAAGTAGATTATTGACCAACCAGCAAGTGTCTATTAGTCCATGGAAATGAATCTAAATTTATCATAAGTTTCAACAGAAATTAACTGAGGAAAAATCTCATAGTAAACCTTGTGGTATTCCTTGAGAATCAGTTGAAATATACTGTAATGATCACTCAAAATTTACAATGAAAATCAATCGCACTTAAGGAACGGAATTGGGGGCAAGAATCAACCATTCTTTGCCTCCTATACCAACAATTACAATCGAAAAACTCTAAACTGATGGAATGTCAGTTATAATTTACTTCAGAATTCTGTCATAGTTTACATCACAAACAGGCCATCACTGCACAAATCAACTGTGATTCACCAAAGTAATCACCTCTTAACTTGTCCTTAGAAAGGTCACATGTAATTTACCGCAGAATCAACCATGATTTAACGCCGAAGTCAACGGTGTCTCTCGACGAGAACCTGGCCGTAATTCACCATTGGCACAAACACTGATATACAGCGGGACTCGGGCACCCGGTGGGACCCGTAGAGCCTCGCTAACGTTGTGTTAGATTCAGCTACTGGGAACAAAAAGTTCCAAGTAGCACGGGCTATGGTGAGCCCGTAACTCGTTAGCCCTCACATCAGGTGACTTAATACCAGAGCATAATCACCTGGAGCGCCCAAACGGAGGTTCGCGTGACCGCGTTGATCGCGATTTAGAGCGCGAAAGGGGTACATGAAGACCTAGGTTGCGACAGAACGCGATGCTGGCTCATTAGAGATGGGGAAAGTGAGAAATGTGGTGGTGTTGCTTTAATATCATGATGGTGAGAGTTTGACAATGAGGGTGTGATAGTGCTCTTGCTGTAATAACGTGATGACAAGTGTGATTGTGATGGTATGAGGGTGACGATGATAGTGAGGTGTAACAATAAGAACCTGATAAAGACATTTGGTAAGGAAGATGTTATAGCAAGCGAGCAGTAGTGAAAGTGTTAATTAGAGCCTATTAGCGAGGGTGTAATAGTGAGTAAATGACAGCTGATAATGACGAGTTTATGACCGAATGTGTGAAGTTCAGGGAGTGAAAGTGAGTGTCGTGAGAATGTGATAAGGTAAATGAGTAAAAATGGAATAGCAAGGGCTTAACGATGATGTTAAGAGCAATTATCTCACCATCACATATGAGTGGGAGAATGCGTATGTCAACAGTAATGCGTGATAGTGAAGATGAAATTGTGAGATAGTGAAGAACTGCAAACAGGTTCCGGGAGAAATAGAGCATTAAATCCAAACTAGGCAGTTGGTGAACTAATCCGCAAGGGACGTAATTAGGCAGTTGGGGTAATTGTTGTTTCACAGAGTGGTAAACAGACTTAAGAACTTGCGAGGGGGAATTTTGTTTAGCCTGTTTGCTATTAAAGTTATTAACGGAATTACTCATAATTATTTCTTTTAGTAAATTATCTAACTTGTTTCTCTCTCTCTCGATGACGGTAAAAAAAATGCTTCACTGCACAGAAAATATTGTTATAAAATCTTTAATTAAACCATTGTTCATATTATGTGTGGCAAGCCATTGTTAACTAGATGTTGGTAAATTCCAGATTATAAAGGTATTTTTAAAAACATTATTATTACCCTACCATCTATCCTAAGACTGAGTATATATAAGATTCAATCAACAATAACGTGGGTGGTAAGATCTGACCCAGTTCTGTCCACGCTGTTGTGGAATGCATCTTGTATGACATAGATGAAGGAGTAGATTATGAACAAATCCACAAGGGCCGTGACGAGGATTCGAACCTACGTCCGGGAGCATCCCAGACACTGCCTTTATCGACTGAGTTACGACAGGGGCAAAAGACGTAGGTTCGAATCCTTTTCACGGCCCTTGTGGATTTGTTCATTTGATGCAACACGCAATTGTGATTTCTGTGTGTAGTGAGTGGATTATCTTCAGATACTTTAGTGGTATTCCGTGGAAGAGTTTAAAAGTTTCAGTTGGGGACCAGTTAGGTGCTTACAGGATCCCCCCTCAGTGAGCAGCCATAGTCAGGTTGATAGGTTAATTTTCTCGTATTTTATCACCCTGGTGTTTGGGTCTCCGATGAGACAAATGAGTGAAATGAGACACCTATAACTCTGCACATTTGAAGACAAACAAGTGACCACATTTCAGTCCGTCCGGGACCATCAAGCTCCGTTAGTTATTTACGTTGATATATATCATTTAACGGACAGTTGTAACTCTTTGAAACAGCTCACTTATGGTCGCCTTCTTTATCAAGATATTTCATATTTGACTGGAAACAACTATGAGTTGTTCTAAGTGTTTGTTAAATATGGCACTTTAATCTAGATTTGATATTCTTGGAGTCACTAGCGAACTGTACAGAACAAAGTTGACCTTAATCCAATCATGAATACTGAAGTAGGGATCTTAAAGTAATGCTCCCTTAATGAGTACCTCGGTATATTGTCTACTGAGGCTCATTCTTAGGGTGTCCGAGTGAGGGTGCTATGAAGTCTGAATTAGTTAATGATAGGGTGAAAATGAGAGTGAGATAAAGAAAGTGCAATAGTGTTGACCAATCCACACACTAGAAAATGAAGGGACGACGACGTTTCGGTCCGTCCTGGACCATTCTTATGCCGATTGTCTGTTCTATAGTGAAATGTAACTAACAGAGTGATGGAGAGAGAGATAGAATGCAGAGATGATAATTATGAACGGTATTCGGTATGATTCTTAGGGTTGAATGTTGATATAATAGTGAAAGTAATATTCAGGATGTAACGGAATAACAAGAATGGTTGAGGTCGGTATAGGGGTGGGATGTAATGCTCATGGTGTAAAAGTGTAATTGAATGAGCTGTGAGTGTGTCACAGTCAGCGGAAATTGAATAACTGATAGATCAGACTGTCCTCTCCTAACCTACCAGGGGACCCAAAACAGAAAACAGGACAGTTACGTCCCTTTCGCGAGCCTCTTCTATTTTCTAGTACGACAAGTTTTGGCCTTAGGTAACGCATACGATCGAAAAACGACGTTCTTTGTTAGAGGGCAGGTTGAATAGCTAACGTGATATTGAGAAACTCGCCTCTGACACTGGTGTGCCTACATATCCTGCTTGCATACAAAGTCAGGATTACAAGTCAGAAAGCCCTCATTCAACTCTTTCGTCTCTGAGGTCACAATACAGGCTGGATAAAAGATTGTTTGCATTCCTTAATGCCATGCTGGATATAGCACACATCAATTAAATAGAAAAATACCAAACAAATTTAATAACCTAATCTTACAACACCATAATGCTGCTGCTGCTGATAATACTGTCATACGGAAATATGAAACATGCAATGCGTGTGGCTGCTTGCAAGATATAAAGAACTCGCCTCTTTGGTGTGAGGGCTCTACATGCTGGGGATTTCTAATTAGCAGTCAATAATTTGCCACTGGACACCTGCCTTGCTACTTTGGTGTTAGTTTCTGTTCGAAAGTGCATAGTTGAGAAGATAAGACATGTAGATATGCGGCAATGAGAGACCAATTCTGAGGCTGAGAGTTCTTGACCTTCTATTTTGTGATAAAGATTCTGTGAGAGACTCGTCATCATATATGATGACGGCAGTGCGAAAGTTGGTGTAGTGTGGAAGAAAGGCTTATTATGTCTTGTTATTGGTGATGCCACATTAATGGTGTGATAGTCAATTAAATGTTTTGTTAGGCTTAAGGGTGAACACTTGACATAAGCACTTGCCTTAACTGAGTGTGAGTGTGAGGTGGTAACGAACGTGATGCAGTAAGAATAAGTTTATAATTATCGTCTTGGAGACCATAATTATGTGAAGCTGAATTAGAAGTTAGGTAAAGTTGAACAAGTCTGTAGCTCTCTCTTAGGTCTCATTATATAAGCTCTGTTTGTGTTACACACACACACACACACACACACACACACACAACCACACACACACCACACACACACACACACACACACACAACACACACCATCTCTCCGAGTGGACGCTTTTTCACTAGCAAATGTCCTCGCACATCACACACTCGAGAAGACTATTTTGACTGCAGGTTAGAGAAAATGTTCAAAAGCTGTCACAAAGACTAGAAAACATTTAATACAAAAAAGAAGAACATACAGCCCCCGCTCCTGTGCCAGCTAAGTCCACTACGGGCTCACCATAGCCCGGGTACTTCTAATTTTCTGTTCAGAGTTGCTGAATTTAAACCAACGACAACAAGGAAAATTGAAGAAAAATATCTAGATATTGCCCCAGACAGTACAACAGGTGCCTTAAACATCAAAAGCTCTGGTACTTAAAGTTTAGTGTCGAAACTTTTGACACCAACCAACTCTGTTTTTTTTAAACTACGCCAATACTGTAAACAAAAACGCACGTGGAAAGGTTGTAAACAAGATGAATGGCTGGCTGCCGGTCGTAAAGCGACGGAGCCAGGCTGGTGGTGGGCTGTGATTGGCCTGTGAGCCACGTCAATGCTTTCCTTAAAATACCCCTCGCTAATATGTTACACATTCAGGCTGATCCAAATATTCAGTACATTACGAGTGCAAATGCTATGATACACAGACTATTATTTTTTATGATCAGTAAGTACTGGAATGGTGTCCAAAATTCAAGAGAGAATGTTTATTGAGGAAAACAATGCTTCAAATCGAAATAGTGAATATACTTGGGAGTATTTGATGGTTTCTTCATTAGTTGATTTGTTGATTTATGTTCATGTTGAAGCCCCTTCCTGGCTGCTTTAGTATCTTCAATAACCAAGTTAAATTTCAACAACACGGCTACATACACCGAATGGTTTACCTCACCACCAGGGTATGTACACTGAGAGTTTATGTTGACCAAACCACACACCAGAAGATGAAGGGACGACGACGACGTTTCGGTCCATCCTGGACCATTATCAAGTCGACTGTACTTGCTAATGGACTTGCTAATGGTCTTAATAATCGACTTGAATACGGATTTGACTCCAAAATCGACTTGATAAGGGTCCAGGATAAACCGAAACGTCGTCCTCCCCTCATCTTCTGATGTGTCATTTGATCACAATTATTACTTAACCTATACCTATAATAGGTTAAGTAACAATTGTAATTACGAAGTTATAAGATGCTTATCTTAACATACTAACAAGGTTAGGTAAGGTCGGTGTTTTCTATGAAGCTTTTCAAGGTAAACTATTATGTTTAGTATGTCACCTATGCACGTATTTAGTAAGTCAATATTGACTATACCAATTTGCGAGGACGGGTTGTATCTTCAGCCACGTCATTGTGACTCACCGTTTACAATGAGAGTATACTATAGTCCTGGACTGTTCTGAACTGAACTATACTTGCAAGTTGATCAGTATACTAGTGTCACAGGCTCAGAACCCTTAAGAGGCTACTAGGCCTTGTGCCGGACAATAAACTACAATTTCAACAATAGTTTCCCTTCAGTTTTGAACACCATTTCAATACTCAATAATCATTGATTCAGAAAGCTGAGCTGTGGGTTATAACAGTCTTTGTATTCTTAATGTGTTTTTGTTAACCTCGTGAATAATGTGAGCGTGTAGGTATATGTATATTTATTTGTGCAATCGCCCATGCAAAACATAGGGATGTTCCCCAGTGAAATTAATGAGCCTTTGTCGGCGGACGTACTCGAGCAGGAACAAATAATTGGTACAGAAATTGAATTTGTTATTCCATTAGAACAGTGATATAGGAAAAAAAAAGTAATGCAGGTCCTGCTCGCTGTTGGGCGTACTGATGTATTCCGCAGGACTTACATTCCACAGGACTTACGATCTACAGGACTTACGCTCCACAGGACTTACGCTCCACAGGACTGACGCTCCTCAGGACTTACGCTCCACAGGACTTACGCTCCACAGGACTTACGTTCCACAGGACTTATTGCTCGTTAGCGTGTGCTTATGTGTGAAGCATCATTATGGCTATACCTGCATGGCCGGATGCCCAAACCTGAGCAGCATCCTGCTTCTCGTACAACAGAGCCAGTTGGGCAGCAGCAGTGTTAATGGATGCTCTGGGATGAATACCAGCCCCGGTTATCGTGGCAGGTGTTCACCTACATGGCAGATGTAAGCACTTATCCATACAAAATATATACTATCAGATACAACATTTAAATGCTGAGTAGTACTAAAAATATAAAAATATTAGTATCCATCATTCTGTACCCCCGGGTAATCCATGACCTCTGTTATATCTCGCGTTACAGAGTTCGATACCCGTATTCTAAACACAGCCACCGCTGTTTGTCCGGCTCGAGAGTCAGGGGGGCTATTGTTTGGAGCCTTAAATCTTCGGTTTCTTCGACAAACAAAAAAAGAATTAATCTGTAAAACACAACAAACTGATTTCGATACCGGAGATCACGTGCCAAGCGGCGCTTCAGGCAAACCCAAACACTGTGTGTTTGTCGGCTCAACATAGATTGTTTGTTGTCAAAACAGTTTATGAGCGGGACGGTGTTTGCCTCCTGAAGGCGACGTGTGGGTGCTGGCGGCGGGGCGTGTCTCTATCCCGCCTCCTCTTATACCACACATACAAAAAACGTGTTTACGTTATCTTGCGGTTATCTTGAGATGATTTCGGGGCTTTAGTGTCCCCGCGGCCCGGTCCTTGACCAGGCCTCCACCCCCAGGAAGCAGCCCGTGACAGCTGACTAACACCCAGGTACCTATTTTACTGCTAGGTAACAGGGGCATATGGTGAAAGAAACTCTGCCCATTGTTTCTCGAAGGCGCCCGGGATCGAACCCGGGACCACAGGATAACAAGTCCAGCGTGCTGTCCGCTCGGCCGACCGGCTCCCGACGTTACCAAATATTGAATTCAAATAACGAAGCACGGCTTTTGGCCTGTATCTGTAACATCCACATTACTTAGGTTAGGTTAGATCAGAAATTTCGTATGTAGTTTATTTGTAAGTTAGGAATTAAATATTTTCTTATATCTTAAAATAGCTTAAAATTTATGCAATATTTGTGTATGGAACTCGCTTCACTGGTGTGTCGCTCACGACTGCAATTTCTCTAAATTGCGCCAAAATCTTATCATTTATAAATAATATATAGAAATACTTTCGTTTTCATGTTGTAGATGTTTAAGATTTGCTACTTGCAACAAAAAGTTCCAAGCAACACGGGCTATAGTGAGCCGTAGTGGACATCATTTTTTTTTCGTTTTCATAAAACCGGCAGTGCCGTTAAGTCTATGACTTTTTCTCTATAATTTCTTAACAAACTCGAAAACTTTACAAACTCGCAAACCGAATTATACAAAACTGGTGCTTCGTATTTCTCTATTTTCGAATAATTTGATATTCACATATCAAATCCAACTTCTTCCATAATAACATTCCACTTGTTTAAAACAATTGGTTTATGTTTGTTATCGCTAAAACCACACACATTTACAGTTGGTTTTGGTGGAGAATTCTATGGTGTGTTCAAATATGTCTCCTTACGACCCGGAGGTTAGAGAAGCTCCTTAAACGCACCCGGACAGTGTGCTAAACCTTGGCACTTTCTCACTATCTTTTCACTGTCACACTTGATCGTCTTTTAATAGCTGCCTCAACGCTCTAATCTCCCCCCGACACGAAACGGAGAGGGACGAGTAGAGAGACAGAGAGAGAGAGTAGACAGAGGAGAGGAGACGAGAGGAGAGAGAAGAGAAAAGAAGAAGAGAAAAGAAGAGAGAGAGGAGAGACAGAGAG
>WNGS01005997.1:19105823-19170543 GCA_020271785.1 Procambarus virginalis | reverse complement strand
GTTCCCCAGCTGCCCCCTCTCACCTAAACCTCTTCCACCTAAACTCTTAATCCACTAGGTTGTCTGCCTTATTGTCTTCCTCAGTTTGTCTCTGTTATCCGCTTTTTTCAGCTGTCTCTCTTCCCTTGGAATCCCGTATTTTCGCACCCTCTCTTCTCTCCTGAGTTCTGTCCACCTAATTCAGCTTCTGTGAGGACTGATCCCCGACTCTCCTTCAGCCTCTCAGATTTTTCTCAATTCTTCCAGATAGTTATTTTATCCTTTTTCATTTTACAGGACGTTTATCTCCGTCCTCCATTCTCTATGCCGTTTACATTCATCTATAATTTATGATTCCTCTGTGTTCCTCTATACACGATATCAACTTGTGACACTCACGTGATACAGTAAGTAGCGCTCGAGTGTTACGATGACACAACAAGTGACACTTGAATGTCCACAGCACCGACAGGAGCGCCCCGAGACGTGCGTGTGGCGGCAGGAGGCCCACATTCTCTGCTGGTAACATGGCGTGCCCCGGTGCCCCACCTCACCCACGGTCCCCTCAGGGGCTACTCCATCGCCCTGCGTCGGCAGAACCTGCAGGGGCACCTCACCTACATCACCAGGCCAGTCACGGCACCTGCAGGTGAGCGGCCTACTGTTGTATGCGACCCGCGCCAATATCCAGTGGCTTCTCGCAGAGCAGATATTGTGATGTATTTTTCAAGTTCATTTTGTAGATGTATTTAATGTTCCTGAATATGTGATTTAATTTCATTGTGCCTTCAATGTACTTATATTGAAGTTAATTCATGCAAGCAGATATATACCATTATTAATAAATATTGATCATGGAAGTGATTATCACAATAGTAATGAAACAATCTTTTTCTCTTGTGCATTGTTGCACATGGTTGCAAGGCCTAGATATATGCATAAATACATATATGTTCAGATTAAGTTACAAAATATGTTTCCGGGCTACCTGCTGCAGGCGACGTTGAGGGCGTGGAGCAGTATGAGGTGCGGGACCTCACTCCCGCCTCCCTCTACGAGGTGGCTGTGAGGGCTTTCACGAGGGCGGGGCCCGGACCTCTCTCCTCTCCCAGGATTGTTGATGCCACCAGCCACGACGGTAAGCTCTGGTGTGTGTGTGTGAGGCGCGGCTTGGGAACGGGGGCGCGGGAAGGTGGGACGGGTTAGTAAGCGAGGGGGGTCGAGGAAGGTACACAAAACTATATCTTAACCTGCTGTCTTCTACGGGCCCGTAGTTTAAGGCAGGTCTCAGATGAGCGCCCGTACGGGTGTGGTGGTAAGACTGACCCTTCTACTCCGTTCTCCTGCAGCACCTTCGTGCCCTCCTGCCGGAGTGTCGTGCCGCGGGTCAGGTCGAGGCAGCGTGAGGGTGTGGTGGTCTCCCCCGCCCACTCACTGTGTCCCTGCCCCGGTCAGCGGCTACACCATCGTCGCCACACCCACCAAACACGCCCATCACACTTCAAGCGGTGAGTCAGACGAGCCCAGCAACAGGCAGACAAGACTGAAGAATACATCCGTCCCCTCATTCTGAACTGCCATACAGATAACACACTACTTTCTCTTCATAACATTAACTAAGCTGCATATATAACGCACGCTACGTTACGCCATACACCAAGTTTGTTAACACACCACAAGTGTCTGGTTGTCTATCATCGTGTTACTTTCCAAACTTTTCCAATAATTTAAGCTGACTGCTGCTTTACATTTTCTTGATTTACATAAAGTTTACAGTGTCCTCTCACAACTCAACGTGGCTGGTCACAGCTGGTCAATTCTAGTGTTCCCTCCTACAGGCAGCACCTGGGAGGTCAACACCACCAACCTGGAGAAGAACCTAGATGGTCTCCCGCCGGCCACTAACGTCAGCGTCCGCGTCAGAGCGTTTAACGAGGTCGGCTTCAGTCCCTCCAACGACCCAGTCTTCTGTGTCACGGAAGATGATGGTAAACATTCACATTGATATTCACTGTCTTCATTAGTCCATTACACACAGGAATCACAATAGCGTGATGCATCAAATGAACTAATCCACAAGGGCCGTGACGAGGGTTCAAACCTACGTCCGAGAGGATCCCACATGCGCCTTAATCGACTAAGCTACGACATGGTAAAAGAATTGCAACCGGGAGTTCGGACGTAGATTCGAACTATCATCACGGCCCTTTGTGAGTTTGTTCATGAGTCCAACCACTTGGGCTGGACGATAGAGCGACGGTCTCGCTTCATGCAGGTCGGCGTTCAATCCCCGACCGTCCAAGTGGTTGGGCACCATTCCTTCCCCACCGTCCCATCCCAAATTTTTTACCCTGACCCCTTCCACGTGCTATATAGTTGTAATGGCTTGGCGCTTTCCCTTAATAGTTGTGTTCTGTTCCGTCTTCATGATCTACAGCACAAACTGCGCCCAAATGAAAGTATGAGCTATCATTGTTATTAGTGTGTTGATATAACTATTAGCGTTTTAGCTTCGAAATTGCGTACGGAGAGAGTATGACTTAGCTTATAACACAGCTTATCCTCTCCCGCCCTGCTCTCACAGTGCCAGGTCCACCTCGGAGGGTGAGGGTGATAGTGACAGGCGGCACCACACTGCTGGTGACGTGGTCGCCACCATACCCACGGGCCGGCACTATCCTTCACTACACTCTTTACTCGGCCAGGGACGACCAGGTGAGTGCCCGTATCATCATTATAAGTCACATAGTTGCTCGCCTGGTTAACTTACAAAGGGCTTTAGCACTTGTGTTCTGTGTCTCAACCCTCAATCGACGGGTTATCTTGAGATGGTTATCTTGAGATGATTTCGGGCTTAGCGTCCCCGCGGCCCGGTCCTCGACCAGGCCTCCGGTCCCGGGGTAGTGTGGGTGTAAGAGATTCCTGAGCCTATTATACTCATATCTACATATTATATTTACAGTTGAAGCCGATTCCTGAGCATCTGATATTATTTACTTTTTCATTACTTTGACACTAATAAATTATGTTTAATATCTAACTCATTTGCATATTGCAGGATTCTTCTGACATAAGAGGAAAAAAAGGTCATAAGAAACTCCTAATCCCGATTGCTCAATACAGCCGTCTGATGTGTGCATCAGGAGACAGATTCATTAAGATACCAATTCACGTTTTTCCAATTCCCGGATAATTTCCTCTCCCATTTTGGCACTTTGTCTCCGGTATCCAGTTCCCAGCACTTTATTTTGTTACTATGTACTTACTTGAGTTAAACGCAAACAAGTTGGAGAATACTGAAGGTTGGCAAGACCATCTTAAGTGGCCTGCAATATTAATCACCAAATTTATACTAATATATGCATCATCTGCCAACGTTAAAAGGAAGAAGTCTCTACATTCTATGAGACCCTTCACAAAGATGAGTCTTGATAAATCTCATAGCAATACTATGAGATTTACAGCACTACTTTACCCTCATACTCTGTGCACCGTCCGTCTCCCTCTTGCCTGTTTCGACAATTTGTGTGCAATTTATGGCAGGTCTAGTTTGCAGAAAGATTACTGATATTGTTCTAACTATTCTGATCTCCGTAACGGTCATAGAAATCAATAACGTTTGTAAGACAAAATTTATCGTCCCCTGAATCTGCAGGGACTTTGGGATAATGAAGACTCTACTCTTATATCTTGCATATCACGGAAGATAATGCTAATGGCCATAAGAAATACTACTCTTAATGGTTAGAAAACAAGTGATATTGGTAGTGTTTGGGTACAGAAGTGACGACATAGGTGGTGTATGGGGTAATGTAGGTGTAATACAGATGGTGCATTGCAGGTGGCCGTGAGAGATGTGGTGGGTGCAGGTGGGTCAGAGGCCACCTGGCGGGAACTAAGCGGCCTCATTCCTGCCTCCAGGGTGCAGGTGAGTGCAAGTTCTATTTATGATTCAAAACGTGCAAGATATTAGAGGTACAACGTAATAATTTCAAGCTATCAGATTCACTATGTTCTCGGGATTTCACCGTCAAAGTAATCTAGTGTTGGGTGCAGAGAATTATAGGGCCACGGAGGAAGATAACCATCCTACCGAGACCTTCATCATAAGCAACAAATCCTATAAATTAACAAATATTTGGCTAATATTTTATGTAATCACGTTATGTTCATCATGATACAGATTTGTCTTCAGATAATTGTAGCTTTGATACTTGAAACATGCTATTGTTCAATCTTATGTGTTAAATTTCTGCCTTCATGCATATTAAATTATTAGCCGAGGAAAACATGACTTTGTTGATTTTTATATAAAGAACTCGTATTACATTTAAAGAAGTGATCTTGAATTGTTTGATGAAATGGGAACACTTAGTCCAACTTAACTGGTGTTGCAGCTAGAATTAATGTAAGCATTTGGACTACGTTTGCAAAGTTTGCTGCAAAAAAAAAAAAAGTGAGCCTTTGATCATGGGAGACGGACTGATTTCCACCTATTTCAGGTTATTTAAATTAGGCTGATTTAATACAAGATTTAGCCGAGATTATCAAGTAAGAATATTCATTATTTTTCTCTAAGGATTTAAGCTAAGTCTTGTCCTCCGCCCCACCAGGTGTGGGTAACTGCTACCACAGTGGCTGGGGAAGGCAGCCAATCCCCAAGGCTCACCGCCCTGCCCACCCCTACACCCACACACACTCCCGTTGCTGTGGGTGGTGGGCGGTCATGGTGGGTGGGTTCAGGTTCAGGAGTGACCTTGGGGTGCAGAGGCCTCGGCTCACCGCCTCCAGTCATCTCCTGGATGAAGGATAGTGTCACCCTCGGCAGCACCCACCACACCCAGCTCCTTCCAGGCGGAGACCTTCACCTCACAGGTGAGTGCCCCCCAAGCTTGTGTCCACACGCACGCAGAACACACCATCTTCAGCAGTTACCATAGATATAAAGTCTGCAGTAAATATCATAGTAAGTTGACCAGACCACACAATAGAAGGTGAAGGGACGACGACGTTTCGACTTGAGAATAGTCCAGGACGGACCAAAACGTCCTCGTCCCTTCACCTTCTATTGTGTGGTCTGGTCAACATACTTTAGCCACGTTATTGTGACTCATCGCCTGCATATCATAGTAACGTCACCCTCAGTACTCACCATAGAAATTATAATCTGTTGTACCATAGTAATATCATTTACATTATTTAACAACGAGCCATAACATATGCTAGTGGAGGGGCAGTGTCTTTTCCTCGACAAGGATGTGGAATATTAGTTATTTTCCAGAGTGGTTTAGCTAGATGGGTCCAGTTGCCCAGGTAAGAATTACCTGGTGAGGCGTGATCATGCCACAGTTGTTCCTATTGTGTTATTGTTAATCCTAGTTAAAGCTTTGTATAATAACTTTGGTATAATCATTCACACGTCCTAACACATCATTTATCTGCCTTTGTTTTATTGCAAGAAGACCTGTCTGCTTAACCTTGTAGTTATATCCATGTTAAGAGAATCAGGGAAGGCCACGAGGCCCCTGATGGGTGTTGGAGTCAGATGCGGTAATATAGAATCCTTTAAGATGGTGTTCAATCAGAACCCTTGGCCGAATGACACGAGGCTCTTGTCTTGGCTGTTGAGTGTTGTTATGCCCGACAGCGGTGCGGGAGTCTGCCAACTACACGTGCTGGGTCCGCAACAGTGTGGGCGTGGACAGTCTGACACACCAGGTGGTGGCCGTCACCACGCCCCCGCCGCCCACACTCACCTTCACCCACGCCACCCACTACGCCCTCAACCTCACCATCAACCCGGCTGGTGACGGAGGGGCGCCCATTCTTGGTGAGTACCCTTGACAGGCTAATGAGGGAAGGGAGGGAATTATCAGGGGAAAGCGCCAAGCCATTACGACTATATAGCACTGGGAAGGGTTCAGGATAAGGATTTGGGATGGGACGGAGGGAAAGGAATGGTGCCCCAAGCACTTGGACGGTCGGAGATTGAACGCCGACCTGCATGAAGCGAGACCGTCGCTGTACCGTCCAGCCCAAGTGGTTGGACCCGACAGGCTAATGAGTGATCCCCAGTCCGATATTTAATGTTATTATGACAGCGTAATGGCATGACGCTCAATAGAATAAAATGAAGAGGCGTCACCTCGCTCCGGCAGTGTTGACTGTGTGAAGGTTTTCATCTCACGCTTTTTGTGGTCGAGACGGATAATGGGCGAGTAATCAGGAGAAAGAAGGGAGGATAAAGTTATTTTTACAAAATGTAAATGCCAGAATGTTTACCTGAAGGGAAGGGAAGGGAACTATGAGGAGGAAGCGTCAAGCCATTACGACTATATAGCACTAGGAAGGGGTCAGGATAAGGATTTGGGATGGACGGTGGAAAGGAATGCTACCCAACCACTTGGACGGTCGGGGATTGAACACCGATCTGCATGAAGCGAGACCGTCGCTCTACCGTCCAGCCCAAGTGGTTGAGTAACTAATGTGACTGTGAAAATAGTCTAACTGAAATTGATCCCTTTCGTTCCTTTCACTGCGTATTTAAGAAGGAGTTACTGTGATCATTTTAATTATATTTTCATAATGCTATAATATATTGATTCTATCTTCATATCTATTGAGAAATTGAAGTATTGCCAGTTATCTTGTCACCTCGTCTAAACGTGCATAAATGTATTGCTCTTCTTTACATGTTCTATATTATATTAATGAATGTATTGCCCCCGAATACATTGTCCTGCATTACCCTGGTGGTATCATGGTCGCAGGTTACACCGTCCACCACCGCCAGCGGGCCGGGGAGTGGGCGGAGACGGGCGTGGACCCCGGGGTGAGGAGCCTGGCGGTGCGGGGGCTGCCGTGCGGGGCTCCTCACCACCTCTACCTCACAGCCTGGAACACCTACGGCACCAGCGCCCCCAGCCCCGTGCTCCTCGCTAGCACTCTTGGCAGCCGTGAGTGACCTCTTCTGTTCCAGTATTCACCTAGTTGTACTCACCTAGTTGTGATTGCGGGGGTTGAGCTCTGGCTCTTTGGGCCCACCTCTCAACTGTTAATCAAATGATTTTTTTCTCCTCACACCCACCCCCCAGGAAGCAGCCCGTAGCAGCTGTAATTCTAAGGTACCTATTTACTGCTAGGGGAACATTGGCATCAAGGTGAAAGAAACTCTGCCCATTTGTTTCCGCCATCGCCGGAGATCAATCCCCGGTCACTAGGACTACGAATCCCGAGCGCTGACCACTCTGCAACACGCCCCAATGTTCTTTGTTAGAAGTACACTACCTTAGAGTACAACTGGTCCAATGCAAACAAATTTATTATTGTAGCCTACGTATCACAAGCTAAAATCTTTTTATCACATGTTCTTACAGCCACACTAATAGGGATAAATACATTAAAAGTTGTTCTCCTCCATTGTCTAATATTAAACCCTCGCCAACCAAGATAACGTGAGGTGCCTGGAGGTCCCTCACCAAGGCCTCCACGCCCTGGACAAACTGGTACACAGTTCCCAACTATACTAACAGTCAACTCATAGACAGGCATGGTGATGGTCACTAAATTTTATTATTAAGGGTTACCCATTAATGAGGTAGCTACCCCTCTCGCCTCACATCTAAATAATTATACTTTACTTCATGTGTGTAAATCACGAAAATTAACACATGATGAAAAATGTGACAGTCTCAGACCACGGAGGAAGAATTGAAACAGTAATTTCCTTAAGTACTTTCGTATATTAATACATCTTCAGAAGGAATGAAGATGTATTAATTCATTCATTCCTTCTGAAGATGTATTAATATACGAAAATACTTAAGGAAATTCCTGTTTCAATTCTTCCTCCGTGGTCTGACACTGTCACTTTACTTCATGTAACTAAAATGTTTTGAGACACTTTATGTAATGTTGTGTGTGCGACTCACAGCACACAAGTACATAGAGCAAAATACTATTCATATTCTGGCTACATGAGGCTTTCCATAAAACACTTAAGCAATATATAACATCACCGTCTCACCCAACTGTCGTCAGGATCTTGTCTATCCCCTTTCCTGACAGTCTCTTACTCCTCACCAGCTCTGACCTAGGACAATTAGTATCACGTCTACACTAATGTACATTCCCCCGACTCCCTACGATTAATTTTATGGATGCGCTGATGCTATGACAACGTCTCCTTGCTAGGATCACTGCTCAAACAGGACCCACTACCTTACAGGTAGTGAAATATGGACTGATGTTACCGTAGAATTATTTATGTTATCTGTATTTTAACAAAACACAATAACAACCCTGATCATCTGCCGCAAAGTTCAACACGTCACATTACTGTCAAAATTGGCCAAGTGGATACGTGCTGTCAATTAGTCTAGCACAGTTTGAGTCCACCAATTAAGTCCTCTATGTTCTTACAACCATTATGACTGGTGTTCTTGATTCTTGATATTGACGATCTCAACTTTTTGAGCAGTTCTCTTCAGGGTCCACTGACAGCATGACATTGACCACCTGAAGTGTATCTATTTATATTTTTATACACATTTATACACACACGTTCTATTTATACACAAAGGACTGCATAGCGTCATTGCATTCACTTACTAAATGTTGTATAGGCCGAGCTTAAGAACGGAAGTTCTCAGACTGTTTGACATGGAAGAGTCCAGGACATAATCGCACAGATGAGGCATAAGCACACAAGTATTTTCTTCACTGAGAGAATAGTGAATATATGACACGAACTAGGTAGCAGAGGCTCGCCAAACATATAGGTTTAGAAGCCGGTACACTAGTACTCAGTGATGGAGTTTGCAACTAGACCAGTCAGTCGAGGTTAACATGCAGGTTCCTAAAGCTGCAATGTAACCCCCCTTGAAAACACAGTGTGGTAATTATTCACAAGCATTCATACGCACACATGGGAAGCATTATAGCAGTGATATGCTAAACAAACAATGCTTCGATGTACACAATACTCACCTCCTATGGCTACACATGATGCAATAGAACGTTGATGTACATAGCAAGAAATTCCCATATATACATAACGAACACCAAGACCGTGCATTATACGTAAACAGAACACACTGCGTAAATAAACAGTTTGTTATAGACTAGTTACACAACCAGTAGACTACACAAATCGTTGACCCACTGTCACAACACCCTCAGTGAACATACGAATAAATGTGCAGTCCATTTGCTTTTGATAGTTTCTCAAGCAATATCTTTTTCAGTACAAGCAAAATGATGCAACGATGATTTTATTGTTATAATTATATATATATCTACACTAATAATAAACATCATTGAGTAAAGGGGGATTATTTTCAGTGTAATTCTTTGCAGCCCCGGGCCGCCCTGACCCTGCTAAGGTAGTGGAGATCAACGCTACCTGTGTCACACTACGCCTCTATATCTGGCCGGAGCTGGGTTGCCCCATCACCCACTGGAAGGTAAGGTGCAGGGGCCCCTCCTCTCCTGCACTCTGGCAGGAATATAATTACTGGACACACTCCTCTGGCTCACCCTACCGTGCATGTCATGCAGGGACACTCCTCTGGCTCACCCTACCGTGCATGTCATGCAGGGACACTCCTCTGGCTCACCAAAAGCCAGAGTGCTCTGGCTTTCCACCGTGTGCTCCACCACACTCCCCTACACCACAGTTACACTGTGCTCCACCACACTCCCCTACACCACAGTTACACTGTGCTCCACCACACTCCCCTACACCACAGTTACACTGTGCTCCACCACACTCCCCTACACCACAGTTACACTGTGCTCCACCACACTCCCCTACACCACAGTTACACTGTGCTCCACCACACTCCCCTACACCACAGTTACACTGTGCTCCACCACACTCCCCTACACCACAGTTACACTGTGCTCCACCACACTCCCCTACACCACAGTTACACTGTGCTCCACCACACTCCCCTACACCACAGTTACACTGTGCTCCACCACACTCCCCTACACCACAGTTACACTGTGCTCCACCACACTCCCCTACACAATAACGTGTTAAGAAACAACACAAAGACTTGCAATACAATGAAACTGACGAAATATCGATCCATCCGGAATAGTTATCAAGTCATATATATATCAAAATATTATACTAACCACCAAGACAAAATGCTATGCAGATAATTGTTTTGAGAGTTGTTTTTAGGTTGAGCTTGGTAACGAGGAGGCGGAGGTACCCTGGAAGCCCCTGTATACTCACGTGAACCGGGATACTAACGACCTGGGCCTGTGTGACCTGACGTCGGCTACCTGGCACCTTCTGCGGATCACTGCGGCGTCTACTGCGGGAGACACATCTGTGGTGTACCGTGTGGCCACCAGGGACCCCGCTGGAGGTCAGTACCGGGGTCACACTAGGGGTCGTGCTGGTCTCAAGTGTGTGAAGCTGTGAAGCATTTGTGCAGGTCTTCGCAAATGAGCGAGCAGTATGTTAAAGAAGACGATAGAGACTACGAGAGGAGATGACTGGAAACCAAGCAATCCATCTACACTAGAACGGCGCTTTTCGCTCGTATGCGTTATCTAAGGCCAAAAAATTGTCGTACTAGAAAATGGAAGCGGCTTGCGAAAGTGACGTACTCTCCCGTTTTCTGTTTTGGGTCCTCTGGTAGGTTAGGAGAGGACACCTTAAATTGACCGTTTTCTTGACGTTGGGGAACCTTAGGAAGATGGTCTGGGTCCACAGTAAAGGTTATTCAAGTAGTGAATGATCGTTAAGAATTTTAGAAGAGGTCAGTCAGATAGTTTATGGTCATTATCGAGGGTAGTGGGCAACAGTTCAGTGGGTCATTAAGGAGGACAGTTCAGGTCAATTGGGTAATGAATGCTCATTAGGGACCACAATTGAGGTCAGGAAGTATAAGGTCATATAGAGCTACAGTAGAGGTCAGGTAGTGCTTGGTTATTAAAGGTCAAGGTCGAGGTCAATCAGATTGTCCTGATTGTCAATCAGGTCAATCAGATCACTTTGGACCACATACTATTTCAGACATTACAAAAAGTGTCTATGATAAATGCAAATGATAACCAGGATTTGCCTATTAAACGCATTAAATAATTTTAATGCAGCACGATTTTAAACATTATTGTATAGATCTTCATAAAGATATTCCATAAAGCTACTTAAATAGCCAAAAATAAAGCGTGCCATAGGTGATTTTAACATGTTTTAAATATGGGGAAATACACGTATATAAGAACCAAAAGACCAGGTTTGGAAACATTGGCAGAGAGTGCGGGTTAAACTATTTTCCAAAAGTTTTAAAAACATTAAGATGAAATAGAGAATATCTCAACCAAAAAGCAGGACAATCGATATTATATTATATATGTATTATATATATATATATATATATATATATATATATGTATATATATATACACACACAAAATGCAGGAGAAAAACCTCGGCAGGAATAATCTGCCTGCCGAATAAAATCTCGTCAGGAAACCTCAAAAAAGGTTTCTGTGCGTTGGAAAGTTTGTGAAAATCCCTCAAATATCGGGAGGTCGGCTCCCAAGGTGACTCCTGTAGGGGGATTTGGAAGTACTTATTTCGTCCTGGATCGTACAATAACAGATAAACTGTTTATCCAGCTTGTTTACGAGGCCATACATGATTTTTATCGTCACGAGTCAATTTAGTGTTCCTATGCGCACCAACCTAATGTCAAATTTATTTTTTTATTGATGCGCTGCATCTACGCATTTAATATTTTTGTATTTGCTATCATTGGTTCGTGTTCTATCATCTTGAGTCATTGTGAAGATGTTGTTTAGACTAAGTTTTGTTGTTCCCTCGCGTCTTTGTTCGGAACTTAAATAAACTTGCTGGTTGGGTCGAAATTTAGTGTCACGGCCCCAGTAGACCTTCCGTGATTGGCAGGTTTTGAGCCTTGCATTAAACCATGGTAGATTTTAGTTAAACCTTTAGCAAAAATATATTTATAATAAATAATCTTTTGATAAAAAATATACAAAATAAATAATAGTCATTTTAAGAAAGTCTGAGCTCGCTAGAGTTGAGGTTTTATGGCGATAACCGCAATGTACAACTAGAAAATAGATATCACGTGTAGATATATAATTCCCATGTCTTGCTCAATGACCAGCTATCTGTCTGCATTTCTCATATGTTGACCAAACCACACACTAGAAAGTGAAGGGACAACGACGTTTCGAATCGACTTTAGAATGGTCCAGGACGGACCGAAACGACGTCGTCCCTTCACTTTCTAGTGTGTGGTTAGGTCAACATATTTCAGCTACGCTACTGTGACTCCTCGTCTGCATTTCTCAGAAAATTTCAATGTTATTTCATACCTCATTGACTAACATGATACTTTTCATGTTTTTGTTATGTTTTGTATTCAATACATTATTACAAACGCACTCTTCAATATCATAACAATAGAGACAAGAACTTACTCAAAATAGAGCCATTGATGCGATGGAGTGAGCTTACCTTGTGTGTTTCTGAAGGTTCGATGGCAGCGGAGTCGGTGCAGGAGGTCCTGGTGAGCAACCCGACTATGACAGGTGGCTGGCTGGATGCTCATGTTGTGGCAGGAGCCGTCAGCGCCCTTCTGCTGGCTACTGCTCTCATTATCTGCCTCTGCGTCGCCGTCAGGAGGCGCCGGTATGGTGGGTACAGGTGAGTCCTCACATACAAACTCTTCCTTGAGTGAAAAACAAGAAAATTTTATTAATTAAATAATAGTGATAATTATTGTTATAAAAATAGTAATAATAATAAAAATAGTGAGAAAATGCACTGGGGTTGTGAGGCGACTCGAACCTACGACCAAGGCACTGCCTGCTACATTACCACTAAACCCAGTGGTAGCTGAGAGAGGCACAGTGGTAGAGCATGAGGTTGGCAATGCCATGGTCGCAGGTTCGCGCCCACATCACCGCCCCAGATGATGTTATCCTTGACATGTATCAAGTTAGTGCGATTTCTGTGTGGAAATAATAATAATGGTAATATTGTCCATTCAGTAATCTCGAGCCATGGTTAAATACAAATTCAGATTCTTTCAGATTCTTTATCAGATTCAGATTTTTTATTCAGGTAAAGGTACATCCATTGAGTTACATACATAATGATGGATTTAAAGATAGTGAGAGTACATATAATACTCAAAGCCACTAGTACACATAGCGTTTCGGCTATACGGTTCCCCGAGATCACAAATGGACCAACTACCCTCCTCTGGCTTCCCTTCGTCTCCAACGATCGTATCGACCTATGCATTACGCATTATCGACCTATGCATTACGGGGAGCCGGTCAGCAGAGCGGCCAGCACGCTGGACTTGTGATCCTGTGGTCCCGGGTTCGATCCCGGGCGCCGGCGAGAAACAATGGGCAGAGTTTCTTTCATCTTATGCCCCCTGTTACCTAGCAGTAAAATAGGTACCTGGGTGTTAGTCAGCTGTCACGGGCTGCTTCCTGGGGGTAGAGGCCTGGTCGAGGACCGGGCCGCGGGGACACTAAAGCCCCGAAATCATCTCAAGATACACTGCCATTACTTCTGTTTTGTATCATATCTCTGTCGTGAACAATTTTGCATGGCAATGGTGGATCTCCAATTAGAGTTATGCCTGCTAATTTATTCATGGAATGCTGTGAAGCATGGCGTATCTCCACCATCGTCCCCAGCACACTGAAATGAGCTTGTCATGGCGATGTCATAAGCTTCCCCCGACACCGTGTTGACCATGATCATCTTAATATCAGACTTGATGAAGTTAACTTCTGAACACAAATTATGATTGATGGTTAACACACTGACAAAAAAAAGTCTCTCATTTCATTCTCATCGTGATTAATTCATCAAATACAACACACATTAATGGTCTGAGTTTTTTTTTCGGGAGATAAAGCTAAATATTTCTTGAAGAGTATCAATACAGATTCCTTCCTTAATCTTAAATACTCTGCTTCCTTCATTAGGAAATGCAAAACAGAAACCAGAGGAATTGCTCACTCTCCCGACAGGACACTTAACGCCGTTACCTGTAGTATTGCCAGTATAGGGAAGGGAAGGGGGAAATATCAGAAGAAAGCGCCATTTAGACTATATATAGCACTTGGAAGGGGTCAGGGTAAGGATTTTGGGATGGGATGGGGGGAAAGGAATGGTGTCCGACCACTTGGACGGTCGGGGATTGAACGCCGACCTGCATGAAGCGAGACCGTCGCTCTACCGTCCAGCCCAGGTTGTTAGGGGAAAGTACACAAGACATCTGTCACAATCAAAATCCTTGTCAAAGTAGCCCTAGCAAAAACCACGTCATCAAAGAAAGGTTATGTATTATATGTGGGAATATCAGTACGCGAGTTGTGACCATAACACCACCAGCGGGTACGTCACACACCACAACCCGGAACAATAACCTCACCAACCTCAGCAATACTAAACTCATCAGTAACGAAGAAGAAAAATGTTAGGAAATAGTGCATAGAGTCTTTCGTAGCCACACATTACAACACTGTCCGAAACACTGAAAGAGCATTCAACAATACCACCGAATGATGCTTAATTAATACATCAGATAATCCCCCCCCTCCCCCATCTCATACCGTCTCTCAACATTACCTTATTAGCCTCATTATTCCTCTTGGCTTCATCCTCACACGAACGTTATGTTATCTACAGTTAAAGTATTCTGCTGCCTTACTGTTTCTTTAGCCAGTTGCATCTCTAGTTTCATACGAGTATTATTAATCTGCCCTCTACTGCCCAACACGACGTTCCTCTTATCAAAGTTCTATTACTGTCCAGCAGGACAACCCTCCCGCCCTAGCACTATTACTGTCCAGCAGGACCAGTACTCTCCCGTCCCACCTCCACTACTGTCCAGCAAGATAACGCACCCGTTTCAGCTCTCTACAACTCTTTGTATTCCTGGCCAGCAGACCGGGCAAGAGTCTGGACAACAAGGGTGGAGGAGAGGAGGACAACGCCCGCAACTCTGAGCTCACCCGCGCCCACCTCTACTCTCCTACGCCCACCAAGAAGCCACACGGCTCCCTGGCCTCCCTCAAGACCCAGGACGACACCTCTGACCCCTACGAGATCTGCCCATACGCCACCTTCAGGTACTGGAGGGGGTCGTCGGCGCACTTCTACAGAAGAGAAAAGTTCTCATTGTTTTCACCTTTCGAATTGTCTGGTTTGGAAACCGTAAATAAGCTGTTCCCTGCAAACACACAACGAAACGTTGCAAAAGTTGTTTCATCTTGATAAAAAAGGTGTTTCCATCTTGTTTGAAAGTTGCTACAACTTGTTGTATAATTGTTACAACTTGTTCGAATGTTTTAGCAACGTCGTACTTTCGTCGTGCGTTTGGTGGGTTGTAAGATCTGAGAAACCCGTAAAAATCATTCATCAAATCGCATGGTTTAATTTCCTTTATTTCATGATAGGTGAAAAATCTGTATTATTACTTAAATTCATAACAACTCTTATAAGTGAATTATATTTGTCATTGACACGAGCTGTACTCCTGCACTTAGAGTGTGTGTGTTCACTTCTCTGTGTCTCTCTATCCTTTTCTGTTATACACTCTGATATTTTGTAATCTTGATATGTGAATCTCTCTCTCTCTCTCTGTCTGTTGTTACCTCAATTTCTCTCTCTATTTGTCTTCCTACCTCTTTGCCTCTGCCCCAATCCCTCCCGCCCCTCCTCTCTCTCTCTCTCTCTCTCTCTNTACCTCTCCCATGTGTTCTTCCGTCTCACCTCTTCCATGTGTCCTTCCCTGTCCCACCTTAAGTGGCATTTATCTGCGTGTTGGAACTTAGTAAGTTTCATCGGCTTGATTAAACGTGCTTTTGTATAACGTAAACTAGCTTTAAAAAAAGCTGCAAGATGAGGCGTAGATTCTCATGGGAGAGGTAGTGGCCCATCCTCCCGTTGAGCTAGTTGGCACCAGCTCGCTTTTACCTAGCAGTAATAGGTACCTGGGAGTTAATCAGCTGTCACGGGCTCCTTCCTGGGGGTGGAGGCCTGGTCGAGACCGGGCCGCGGGGACACTAAAAAAAAAGCCCCGAAATCATCTCAAGATAACTCAGCATCAAGAGACCAGAGTCTAACATATTAACAATCCTTACACGAGATGAGGCTCGCTAGGCATTACTTTTGGTGACCTGCATGTCTTCTGTGTCGTTGTGGGTAATTCATTGGGTATATTTTATAAAATAGCTGGAATGTCTATATTAGTTCTCATCCTCTGCTGAATTTTTCATTTGCGTGCCACTGCTGACGTTATGGGCCCCCTGCAGCGGCTGAGGGCGAGTCATGGGTGTCCCATGGGCGTAACGTGAGCGTAGGTCAGTGGGCGTCATGGCACGTGCTGACGGGCCTCACTCCCTACCACACCTACGCCGTCAGGATGATGGGCACAACGACCTGGGCGTGTCGCAGCCCTCGCAGACTCACATTTTCACCACCTCGAGGAAGGTCAGTTCCCCAGCTGCCCCCTCTCACCTAAACTCTCTTCCACCTAAACTCTAATCCATAGGTTGTCTGCCTTATTGTCTTCCCTCAGTTTGTCTCTGTTATCCGCTTTTTTCAGCTGTCTCTCTTCCCTTGGAATCCCGTATTCTCGCCGCCCTCTCTTCTCTCCTGAGTTCTGTCCACCTAATTCAGCTTCTGTGAGGACTGATCCCCGACTCTCCTTCAGCCTCTCAGATTTTTCTCAATTCTTCAGATAGTTATTTTATCCTTTTCATTTTACAGGACGTTTATCTCCGTCCTCCATTCTCTATGCTGTTTACATTCATCTATAATTTATGATTCCTCTGTGTTCCTCTATACACGATATCAACTTGTGACACTCCACGTGATACAGTAAGTAGCGCCTCGAGTGTTACGATGACACAACAAGTGACACTTGAATGTCCACAGCACCGACAGGAGCGCCCCGAGACGTGCGTTTGTGGCAGGAGGCCCATTCTCTGCTGGTAACATGGCGTGCCCCGGTGCCCCACCTCACCCACGGTCCCCTCAGGGGCTACTCCATCGCCCTGCGTCGGCAGAACCCTGCAGGGGCACCTCACCTACATCACCAGGCCAGTCACGGCACTGCAGGTGAGCGGCCTACTGTTGTATGCGACCACGCCAATATCCAGTGCTTCTCGCAGAGCAGATATTGTGATGTATTTTTCAAGTTCATTTTGTTGATGTATTTAATGTTCCTGAATATGCGATTTGATTTCATGTGCCTTCAATGGACTTATATTGAAGTTATTTCATGCAGCAGATATATATCATTATTAAATATTGATCATGGAAGTGATTATCACAATAGTATGAAACAATCTTTTGTGCATTGTTGCACATGTTCAAGGCCTAGATATGCATAAATACATATATGTTCAGATTAAGTTACAAAATATGTTTCCGGGCTACCTGCTGCAGGCGACGTTGAGGGCGTGGAGCAGTATGAGGTGCGGGACCTCACTCCGGCCTCCCTCTACGAGGTGGCTGTGAGAGCTTTCACGAGGGCGGGGCCCGACCTCTCTCTTCTCCCAGGATTGTTGATGCCACCAGCCACGACGGTAAGCTCTGGTGTGTGTGTGTGTGTGAGGCGCGGCTTGGGAACGGGACCGCGGGAAGGTGGGACGGGTTAGTAAGCGAGGGGGGTCGAGGAAGGTACACAAAACTATATCTTAACCTGCTGTCTTCTACGGGCCCGTAGTTTAAGCAGGTCTCAGATGAGCGCCCGTACGGGTGTGGTGGTAAGACTGACCCTTCTACTCCGTTCTCCTGCAGCACCTTCATGCCCTCCTGCCGGAGTGTCGTGCCGCGGGTCAGGTCGAGGCAGCGTGAGGTGTGGTGGTCTCCCCCGCCCACACACTGTGTCCCTGCCCCGGTCAGCGGCTACACCATCGTCGCCACACCCACCAAACACGCCCATCACACTTCAAGCGGTGAGTCAGACGAGCCCAGCAACAGGCAGACAAGACTGAAGAATTCATCCGTCCCTTCATTCTGAACTGCCATACAGTTACCACCTACTTTCTCTTCATAACATTAACTATGCTGCATATATAACGCACGCTACGTTACGCCATACACCAAGTTTGTTAACACACCACAAGTGTTTGGTTGTCTAACGTCGTGTTACTTTCCAAACTTTTCCAATATTTAAGCTGACTGCTGCTTTACATTTTCTTGTTTTACATAAAGTTTACAGTGTCCTCTCACAACTCAATGTGGCTGGTCACAGCTGGTCAATTCTAGTGTTCCCTCCTACAGGCAGCACCTGGGAGGTCAACACCACCAACCTGGAGAAGAACCTGGACGGTCTCCCGCCGGCCACTAACGTCAGCGTCCGCGTCAGAGCGTTTAACGAGGTCGGCTTCAGTCCCTCCAACGACCCAGTCTTCTGTGTCACGGAAGATGATGGTAAACATTCACATTGATATTCTCTGTCTTCATTAGTCCATTACACACAGAAATCACAATAGCATGATGCATCAAATGTGTTATACTCAAATTCCACGACAGTTGGAACATAACCAATCACAGGCGAGTAGGCCTCTGACGTCATGCCAGACAGAGGAGCATCAGCCATGCTTGCAGCAGGCTCAGTTCTCTCGACAGACCCAGACAAGGTAGACCTCGGCTGGCCAGATATACATCTTATCGCCTTAGTCAATAAATCTAAGAAGTGTTTACTGTGTCTACATTCAACCCGAACAAGGCAACGAATAAATGTGCCCTAATCGACGAAGCTACGACATGGTAAAAGAATTGCAACCGGGAGTTCGGACGTAGATTCGAACCATCATCACAGCCCTTGTGAATTTGTTCATGAGTCCAACCACTTGGGCTGGACGATAGAGCGACGGTCTCGCTTCATGCAGGTCAGCGTTCAATCCCCGACCGTCCAAGTGGTTGGGCACCATTCCTTCCTCTCCGTCCCATCCCAAATCCTTACCCTGACCCCTTCCAAGTGCTATATAGTTGTAATGGCTTGGCGCTTTCCCTTAATAGTTGTGTTCTGTTCCGTCTTCATGATCTACAGCACAAACTGCGCCCAAATGAAAGTATGAGCTATCATTGTTATTAGTGTGTTGATATAACTATTAGCGTTTTAGCTTCGAAATTGCGTACGGAGAGAGTATGACTTAGCTTATAACACAGCTTATCCTCTCCCGCCCTGCTCTCACAGTGCCAGGTCCACCTCGGAGGGTGAGGGTGATAGTGACAGGCGGCACCACACTGCTGGTGACGTGGTCGCCACCATACCCACGGGCCGGCACTATCCTTCACTACACTCTTTACTCGGCCAGGGACGACCAGGTGAGTGCCCGTATCATCATTATAAGTCACATAGTTGCTCGCCTGGTTAACTTACAAAGGGCTTTAGCACTTGTGTTCTGTGTCTCAACCCTCAATCGACGGGTTATCTTGAGATGGTTATCTTGAGATGATTTCGGGGCTTAGCGTCCCCGCGGCCCGGTCCTCGACCAGGCCTCCGGTCCCGGGGTAGTGTGGGTGTAAGAGATTCCTGAGCCTATTATACTCATATCTACATATATATTTACAGTTGAAGCCGATTCCTGAGCATCTGATATTATTTACTTTTTCATTACTTTGACACTAATAAATTATGTTTAATATCTAACTCATTTGCATATTGCAGGATTCTTCTGACATAAGAGGAAAAAAAAGGTCATAAGAAACTCCTAATCCCGATTGCTCAATACAGCCGTCTGATGTGTGCCTCAGGAGACAGATTCATTAAGATACCAATTCCCATTCACGTTTTTTTCCAATTCCCGGATAATTTCCTCTCCCATTTTGGTACTTTATCTCCGGTATCCAGTTCCCAGCACTTTATTTTGTTACTATGTACTTACTTGAGTTAAACGCAAACAAGTTGGAGAATACTGAGGTTGGCAAGACCATCTTAATGTGGCCTGCAATATTAATCACCAAATTTATACTAATATATGCATCATCTGCCAACGTTAAAAGGAAGAAGTCTCTACATTCTATGAGACCCTTCACAAAATGAGTTTTGATAAATCTCATAGCAATACTATGAGATTTAGCACTACTTTACCCTCATACTCTGTAGCACCGTCCGTCTCCCTCTTGCCTGTTTCGACAATTTGTGTGCATTTATGGCAGGTCTAGTTTGCAGAAAGATTACTGATATTGTTCTAACTATTCTGATCTCCGTAACGGTCATAGAAATCAATAACGTTTGTAAGACAAAATTTATCGTCCCCTGAATCTGCAGGGACTTTGGGATAATGAAGACTCTACTCTTATATCTTGCATATCACGGAAGATAATGCTAATGGCCATAAGAAATACTACTCTTAATGGTTAGAAACAAGTGATATTGGTAGTGTTTGGGTACAGAAGTGACGACATAGGTGGTGTATGGGGTAATGTAGGTGTAATACAGATGGTGCATTGCAGGTGGCCGTGAGAGATGTGGTGGGTGCAGGTGGGTCAGAGGCCACCTGGCGGGAACTAAGCGGCCTCATTCCTGCCTCCAGGGTGCAGGTGAGTGCAAGTTCTATTTATGATTCAAAACGTGCAAGATATTAGAGGTACAACGTAATAATTTCAAGCTATCAGATTCACTATGTTCTCGGGATTTCACCGTCAAAGTAATCTAGTGTTGGGTGCAGAGAATTATAGGCCACGGAGGAAGATAACCATCCTACCGAGACCTTCATCATAAGCAACAAATCCTATAAATTAACAAATATTTGGCTAATATTTTATGTAATCACGTTATGTTCATCATGATACAGATTTGTCTTCAGATAATTGTAGCTTTGATACTTGAAACATGCTATTGTTCAATCTTATGTGTTAAATTTCTGCCTTCATGCATATTAAATTATTAGCCGAGGAAAACATGACTTTGTTGATTTTTATATAAAGAAACTCGTATTACATTTAAAGAAGTGATCTTGAATTGTTATGATGAAATGGGAACACTTAGTCCAACTTAACTGGTGTTGCAGCTAGAATTAATGTAAGCATTTGGACTACGTTTGCAAAGTTTGCTGCAAAAAAAAAAAAAAGTGAGCCTTTGATCATGGGAGACGGACTGATTTCCACCTATTTCAGGTTATTTAAGTTAGGCTGATTTAATACAAGATTTAGCCGAGATTATCAAGTAAGAATATTCATTATTTTTCTCTAAGGATTTAAGCTAAGTCTTGTCCTCCGCCCCACCAGGTGTGGGTAACTGCTACCACAGTGGCTGGGGAAGGCAGCCAATCCCCAAGGCTCACCGCCCTGCCCACCCCTACACCCACACACACTCCCGTTGCTGTGGGTGGTGGGCGGTCATGGTGGGTGGGTTCAGGTTCAGGAGTGACCTTGGGGTGCAGAGGCCTCGGCTCACCGCCTCCAGTCATCTCCTGGATGAAGGATAGTGTCACCCTCGGCAGCACCCACCACACCCAGCTCCTTCCAGGCGGAGACCTTCACCTCACAGGTGAGTGCCCCCCAAGCTTGTGTCCACACGCACGCAGAACACACCATCTTCAGCAGTTACCATAGATATAAAGTCTGCAGTAAATATCATAGTAAGTTGACCAGACCACACAATAGAAGGTGAAGGGACGACGACGTTTCGACTTGAGAATAGTCCAGGACGACCAAAACGTCCTCGTCCCTTCACCTTCTATTGTGTGGTCTGGTCAACATACTTTAGCCACGTTATGTGTGACTCATCGCCTGCATATCATAGTAACGTCATCAGTACTCACCATAGAATTATAATCTGTTGTACCATAGTAATATCATTTACATTATTTAACAACGAGCCCAACATATGCTAGTGGAGGGGCAGTGTCTTTTCCTCGACAAGGATGTGGAATATTAGTTATTTTCCAGAGTGGTTTAGCTAGATGGGTCCAGTTGCCCAGGTAAGAATTACATGGTGAGGCGCGATCATGCCACAGTTGTTCCTATTGTGTTATTGTTAATCCTAGTTAAAGCTTTGTATAATAACTTTGGTATAATCATTCACACGTCCTAACACATCATTTATCTGCCTTTGTTTTATTGCAAGAAGACCTGTCTGCTTAACCTTGTAGTTATATCCATGTTAAGAGAATCAGGGAAGGCCACGAGGCCCCTGATGGGTGTTGGAGTCAGATGCGGTAATATAGAATCCTTTAAGATGGTGTTCAATCAGAACCCTTGGCCGAATGACACGAGGCTCTGTCTTGGCTGTTGAGTGTTGTTATGCCCGACAGCGGTGCGGGAGTCTGCCAACTACACGTGCTGGGTCCGCAACAGTGTGGGCGTGGACAGTCTGACACACCAGGTGGTGGCCGTCACCACGCCCCCGCCGCCCAACACTCACCTTCACCCACGCCACCCACTACGCCCTCAACCTCACCATCAACCGGCTGGTGACGGAGGGGCGCCCATTCTTGGTGAGTACCCTTGACAGGCTAATGAGGGAAGGGAGGGAATTATCAGGGGAAAGCGCCAAGCCATTACGACTATATAGCACTGGGAAGGTTTCAGGATAGGATTTGGGATGGGACGGAGGGAAGGAATGGTGCCCCAAGCACTTGGACGGTCGGAGATTGAACGCCGACCTGCATGAAGCGAGACCGTCGCTGTACCGTCCAGCCCAAGTGGTTGGACCCGACAGGCTAATGAGTGATCCCCGTCCGATATTTAATGTTATTATGACAGCGTAATGGCATGACGCTCAATAGAATAAAATGAAAGGCGTCACCTCGCTCCGGCAGTGTTGACTGTGTGAAGGTTTTCATCTCACGCTTTTTGTGTCGAGACGGATAATGGGCGAGTAATCAGGAGAAAGAAGGGAGGATAAAGTTATTTTTACAAAATGTAAATGCCAGAATGTTTACCTGAAGGGAAGGGAAGGGAACTATGAGGAGGAAGCGTCAACCATTACGACTATATAGCACTAAGGGGGGGTCAGGATAAGGATTTGGGATGGGACGGTGGAAAGGAATGCTACCCAACCACTTGGACGGTCGGGGATTGAACACCGATCTGCATGAAGCGAGACCGTCGCTCTACGTCCAGCCCAAGTGTTGAGTAACTAATGTGACTGTGAAATAGTTAACTGAAATTGATCCTTTTCGTTGCTTTCACTGCGTATTTAAGAAGGAGTTACTGTGATCATTTTAATTTATTTTCATAATGCTATAATATTGATTCTATCTTCATATCTATTGAGAAATTGAAGTATTGCCAGTTATCTTGTCACCTCGTCTAAACATGCATAAATGTATTGCTCTTCTTACATGTTCTATATTATATTAATGAATGTATTGCCCCCGAATACATTGTCCTGCATTACCCTGGTGGTATCATGGTCGCAGGTTACACCGTCCACCACCGCCAGCGGGCCGGGGAGTGGGCGGAGACGGGCGTGGACCCCGGGGTGAGGAGCCTGGTGGTGCGGGGGCTGCCGTGCGGGGCTCCTCACCACCTCTACCTCACAGCCTGGAACACCTACGGCACCAGCGCCCCCAGCCCCGTGCTCCTCGCTAGCACTCTTGGCAGCCGTGAGTGACCTCTTCTGTTCCAGTATTCACCTAGTTGTACTCACCTAGTTGTGATTGCGGGGGTTGAGCTCTGGCTCTTGGGCCCACCTCTCAACTGTTAATCAAATGATTTTTTTCTCCTCACACCACCCCCCAGGAAGCAGCCCGTAGCAGCTGTAATTCCAAGGTACCTATTTACTGCTAGGGGAACATTGGCATCAAGGTGAAAGAAACTCTGCCCATTTGTTTCCGCCATCGTCGGTGATCAATCCCCGGTCCCTAGGACTACGAATTCCGAGCGCTGACCACTCTGCAACACGCCCCAATGTTCTTTGTTAGAAGTACACTACCTTAGAGTACAACTGGTCCAATGCAAACAAATATTATTGTAGCCTACGTATCACAAGCTAAAATCTTTTTATCACATGTTCTTACAGCCACACTAATAGGGATAAATACATTAAAAGTTGTGCTCCCCCATTGTCTAATATTAAACCCTCGCCAACCAAGATAACGTGAGGTGCCTGGAGGTCCCTCACCAAGGCCTCCACGCCCTGGACAAACTGGTACACAGTTCCCAACTATACTAACAGTCAACTCATAGACAGGCATGGTGATGGTCACTAAATTTTATTATTAAGGGTTACCCATTAATGAGGTAGCTACCCCTCTCGCCTCACATCTAAATAATTATACTTTACTTCATGTGTGTAAATCACGAAAATTAACACATGATGAAAAATGTGACAGTCTCAGACCACGGAGGAAGAATTGAAACAGGAATTTCCTTAAGTACTTTCGTATATTAATACATCTTCAGAAGGAATGAAGATGTATTAATTCATTCATTCCTTCTGAAGATGTATTAATATACGAAAATACTTAAGGAAATTCCTGTTTCAATTCTTCCTCCGTGGTCTGACACTGTCACTTTACTTCATGTAACTAAAATGTTTTGAGACACTTTATGTAATGTTGTATGTGCGACTCACAGCACACAAGTACATAGAGCAAAATACTATTCATATTCTGGCTACATGAGGCTTTCCATAAAACACTTAAGCAATATATAACATCACCGTCTCACCCAACTGTCGTCAGGATCTTGTCTATCCCCTTCCTGACAGTCTCTTACTCCTCACCAGCTCTGACCTAGGACAATTAGTATCACGTCTACACTAATGTACATTCCCCCGACTCCCTACGATTAATTTTATGGATGCGCTGATGCTATGACAACGTCTCCTTGCTAGGATCACTGCTCAAACAGGACCCACTACCTTACAGGTAGTGAAATATGGACTGATGTTACCGTAGAATTATTTATGTTATCTGTATTTTAACAAAACACAATAACAACCCTGATCATCTGCCGCAAAGTTCAACACGTCACATTACTGTCAAAATTGGCCAAGTGGATACGTGCTGTCAATTAGTCTAGCACAGTTTGAGTCCACCAATTAAGTCCTCTATGTTCTTACAACCATTATGACTGGTGTTCTTGATTCTTGATATTGACGATCTCAACTTTTTGAGCAGTTCTCTTCAGGGTCCACTGACAGCATGACATTGACCACCTGAAGTGTATCTATTTATATTTTTATACACATTTATACACACACGTTCTATTTATACACAAAGGACTGCATAGCGTCATTGCATTCACTTACTAAATGTTGTATAGGCCGAGCTTAAGAACGGAAGTTCTCAGACTGTTTGACATGGAAGAGTCCAGGACATAATCGCACAGATGAGGCATAAGCACACAAGTATTTTCTTCACTGAGAGAATAGTGAATATATGACACGAACTAGGTAGCAGAGGCTCGCCAAACATATAGGTTTAGAAGCAGGTACACTAGTACTCAGTGATGGAGTTTGCAACTAGACCAGTCAGTCGAGGTTAACATGCAGGTTCCTAAAGCTGCAATGTAACCCCCCTTGAAAACACAGTGTGGTAATTATTCACAAGCATTCATACGCACACATGGGAAGCATTATAGCAGTGATATGCTAAACAAACAATGCTTCGATGTACACAATACTCACCTCCTATGGCTACACATGATGCAATAGAACGTTGATGTACATAGCAAGAAATTCCCATATATACATAACGAACACCAAGACCGTGCATTATACGTAAACAGAACACACTGCGTAAATAAACAGTTTGTTATAGACTAGTTACACAACCAGTAGACTACACAAATCGTTGACCCACTGTCACAACACCCTCAGTGAACATACGAATAAATGTGCAGTCCATTTGCTTTTGATAGTTTCTCAAGCAATATCTTTTTCAGTACAAGCAAAATGATGCAACGATGATTTTATTGTTATAATTATATATATATCTACACTATAATAAACATCATTGAGTAAAGGGGGATTATTTTCAGTGTAATTCTTTGCAGCCCGGGCCGCCCTGACCCTGCTAAGGTAGTGGAGATCAACGCTACCTGTGTCACACTACGCCTCTATATCTGGCCGGAGCTGGGTTGCCCCATCACCCACTGGAAGGTAAGGTGCAGGGGCCCCTCCTCTCCTGCACTCTGGCAGGAATAAATTACTGGACACACTCCTCTGCTCACCTACCGTGCATGTCATGCAGGGACACTCCTCTGCTCACCCTACCGTGCATGTCATGCAGGGACACTCCTCTGGCTCACCAAAAGCCAGAGTGCTCTGGCTTTCCACCGTGTGCTCCACCACACTCCCCTACACCACAGTTACACTGTGCTCCACCACACTCCCCTACACCACAGTTACACTGTGCTCCACCACACTCCCCCTACACCACAGTTACACTGTGCTCCACCACACTCCCCTACACCACAGTTACACTGTGCTCCACCACACTCCCCTACACCACAGTTACACTGTGCTCCACCACACTCCCCTACACCACAGTTACACTGTGCTCCAACCACACTCCCCTACACCACAGTTACACTGTGCTCCACCCACTCCCTAACCACAGTTACACTGTGCTCCACCACACTCCCCTACACCACAGTTACACTGTGCTCCACCACACTCCCTACACCACAGTTACACTGTGCTCCACCACACTCCCCTACACAATAACGTGTTAAGAAACAACACAAAGACTTGCAAACAATGAAACTGACGAAATATCGATCCATCCGGAATAGTTATCAAGTCATATATANCATCAGGGTAAAAAACTCTGTCCGTTTCCGCTAGCACTCTAAAGAGATGAAGTAAGTTTTGAAGAGAAACGGTAATATCCATGTTATTTATTTGGATCTATTAAATAAATAGGTTTTTAGATGAAAGCTATTAACAGAGAGGAGACTACATCCACTACGGGCTCATCATAGCCCGTGCTACTTGGAACTTTTTGTTCCAGGTAGCGAATCTTTAACAACAACAACATATTAACAGAGGGAGAAGACGAAAATAGTTGCAAGAACTCTTCAAAAATGTGTATAAATATACAAGCCATCCCATCCCATCTGGGATGGGACCATTGTAGACTGAGCAAGCTAACTGAGTACCTAAGCTGCAATAAGCTTAGATACTGCATCAACACACGATACTGCTTGACTTAGAGCTGTAGCAGCTCTCCATGCAGGTGACTTTCTATTAGCAACCCGAATGCCAGCAATCAGCGCACATCTTACAATGCTGGTCCTTCGAATCGCAGTGGCACTGCCGCAAGCCACACCGAATATAAGTGTATATTCAGGCACTGGGTGACAGGTAGGGCCAGCATGGGCTACTCTGCCAAAGAAGAGTGGATGGCACTCTGGACAAGGGAGTCAATGACATCATTAATATATTTATGGATCAGAACGATTTAGTTTTTTTTTTTAAGTTTTTGTTATGGCATCGAATACTTTTACCGCCACACTTTTATAATGTCACCCACGTCCTCCTCCCATTTGCCGCCGCCGATTGTGTTAGGCAACGCCCGCCCAGTCCACCCCCCCACGCCCACTTGCCTTCTCCCATCCTCCCCACCCAATCTTCGCCCCCTGAACCACCCAATCATCCCACTCAATTTTCTGTTCATCCAATCTCCTACTTCTAATCATCGGCCCAATCTCCCCACTCTCTCCACCAAATCTGCCCACCCACCAACAATCTCTCTGCCCCCTATCCCTCCCCCACACATTCTCCCCACACCTGGTGTTCCTCTCCCGCCCCCCTTCTCCTCCCCATCCCTCCAAATCTTTTTTTGGGGCCAAACGCAATGTTATATTTTGGTCATTGTGCGTCCCATTAACCGGATTATCCCCGTGCTCATTGTATTGAAGGTGGTGACAGTTTTAAAGTGGTGCTCATGTAACCGGTGCTTCTCTAAGTGGTGCTCCTCTAAGTGGTGCTCCTCTAAGTGGTGCTCCTCTAAGTGGTGCTCTTCTAAGTGGTGCTTCTCTAAGGGAGTGCTCCTCTAAGTGGTGCTCCTCTAAGTGGTGCTCCTCTAAGAAGTGGTGCTCTTTTAAGTGGTGCTCCTCTAAGTGGTGCTCCTCTAAGTGATGCTCCTCTAAGTGGTGACCGTCGGGATCGGCTCCCGCACGTTAGTCAAGGAAACAAACTCTCTATAATTAGTTACCCGGAATTTGCTGGTCATGTGGGACTATCGACATCCTTCTATGGTGATTTACAACGATCTATGGTGATTTACAACGATCTATGGTAATTTACAACGATCTATGGTGATTTACAGCGATCTGTGATGATTTGTAATGAACTATGGTGATTTGCAACGATTTATGGGGATTTACAGTGATTTATGGGGATTTACAGCGATCTATGGGGATTTACAGCGATCTATGGGGATTTACAGCGATTTATGGGGATTTACAGCGATTTATGGGGATTTACAGCGATCTATGGGGATTTACAGCGATTTATGGGGATTTACAGCGATCTATGGGGATTTACAGCGATTTATGGGGATTTACAACGATCTATGTTGATTTATGGTAATCTTTGTTACAAGCAACAAAAACCTTGTCTTTGTCTGCTCTTGGAGGATCAAATAGGAGATGTTATCATTGTTAATTGACACATTTTACCGGCAGGTGGCAGCACGGTGACCACAACAGATGGACGACTAGTCAAACGTCATCAGGGCTTGACGTTGACACCTCTGAGCCCAGACGTCGGAATACCGGTGATGTCAGTGGGGAAGTCACAGACAGCAACATCGACACCACCTTCAGCACTTCTGACGTCAGCACTGCCAGCAATTACACCGCCGTCAGCACAGCTTCTGACGACAACCCTGAAGGGACGGAGCCCGCCGCGGTTGTTAAACATCACGTGGGTGATGTCTCAGGAAGAAAAGATACTCTAAATCACCAGGTACCAAATACACACACACGCACACACACACACACACACACACACACACACACACACACACACACACACACACACACACACACACAGCTTCCCTCCCCCACCTGTATAAACTCTCATCACACTGGCGCTGTCATGAAAACAAATTCCTGTTTATCAGCAAGAAATCTATACTCCAACTAGATTTGCATAAACCTCGTCCTTGCCTCATAGCCCTTATATGTTATGATCCCTAGAGACGCCTTATTTGAATTTTAAGTGAAAGTCAAATCGTCCCCAAGTTACATTTGGGTCACATTGATGCCTGCGACCATGTTCTTTGAAGCCCCCGCACATGCAAATGTAATCAGGCGGGAGACAATGGTGGCCCGAGCCTCAGTGAACGGACACGCTAGCAGGGGGTGGGTATCTTTACCTGTTCTTCACCATTCTCGTTCTTCTCTCTCTCTGTCTCTTTCATCTTAGCTCTCTCTCTCTCTCTTTCTCTCTCTCTCTCTCTCTCATACCTTCTACTCTCGGGTGTTCTATTCCAATATACCCGTGTGTCCAGTCTTGGAACCTAACCTAACCTAACCAAACCTAACCTAACCTAACCTAACCTCACCTATCCACTCTCAATTTATTTCCCTGCATATTCCTCTCCAAACTCACATTTGCCACAGATTATATATATATATATATATATATATATATATATATATATATATATATATATATATATATATATATATATATATTATTTATATATATATATATATATATATATTATATATATATATATAATTATATATATTCTTTCTCACAGTTCCCAGGCGCACTCTTTCCCCCAGCCTGTCCGCCTCGTTCATTTGTCTCTCTTCAGCAGCGAGTGATTGATGTCAACGACAAGTTTGTTGTCCGGGCGACTCTGAGATATTATCTTGCAGCTGTAGCGAGGAAATAAAATCAATCATTGGTCAAAGAAGATGCCAAGAACCTGGCTTATCGTTAGTATACACTTGCTAACATTTAGACAATGACCCACATTTTAACATTTCATTCTCGAGTCACATTTATGGGGTATCCTGCGTCTCTTCTCATTTAGGGGGTTTGCTCTTCACTCCAGTTAACAGTTCTGTTCCATATTGTATCTTGTTTAATCCCTTTTTTGACTCTGACTTGAGGTTGAGAGTCGAGATGGTATAGGTAAAAACCCATTTTTAATTTCGTCCTTTATCTCTAGTTCACTAGTGTTCTTATCGCCTGTTCAACAGGGTTCTTATCTCTTGTTCACCAGTGTTCTTATCTCTTGTTCACCAGTGTCATTATGTCTTGTTCACCAGTGTCATTATCTCAAGTTCACCAGTGTCCTTATCTCTTGTTCACCAGTGTTCTTATCTCTTGTTCACCAGTGAGATAAGGGTGGACGCCGGGGTGTGAAGTCATGTTGTGACGTAAGGGTTTGGCGCAGGTGTGTGACGTATGTGTGTGACGCAGGTGTGTGTGAGGCGCTAACACCAGGTGTCCTTACAGGGTCCCAGCGAGGTTGTGGAGGGGTCTGGCGGCCGTCTGCGTCGACCGTCACGAGACCTGGGCCTCAGCCCTTATGCAGGACCAGGTAAACCCCAGGCAGGTCACGCAGGTAAACCCCAGACAGGTCACACAGGTAAACCCCAGGCAGGTCACACAGGTAAACCCCAAGCAGGTCACACAGGTAAACCTCGAAACACTGGTAGATAAACCACACAGAGATCAGCAGATAAACCACACAGAGACCAGCAGATAAACCACACAGAGACCAGGAGATAAACCACTTAGGGATCGGCATATAAACCGCAAAGCTGTAAAGCAACTAAACCACTACAGTGAGGTGATTTGTTCTCCATTTTGTGCCTATTGTATGAACTAGAATTATTTTCACTGAGCTCATCTCAAAGATCACTGACAGTGTCGGGCAGCTCCTTAATTACTAACCTGTTCCCCCTTTCATTATCATCAAAAGACTGTGTAACCCGTCTACTCGGGGCCTTTATATATATATATATACCGTGATGCACATTCACAGGACTGTGACGTATGTGTGTGTTTGGTATGTGTGTGTAGTTGTATTTGTGTTTGGCGAGTATCTGTTAATTAAATTTAGGGGAGGGAGGCAGACCAAGTTTAGTTTAGTGTCGTTAGGAGCCTCCATGACGCTCTTCGCTGTCCCTACAGAGTCGGCGCCTCAACTACACTACACCCACATCGAGCAGACGGTGTCGCCAGGCTCGCCCGTCTCCCTCAAGTGTTCGGCTGTGGGTACCCCGCCTCCTGTCGTCACCTGGACTCGCGACCATCGCCCTCTCCTTCCCTCCCACAGGTACGTTTTCAGGTTCCACAGGCACGGCACCAGCTCCAGTTTCCGTGGCCCAGGTACGTGGCCCTCTCTCACCCTCCCTCAGATGTGGCTTCAGCACCCCTCCTCCCCCTGCCCGACCACATCTTCAAGCAACCTCTTCCCCCTCCCCACATGGGGTTATCTTGAGGTTATCTTGTGATGATTTCGGGGCTTTTAGTGTCCCCGCGGCCCGGTCCTCGACCAGGCCTCCACCCCCAGGAAGCAGCCCGTCACAAGGGGTCACAAGATCATCAGCACCTGGCGATTACAAAATCTACACACCATTTTCGTTGGTGTCATGAGTGAAGAAGGTCTCAGACTCTCACTTCCTGTGCGTATTCTAACTTTGTGCGCATCCTGCTTTTGGCCAAATTTCCAAACCTTTAACTCTGGACTCTTCTAACTTTCACTAATAATAAAGGACATAACCACGAGTCCCTGACTAAGTGTTCATTCCTCTCACTTTCAGACCTTAGCCAGGAATCCCGATCACGAACTCCATCCTATCTTAAACCTTCACAGTGTTACCGTCCGCAGCAACAGCGTCTCGACGTGCTAGTCGAGCCAAGATTTACATCAACGTTGCACATGTGCTCCTAATTATTCGGCAAATATTCAACAAACTATTCAACGAATCCATCGAATATCAAACCTTCCCAGAACAGGTTAAAAAGACTGAAACAACCCCATTACACAAAGGAGATGATCTACTAACATAAATACTTCTAGATCAATATATAATCAACCAATTTTATTGAAAATATTTGAGAAATATATATATATATATATATATATATATATATATATATATATATATATATATATATATATTTGTTGCTGAGGTGGACTTAATAGTGTGTGCTGCAGCCAGTATGGCTTTAGATCTCAGTGGAGCACTAATGATGGCTCTGTGCATCCAGCAGAAATTGGGCAACTGAACGTAAATTTAATTGGCGTCGCTACAGAGAGGTAATTGGTGCTGATTTATACTGCTCGACTTCACCTACTCAGCACTTAATAAAAAAAGAAGCTGATTTCGGTTTCATTATTATCAAATAAGAAGCTTTTGATGACAGTGATCATGTTAATTGTATCATGATGACGGACAACTTAACTGGAGTTATTCATTTCGATACATCCAGACATACCTCAGCAACAGTCATCCAACCATACTTCAGCAACAGTCATCCAGCCATACCTCAGCACCAGTCATCCAGCCATACTCAGCAACAGTCATCCAGCCATACCTCAGCACCAGTCATCCAGCCATACCTCAGCAACAGTCATCCAGCCATACTTCAGCAACAGTCATCCAGCCATACTTCAGCAACAGTCATCCAACCATACTTCAGCAACAGTCATCCAGCCATACCTCAGCTCCAGTCATCCAGAATACTTCAGCAACAGTCATCCAGCCATACCTCAGCAACAGTCATCCAGCCATACCTCAGCAACAGTCATCCAGCCATACCTCAGCAACAGTCATCCAGCCATACCTCAGCAACAGTCATCCAACCATACTTCAGCAACAGTCATCCAGCCATACCTCAGCCAGTCATCCAGTCATCCAGCCATACCTCAGCAACAGTCATCCAGCCATACCTCAGCAACAGTCATCCAGCCATACTTCAGCAACAGTCATCCAGCCATACCTCAGCAACAGTCATCCAACCATACTTCAGCAACAGTCATCCAGCCATACCTCAGCTCCAGTCATCCAGCCATACTTCAGCAACAGTCATCCAGCCATACCTCAGCAACAGTCATCCAGCCATACCTCAGCAACAGTCATCCAGAATACCTCAGCAACAGTCATCCAGCCATACCTCAGCAACCTTCCCAATAAAGAAGATAAATCTCAAGGAAATATACTGTATACAACATTAAACTACAAAATAACTCTTAAATCCTTAATCTTATAACATTTCCAAATGACACTAACTCTGACTTCTCTCACAATGCAATAATAAGCTAAGTATGGAACGACAAGTTCAAGAATTGGTCTATATGCAATATTATCTCTTAATCTTATCCCTCTTGTAATTGTACGTAATTTTTATTAAATAATATTTTTGTAGATTATTAAGTATTTATGTCAACTGTTGTCGTTAAATAGTTTGTACATAATTAAACAGCAATTTATTGTAACATAACTGGATACAGTTTATTACTGTAGTCGGTATTTTTGTTGTATGGCTTGGCCGAGTATAAGTTGGGAAACATATAGACTGTTTCATAGTGTGTATATATTACTGCTATATCACTATCACGTATAGTGCTGTATATAGATACTTTAATGTAGCTTCATGTGCCCTCTATATCCCGAGCATCTATATACTGTCCTTCCCTGTCTGAAATCCTCACCCCTCTAATTCGTCCCTATTATTTATACGTCTCTTCTTTATATACGAATCTCATTCGTGTCTTCTATCTCTTCGCCTCTCATTCGTCTTTTCTCTATTGTTGTTGTTTTAGATTCAGATACTCAGAACAAAAGCTCCAAGTAGCACGGGCTATGGTGAGCCCGTGGTGGACTTACCTGGCACAGGAGCGGGGCTGTAACTTGTGCTCTTTTCTCAGTTCGTCTGTTCTATTTATACGCCTCTCATTCGTCTCTTCCATCTTTACGCCTCTCCTTCGTGTCTCTGAGAAGTGTGTGTCCCGCAGCACGAGCGAGAGGAGCTCGAGGACGCCCCAGGGGGAGGTGGTGAGCGTAGTCAACCTGAGCTCCGTGACGGCGCGGGAGGGCGGCTACTACACCTGCACCGCCAAAAACGTCCACGGCTCCGTCGCCCACACCGCCAGGCTCAACGTCTACGGTAACTGTCCTCGTGCTAATGTTGTCCTTTTCTATAACCTTCCTTCTGTTCGTCAACGGCTTTGACGAACAGAAGGTCCTGAGGTTAGAGGTGTGACTGGTTCGGAATGTGAATTCGAGTGTGTGGAAGAAAAGGAGTGGTTGAGAGTGCAATAATACTGTGAGTCAATTAAAGAATGAGTTAGTGAGCTCTCACAAGTCAGTTCGTTAGAAAAAAAGTTCCAGGGCTAGAGCAAATAAATGTTCGTTTATTTGTGATTTCTAAGAGATATCTCTCATAGCTATTGGTTTGGTGTAGGCCTTGTGGCCTGTCGATCGCTGGAGTGCTGTCAAGACCCCCACAATACCTTTCTGACTAACCAGCGACCATACTTTAGTCCTGGACGATGTTCAGACTTAAAGTATTTACAGAGAGACGAACGGAATACCTCTCTGTGTACACTGCCTTTACATAGCAATTGTTCAATACGGAAGGTAAAGTCGTATATGGGGAAAAAAAGCAAGTGGGTGAGTTATGTCAGAGGCATTCACCCCTGCAGTTCGCACGCCGCCAGTACAGTGTTTACCAGTTGTCAGTGACCTCGCTCTAAACTAAGTCTTTTCCCATTAGCACCACCGTAAATGACCCCCCAGTTCGTTGTTTTGTTCCTGCCAGCGACGTGTTACAGGTACAGATTGGGCATACACTAAATATTTATTTTTCTGGCCTCTCTTCGTATTCGAGTACATTGTTTCGTTACCAGGAAACAAAAACGAGAAATATGCCTTCGTAAGCTGGCCATTGTGTGGCTGTAGCCGCCTGGTGGGAAGACTGTATGGGTCGCACATATTTTGGCCGAGACAAACGAGTGTGTTCTCTGGCTTCACTACCACCCATTGTGCTCCACTTTTATAGCGGCAAATGAGCGCAGTTTTTCACGGTAATGATAGTCTGGTTTGCGTCATCGCCAGTGTTTTCTGGCTGGTGTGGTTAAGGCTTTAGTTTCCAGCTCAGCTGTGAGCGGCGATGGTTAGCGACGGCAACAATGCTCTTGTGAATCACCTTACTGCATAAGGCAACACGTAGTAGTCGTTTAGAGATGCTGCTGGGCATATCTACCAACGATTATAGTTACCAGAGAGTGTACGGAGTGAGTATACGGCATGAATATTAATGAGGTTAGGAAGGGGGCGAGGCTGAGACCAATGAGGATAGTGAGAGGATGTCAATATATTGTTGATGATTGACTGATGTGTCGCTAGTCAATATGGAGCGTGACAAGATCAGGAATGACCGGAGACTGCATTTCACATCTTGCATATTATCAGGAAACTAGATAATTCCTTTGTAAATAGACAAACTATTCTTTCTGTCATACGTACATACAGTATATATGATGTGAGTACAAATTACACGGGAACTGTTTTATGGACTATGACGCAGCCTAGACCATGAAGTGCAAGGCCTGAAATGAGTATTTGCCGAGTCCAACCGTCCACGGACTCAAAGAGGAAGAGCAATCTCCATTATCATGTTGGATATTTATTAACTTCAGAGGATATGGGTATATTACCGAAACTAACAATCTGAATGAGAAACTACCACATGCTCTCATCAGTGAAAACTCGAACCCCGAACGGTAAGACGCAGCCCGTACTCCAAACAAAGACCCAAAAGGGATTCCATGCACCCGCCAAACCCCAGCTGTTTATGAATGAAAAACAGTTTACACACGACGCACAACTGATGACGTCCGAACACTTCCGGAACAAGTGCTTCACTGACGAATTTTGTTCGAACTACAACTTTGTAAATGCTTCACACACGTACTACAAAACAAATAATCGCCAACAGATCCTAAACACCTAACCTAACTTAACCTATGCCTATATATATATGCAGAATATGCTAATATATTATAATATTAATTTATATATGAGATAATTCCTGTTTTGAATGAACAGCATGTAAAAATTTATGAATGCGTCTGTGGGGTCGACCGCTGGATGCAACGGACTTGAGTCGAGGACGGGTTGTGGGACGAGTGAAATAACCATTCCGTCAGCGTAGTCCGCATATATTAGCTGTAATTGTTGTAACTGATTACAACTGTGATTATAGCTGTGATTGTTGTAACTGATTACAACTGTGATTATAGCTGTGATTGTTGTACCTGATTACAACTGTGATTATAGCTGTGATTGTTGTAACGTTCGTTACCACCAGACCGTACCGGATGAGTAAGCCAGCAGCCGGCTGAGTCAGCTCACCTGGGTCCACCATGAGTCACAAAATATGAACGATGAAAAGCAGATCATGTATCAGGGGAAATAAGCAAGACACATTATAAAGAGCGATGATGGACTGTCACACACATATAATTTTTTGTATGTGATCTCATCATCATAGAGTGCGTATATTTTATTATTATATGTATATAATCCGCACCTTTACAGTGTATAGACTTCACACTGACCCTTACAACGGTTATAATATTCATTAATATAGTTTTCGATCCTGTTTTATATATCGAAATATGGTAATTATAGTAACAAATATCATTTACAAATTCCTCCGCTCTTACAATATGGGACAAATAAGTTGCACCAGAAAATATTGCATCGCAAGATTGCTACTGTGTGGATCATTTCTTGGAGAGAACCTGTGGTCAACTTTTCACGGCCTTTTAACTTTTAAGTGAAATTTAGTATAATGCTCGGTCACTTAAACGCAACTTAATCTAGAATATATTATGATTCAATGATTATTAAACTGCCACTTGGACTCGTCGGTAGAGCGGAGCTCTGGCTCCTTGCAGGTCGGTGTTGGAGCCAGAGGCTCTAAGGAGTCGGGCACCATTTCTTCCCTCAGTCCTTTTCCAGATCCTTGTCCTCATATTCCTTCCCAGTGCTGCATTCCCATTCCCGCTTAGTGCTTTTTTCTCATAATTACATTTTGTTGATACCAGTAAGTGTCACGCCTCGAGCACCACCACCTCCTTCCCCGGCAGGTCCGCCCTTCGTGAGAGCCATGGACAACGTGACGGCGATGTCTGGGGAAGACGTAAGGCTGTGGTGTCCTGCAGGAGGGTATCCTACTCCCTCCATCAGCTGGCGTCGCGATGGCCATCCCCTCCCTACCTCCCTCAGGTGAGTTCTACAGGGTACCTTACCTCCTCCATTGTTTGCAAGTGGTAGTAAATGTTAAAACAATGATAAAAAAAACCCTGATCCAAGTATGCGGAAGAACCACACGTGAAAAATAGAGAACGCTAAACGCGTTTTCGACTAAATCGCTTTCATCAGAGCAAAGTAGAATGTAGGCTCGTCCGAATGTAGTGGGTGCCAAAGGTGTAGTGTCTGTGTTGATGATGGATGCCAAAGGTGAAGTGTCGGTGTTTCAGAGAGTATTTCGAGAATCGCAATCATTTGTGGATGAAGTCAGATAATGTTTCGGATACTGAAGCCTTCTTGACTTGAGAGAAGGACGCCACAAAATCAAGTGTTCTAAAGATGATACATGTGTGTTGCAGACAGGATATAGTGACCAACGGGACGCTGATAGTGAGGAACGCAGGCAACGAGGATGCCGGCCGCTACACGTGCGTCGTCACCGGCAGACAGGGACAGACTGCCTCCTCTCACGTCTTCCTCCACGTGCTCAGTACGTGTCAATCCACGCCTACTATCACCCCTCCAGCACATCCCCTCCCCACACTCCCCCATTAGGGGTACAAAGCTGAAAGATGTACCACATTTCTCTATGTGAATTTCAGGAATAAAGTATTTTTTTCTCGCTCTTTTCTCGCTCCCGATCGCCCTATATATATATATATATATACACACAAATATACAAACACACACACACAAACACACTACACAATTTTGAAATAAAAGAAATTATCAGTGTCGATAATGTCAGCTCACCAACACAGAGTCACGACCTAACTAGGATTCAACTCACTGAACGTTCTCAACTTTCACCTCGCATATATGGTTGTTACTGTGTTCCAGCCGCGTTATTTTTGTTTCTCTAGAGCCCCCCAAGATCGAGCCGTTCTCGTTCCGGAGTGAGCTGCAGGAGGGCGAGCGGACGCAGTTGACCTGCATGATCAACTCCGGTGACCTCCCCATCACCATCAATTGGCTCAAGGACAGCCGACACCTCCAGCACGACCCCGGTATTGATATCAAGTCCATGAGTGACTACTCCAAGGTGGGTCTGGGGACGTCTTACTTACATTGAACATTATTCCTTTATTTACTATGTTAGTTCTCACTAGAATCTTACATCCTTATGAGTATCTCTATTGGCTGTGTGTATGTGTGTATATTTGAAGCAAAATATGTATAATGAGTCAGGATTTGATGCACAATCAACACTTATGATAACAGTTCTGCGTGACGTAATGATCACGAGAACACTGTACTCAAGACGCATTCCTTAAATACCTGAACACAAAGAATATCATCACTTACTGAATCAGTTTATGTAGATGAAGGCGGACCCCACCTCAGGTTGGATAGGGGAACCCACGACCTCTGAGAACAGAAAGGGAAAAAAATATTAGAGGGGAATTTTTGTTTTAAGTCCCCACCAATGCCGGTATTATGCTATTTAGTCCTATATAACACCCACCTCCTGTTACCAAATATTGGAAACCTCGAAGGAAGGAAACCTCGATGGAAGGAAACCTCGATGGAAGGAAACATCGATGGAAGGAAACCTCGATGGAAGGAAACCTCCATAGAAGGAAACCTCGATAGAAGGAAACCTCGATAGAAGGAAACCTCGATGGAAGGAAACCTCGATGGAAGGAAACCTCGATGGAAGGAAACCTTGATGATATTATACCCGAACCCCCCCCCATCGAGGGGGGTCGGGTCTTGTTTACAAGCTGTGTACGTAGACATGAAACTGTTGAGTTAGTTATGGTATTAAGAAGCGAGCGGCGGGGCCCAGGAACCACCACTGCTGACGCTGTGTGCTTCATGCCTCCCCCAGGTGCTGCTCTTCAAGAAGCTCCGCGAACATCATTCTGGCTCCTACACCTGCGAGGCCGCGAACGCTGCCGCCACAGTCAACTACACTGCTGCTGTCAGGGTCAAGGTAGGTCAGGGTCAAGGTAGGTCAAGGGTCAAGGTAGGTCAAGGGTCAAGGTAGGTCAAGGGTCAAGGTAGGTCAAGGGACAAAATATATCAAGGGTCAAGGGAGATCCAATGTCAAGGGTTAATATATGTCAAGGGTCAAGGTAGGTCAGGGTCAAAGTAGGTCAAAGTTGGTCAGGGTCAAAGTAGGTCAGGGTCAAAGTAGAACAGGGTCAAGGTAGGGCAAGATCAAAGTAATTCAAGGTCACAGTAGATCAAGGTAAAGTAATTCAAGATTAAGGTAGGTTAAAGTAGGTCATCGTCCTGGCTTTAGATAAGCCATAATGACCAAGAGTAACGAAATACTAGAACAAAATAGTCAATGAGGCATTAAAGTACATCCAAAATCCTTGACCCATTGTAGGCCTACATGGGAGAGTCCTAGCAGCAACAGATCAGTATCTCTGCTTCGCACCAGTCAGTACCTAGCAAGAGTTCACCTAGGAACTTCATTACAGGTCACTGGAGGTGGAGCAGGGTATGGTGGGTGCTTCGGGTTAAGTATCGGATTAGCGATGCGAACTGAAGTTCTTAGAGATAACGGTAAGCTTCAGCTGAGCTTTCAGTAACACGCTGAAGAAGCTTAGTGGATGGAGGTGTACATAAAGATCAAAATTGAAACCACATCACTGCCACTCTTCTTCTAACTTTGATACGAAAAGTACTTCAAATTACAATCCAATTAAATGCAAGTATGCCCCATAGGAAGTGACCCGCTCACAGGTGTATTGGTGTGACTTGCCCATATATGTGACCCATCCACAGGTGTATAGGTGTGACCCATCCACAGGTGTATAGGTGTGACCCATCCACAGGTGTATAGGTGTGACCCATCCACAGGTGTATAGGTGTGACCCATCCACAGGTGTATAGGTGTGACCCATCCACAGGTGTCACCGCGGTGGGTGGTGGAGCCAGCGAGTGCCACGGCGCTAGTGGGGTCAACAGTGGTCCTTGACTGCAGTGCCCGTGGCTACCCGGTGCCAGAGTTGACGTGGATGCGAGCTCCAGGTAAACAAAGTTCTCAAGTTGCCCTTCCCTTTCCCGCCTGAGTGATGGCACTAGATGGCATCTTTTACCTTACCCATTCCGATATCACCTACGACACTAAAATTTCCTACCCAATAACAACCCGTTGATCTCAGTAGAGGAGCAGCGCTTCCAGGTCTGCCAGCCTCAGTTACAGCACCAGATCTGCCTTTCTCACAACTCTGAGATCTCTCTACCCAGTAACACATCAATATCTTGCTACGAAAGTAACTTCCTCAGGATTTTCCTATGCAATCAGAAGTCTTAAGATATATCCCTATTTAGGGTACAACCAATAAACCTCCAGTCTTAAGTAACATCCTTGAGATTCCCCCCCCCCCACCACCACCACCAAATTAACATCCTCATCAAGACCAGTCTATGGTGAAGTGGACGGTTCATTCACTCTGCCCGACTTGCAATATGAACTTGAGTTCGAAGCCCTTGGAAGGGACGAATGAATGGGCTCCGACTTATCTATCGACTTACAAGTACCAGGTAAAAAAAAAAATAAACTTTAGCCCATGTTACCTTTCTCTGTTTCAATGTGCACTTCGGAGGCCTCGCTTGCCTCAACCTTGCCGCTACCACAGCGTATCAGGCTATATCTCCACTTACATACCACTCTCTTGTGGAGATTCCTCGAGTATGTAAGTTTGAATTAATCAAAACCTGTCATTAAGGCGCCAGTCTCGCTTCCTTTTCCCCATCGCTCCCACAAGCTTTTACGTGTGTCGTGTTTCAGGGAGGCGGCGAAGGACTTCCAGGCGGTAGGGCTGGACGGCAGGAGGGCCTCGCAGGCGCCTAATGGCTCCCTTGTCTTGCCCGACGTCTCCACCAGCAGCGCCGGCTGGTTCCTCTGTAGCGCCGCCAACACCGTCGGCAAGCCCATCTCCAAGGTCGTCCAGCTCACCGTTCATGGTGAGCGAGGAGTTAAGATGAGTTGTAACAGTGTAGCAGTTGCTATTTGTTTTTTAAGCCGTTGCTGATTAGGCTGTGTCGTGTCTAGCTACAACAGATTGATGAATTGTAGATTGTGGAACATTGTGGAATATTGTGGTTGATCAGAGTAGGTTAATTCAAATTAGAGATGATTCTGTCTGGTCATTTCAGGTCATAGAACACCTGCATAGATCTTGTCTGGTCAGGAGTAGTTATCTCTGGCCGAGACGGAACGATATCAACAACAGCGAACTTTTTCTAGGCCTTATCAATCATATTTTAAGTATAATATAGTGCATATTTTAACCCTATTTTGGGCAAAGGATGCTTTAGGTTATCCCTATTTTAGGTTAAAAATAGGCGATGGGAGGTTTTTGTTATGGGTTTTATATTTCTTTCCCTGCATTTTTCTTTTTTTTTCAGTTTAACAAATTTTAGACAATTTTAAGTGCAAAGCTCTCGATTTTGTCCACATGTCCTGATTTATTACAAAGATGTGTTGATGGAACTATTCACATCGATGGCCCCCGACGCCTACACAGCCATAAGGGGCATGAACCATGACAATCAATTTAAATATACATTCATATACCTTAATCAAAAGGATTTTAAACCATATCTTAGTTTGACTGATATAAGCCAGACTTAGGAACAGACAAATTATCAAAATTATTAATTACGGACTCGGACCATTTGGTGGGAACTCGTGTCTTCTGGGCCCTCGGATACACAATATAACTGATGAGTTAATTAACAAAAATGATCTTAATTAGCCAATCACATCTCCGGCTTGCCGTTAGAACTTCAGACTTCAGAAACAGAGATCAATTCTTGTCGCTATGAACCGTCTTATAACAGAACCTCCGTGTCTTTGTTGTCTTCATCACAATCGACTCCCTCTCAAGAGGGTCTACTGAGAGGCTTCCAGTAGGCAAAATATGTTTAGAGAGATTTTCACCTCACACTCATGTAATCTTAACGATTCGATTTCTAGTTCCATTAGGTACTTAAGTTAGGTAATCCAAGAATTTAAGGGCCGTACTCTTGCAAATACTCAGATGTATAAAACATATTTTGTCCATAATGAAAACTTGTTTATCCGTTACAGCTCCGCTCCTGTGCCAGGTAATTCCACTACGGGCTCACTATAGCCCGTGCTACTTGGAACTTCTTGTTCCAAATAGCTGAATCTAAAACAACAACTTGCTTAAAATTTAAGTTGACTAAACGAACTTTGAATTTAGAAAAAAGATCTTTAACACAAGCTTTCTTAGATAACATAGCGTTACGGCCTAGTTCCTGGACGTACCACAACAATTTCATCTGTGTCACTATGAATAGCGGAAATAGTGACATTAATTATGCTACATAATTATGTCACTATACGATGGTCTTTGAGTTCACAAGATAAATAAAATAATAATAATTTAACACATAGTGTAGCTGTCACAAGCCAAGTCATTCCGGATGGAATCTCCTCACACTCCCCCTCTTGTCTGTCAGCGCCGGCGCGCGTGGTGACGGAGGGCAGGCGAGTGACGGGTCACGCTGGCCAGACGGTGATGGTGGACTGCGAGGCGACAGGTGACGACCCACTCACACTTACCTGGCACCGACATCACGCTCCCGTCTCACAAGGCCACAGGTACGTTCTTCAGATGCATCTCGGCTTCGTCTCACCAGGTACGTTCTAATCAACCGGGCATCTATCAGATGGTGGACGAAGCGTCCGCCATCTGCCGCCGTGTGTAACTAAGTCACCCCTTCCTCTCGTATCATTAAGTCACAAGCGGGTCTCCCCCTACTACTCCGTGTCACTTGGATTAGAGATAGATCTTCCCATTAACAAAGCTGGTGCGGTGATGGTAGTAGCATCACCTGGCAGATGTTTAATTAACCAGGACTCCGGTCATTGACTGGTCTCTCTCCCCGGCAGGACGACGGTGCGACAGGGCGGTGGGGGCGGGACGGTGAGGGCCGTGCTGGAGATCAGGGCGGTGGCCGCCGCCGACGCTGGTCCGTACACATGTCGCGCCATCAATTCCCACGGCGAGCATTTCCAAGTGTTCGATATCGCCGTTATAGGTGAGTACATGTTTAGGTTCTAAATGGCGGGGTGTAGGTGACTACTGCTACAGCACATGTCAGCTGTTATAGCAGAGTACAGGTTTGTGCCCACTTTTAGCAGGTGTTTGAGCCCAGGTTAGTTTTCCTAACAATATTTAAAAGCGTCATCAATGAGTAATATCATCAAATTGTATACTGCATATTTCTAACGATTAATCTACAAGAAGAAAAAATATTCTTTGTAAATAGTCATCCTTAAAATACTAAAAGAAAATTGTCATAACATAAAGAAAGTTATGTTAGGGGATACTAATATTATTCGTCTACTAGTGTATTTCACTTATTTATTTATTTATTTATTTATATACAAGAAGGTACATTAAGAGAGAACATAGTAATGATGATGATTTTACATTCTTGTACAGCCACTAGTACGCGTAGTGTTTCGGGCAGGTCCTTAATCCTATGTTCCCTGGAATACGACTCCCACGAAGAATCGTTTTTACAACCAAGTACCCATTTTACTGTTGGGTAAAACAGAGGCTACAGTTAAGGGCCTCTTAAGGGCCAGCCATCGAGTGCAACTCCATAGTCTCCTGAGACTGATGGATGTCTACTACTACAGTTAAGGATAGCGTCTTACTACTACACCACAGAGACATTATATATATATATATATATATATATATATATATATATATATATATATATATATATATATATATATATATATATATATATGGGGTCGCCATGGGTTCTCCCCTAGGTGTCCTGTTTGCGAACTTCTACATGGTACTGTCGAGAAAAAAGTCTTAGTCGACTTGAACTTGAAACCGGCCATATACTGCAGGTATGTTGACGACATTTTTACACAGGTACCTGATGTCAGACATCTGCAGGAGCTGAAAGAGGCGTTTGAGCAGAATTCTGTGTTGCGTTTCACTTACGAGATGGAGAAGGATGGGAAGCTGCCCTTTCTAGAAATAACAGTCATGGAAAGGAGCGGAGGTTTCCACACTGCAGTCTACACTAAGGAAACAAACATAGGAATGTGCCTAAATGCCAACAGTGACTGCCCAGACAGGTACAAGAGGAGTGTTGTTAACGCTTATGTCGACCGTGCTCTCAGCCACAGCTCAGAATGGAAGCAAGTCAACGAAGAACTCTGTAGGGTAAGGCAGGTCCTAGTCAACAACGGCTTCTCCAATGGTTTCATTGAAGACATAAGAAGGAAAGTGAAACGCCATGCAACCTCTGAAGAGACAACTAATACAACACCTATACCCCCTATTAGACTATTTTACAGGAACTTCTTCTCCACAGCTCATAAAACGGAGGAAAGGGTCCTGAAAGATATTGTTAATAGAAATGTTATCCCTACAGAAAAAAATCAGAAGATACAACTAACGATTTACTATAAAACAAAAAAAACGGCCAGCCTACGAATGAGAAACTCTCCAGACACGGAGCAGAACGCTCTAAAAGAGACAAACGTCGTCTATGCCTTCAAATGCCCTCTTGGGGACTGTAAGCCTCAAAAAACTCAGTATATAGGCAAGACAACAACATCTCTTTCCAGGTGTTTAACGATGCATAAGCAACAGGGCTCCATTAAGGAACATATATTCTCTTCCCACAACCAACCATCACCAGAGAATCTTAGCAAACACACAGAAATCATTGATAGATACAGCGACAGCAGGCGGCTTGACATCTGTGAGGCACTACACATCAAGAAGTCAACACCAGCAATCAACAGCCAATTAACGCACAAATATATTCTACCCACTTCAAGACTCCGCTCCAATATAGAAACATCAGGAAATATGGGCCAATAGGCCTTCTGCAGTTCTAATTGTACCCAACTTCTGCAGTTCTATTTGTACCCAACTTCTGCAAATCTATACCCATTTTCACCCCACTGTTGTATTACATCACTTCACCNCGTGACAGCTGACTAACTCCCCAGGTACCTATTTACTGCTAGGTAACAGGGGCATTCAGGGTGAAAGAAACTTTGCCCATTTGTTTCTGCCGGGTGCGGGAATCGAACCCGCGCCACAGAATTACGAATCCTGCACGCTATCCACCAGGCTACCTGGCCCCCTCTACCTGTGTGTGTGTGTGTGTGTGTGTGTGTGTGTGTGTGTGTGTGTGTGTGTGTGTGTGTGTGTGTGAAAAATGTTGATTGGTTGACATTTAGAGGCGGGCCCAAAGAGCCAGAGCACAACCCCAGCACACACAACTAAGTGAGTACAACTAGGTGAACACACACACACACACACACACACACACACACACACACACACACAACACACAACACACCACACACACACACACACACACACAAACCCGTCTCCAAGCTAAGCTCCACAATTCAAACAGATGGTACCCAGAGATCTCTTATATTTCTCATACAGTACAATAAGGAACTTGTAATATCTCAAAACGTCACACTAAGCTGGGTGTTGTGGTTCCTGTCGTTGTTATTTGTACATTAATTGCATTTGTGAAAGATTTATAAAAAAAAAGTCGAGAATAGAGAGACTTAAGCATTTTCAGATATCCACAAGTGATTCCACCCAGAGTTCACGTGTAATGCCGAAGGCGACCAAGTGAAACCTGTACATCTTAGAATCCCGACATACTCTGATAACAAATGAAACAAAATAACTCAGATTCCATTAAAACAATACAAATTATTCAAGAAATGACTTGCGCGTTGATTAACCTTGCTTTAAGTGAGATACAAGTTAATTATAAATTGCTTGTTTTAAACCGTTGTTTGAAAACAGTTTGAGATGAGTAATTGTCCAAAAGGATCAGGATTCGATCCTGAAACCGACCCATTTACCCTGTTATTAAGCTCCGTTTATTGAGAAGAATTACGAGATGCCTTTGAGGGTGTTTCATCAATTATGTGTCAACACCCTCCAATGGACGATTTCTTGCAATAAAATAATGTGTTATTGCTTTGTATTGCAGAATGCGTGGATGTGGTCGCTGGGTTGGAACCTGAAGAGGTACGTCACCTCTGTTCCGGCCACCGTCACCTGCAGCCACAGATACTTTCGAAGGCACAGCAGGAACGCCAAGCTCCAAAACGGCACCTTTCACTAATTGGAAAAATGACCACAACGCACCAGGAAAACACACAGCATGTTTCCCCACCACAGCAACCACAACAGTGCCCCCACCACAGCAACCACACCAAGTGCCCCCACCACAGCAACCACACCAAGTGCCCCCACCACACCAACCACAACAAGTATCCCCACCACAACAACCACAACAAGTGTCCCCACCACAACATGTACCGCCACCACAGCAACCACACCAAGTGCCCCACCACCACCAACCACAACAAGTATCCCCACCACAACAACCACAACAAGTGCCCCCACCACAACAACCACACCAAGTGCCCCCACCACAACATGTACCCCCACCACAGCAACCACAACAAGTGCCCCCACCACAGCAACCACAACAAGTATCCCCACCACAACCACCTCAGCATCGTCACCCACGCCGACAGCTTCACCTGGGCTCACGGTAAGTCCCTGACACAATTAACACCAGCATCTTCCCACTTAATGGAGATAAACATACCAGAGCTCGCCTAATTACCAGCTTACCTGCTGGTAACGCACCATCCTTGCTGTGACCCGCTTAATGTCACCTTCGTTACCTGCATGAGGGTAGACCTGGTGCTGCACTCTTCCTGGAATTATCGTAAATTCTGCATTTGCATTCCCGAGGGTCTTAAGCCTCTAACATATCACTGTTTACAATCTCTGCTTCATGGTCTGAAATATTGCGTCTCCCGTGTCGACTGTGACGTCCCCGTGTCGACTGTGACGTCCCCCGTGTCGACTGTGACGTCTCCCGTGTCGACTGTGACGTCTCTCGGACTGTGACGTCTCTCGGACTGTGACGTCTCTCGTGTCGACTGTGACGTCTCCCGTGTCGACTGTGACGTCTCTCGGACTGTGACGTCTCCCGCGTCAACTGTGACGTCCACCATGTCGAGTGTGATGTCCCCCGTGTCTACGTTTGTGGCCTCTCCTCTCCCTATTTTATAGTTGTCCGCTGTGCCTGTACCCACTAATCATGATAGTACACAAATCCACGCAGAAACACGTGGTCGGTGTTGACTCGTGTAGTCAACCCCGACTGCACGTCCCTGCCCACCCCGTGGGCAGGGACGAGGGGAAAGGAGAGGCGGGGTAGCTACATTCATGCGTATATACGCAGCGTAGACGTGGCGAACCACTAACAGGCTCGCTAACAAAGCCATATCACCAATCACTCGGGCTGTAGCCTCCGGCCGCAGTCAACCACAACCAACATGCATTTTTTTTTCAAGCCGAGGATTTCCGCTTGCAGGGCAAAATCAATGGCAATCAATGTTGTGTAAAAACTTGACGAGGCGGCTCAGATTTTTGTTGCTCCCTCTGACAAATAACTATCGCAAATCCCCCTACAGAGCCAGACCCACCTACGTTGATATACATATACACTCGCTCTGTCTATTTCATATTTATACACACATCTAGTATATATATATATATATATATATATATATATATATATATATATATATATATATATATATATATATATATATATATATATATATATATATATATATATATATATATATATATATATATATATATATTCCAAACCACAATAAACGTGGTAATAACATTTCATTCACTTGCACCATCCAAGCCTCGAACCCACGAAGACCGGAGAGCAAGACGGGAGCTCTACCGACCTAGCTACGAATACCTACAATAGGAGACGGTCCCAGAGACACCTAACTGGTATCTAACTGTTTACAATGTATGTGACTGATACGTGGATCACATAATACCAATGGACTCAGCGAAGGTCTCTGAAACCCTCTTTTATTATGGGTATCTGTAGCTAGGTCGGTTGGAGCTCCTTGTACCACACATGCCATGGATGCTCATACTAAGGTATATGATCTCAAAAGTACCTAACTGGTACCCTACGGAGACTTTAAACCCTCCCTTCTTCTTCTTGTGTGGCAGGTATAAGTGCAGTCCACCCACGTCCCGCTTAACAGATTCAGCTGATGTGGCGCAAACATATTTCTGGACATAACACGCGAACTTTCTGTCACCTAACCTGTTTTTCTGACTGCCAGATGGTCCCAACCCGTGGAACAATCAGGCAGCTAGACCCAACCGTGGAACTATTAGCCAGCTGGAACATAATTGACCCACAGCATCACTCCACTTTTGGTCCACAATCAGCTGAGAATGAGCTGACCAATGAGGAATTTGCTTGAAGACCAGAGAGACTCCAACCTTAGGACCAGTTTTGGACCAGGCTTGGGCCAGATTTGGATCAAGCGTGGACCAGGCGTGGGCCAGGCTTGGACCAGGCTTCAACTAGCTTTGGTTCAGGCTTGAGCCAGCCTTGGACCAGGTTTGGGCCAGCCTTGGACCAGGCTTGGGGCCAGCCTTGGACCAGGCTTAGGTCAACGCTGGACATGGGTGGAGGCTCCACGTGCAGCAGGTGAGAGGCCCCTGAGCAGAAGAGGTGGTGGTGGTGGAGGTGCCACTCTATAATGCGACAATCATTGGAAAAGAATTATGCAAATCTTGACCTGGCGGCCTGACGCAGACGACGTCGTTTTCCCTCAACCTGCCGCGTTGACGGGTTCTGTCTGCTGGTCTCTCTTCACTCTTGGCCTGATCTCTGGCTCTGTCTGCTGGTCTCTCTTCACTCTTGGCCTGATCTCTGGCTCTGTCTGCTGGTCTCTCTTCACTCTTGGCCTGATCTCTGGCTCTGTCTGCTGGTCTCTCTTCACTCTTGGCCTGATCTCTGGCTCTGTCTGCTGGTCTCTCTTCACTCTTGGCCTGATCTCTGGCTCTGTCTGCTGGTCCCTCACTCTTAGCCTTAGAGAGAGAGAGAGAGAGAGAGAGAGAGAGAGAGAGAGAGAGAGAGAGAGAGACTATAGTATGGGACTCAGTTGGATGTGTGAAGTAAAGGAACAATAGGTTCATAACAAAGAAAGTTGCAGCAAAATTGGGGAACAAAGCAGTAAGGTCGAGGGTCCCTGCTGGGTGTCTTGTGATGAATGGCGAGCAGGTGGAGGCACAGCCAATCAGCAGGAGCAGATGGGGAGACACAGCCAATCAACAGAAGCAGGTGGGGGACACAACCAATCAGCAGGAGCAAGTGGGGGACACAACCAATCAACAGGAGCAGGTGGGGACACAGACAATCAGTAGGAGCACGTGAGGGGACACAGACAATCAGCAGGAGCAGGTGAGGGACGCAACCAATCATCAGGAGCAAGGTGGGGGACGCAACCAATCATCAGGAGCAGGTGGGGGACACAACCAATCAGCAGGAGCAGATGGGGGACACAACCAATCAGCAGGAGCAGATGGGGGACACAACCAATCAGCAGGAGCAGATGGGGGACACAACCAATCAGCAGGAGCAGATGGGGGACACAACCAATCATCAGGAGCAGATGGAGGACACAACTAATCAGCAGGAGCAGGTGGGGGAAGCAACCAATCATCAGGAGCAGGTGGGGACAAAACCAATCAACAAGAGCAGATGGGGGACACAAATAATCAGCAGGAGCAGATGGGGGACACAACCAATCATCAGGAGCAGATGGGGGACACAACCAATCATCAGGAGCAGATGGGGGACACAACCAATCAGCAGGAGCAGATGGGGGACAACCAATCAACAGGAGCAGGTGGGGGATACAGCCAATCACAGATCTGACGTCTCCTAGCGGCACTGGCCACTGATCCCATAGATCTGACGTCTCACCTTTGAGATTTTTCACAGTTTGGTATCAGCTGCCTTGAAGTCCCACGGTGCCTGACCAAGAGTGCCATCACTGCCAAGAGCAGCCTGAGTGCCTCATAAACCGTCCCCAACAGGCAGGAAAAATGAAGATTGTGCCAATACTTGACCTGCTGATCAGGCTAATCACTCGGAGGTCATCAGTGACACAATCTCTCATAACACATGATAATGAGCTCATTCCTTCATGTCATTCATTACAGTTCTGTTATCTTGGAGATTATCGTTATCAGAAACAAGATCCTTAGGCTTACGTCTCTGTGCCAGACATCCATTTAATATGTATAATTCCCATTTTATCAGATAAAACAGTCTCGGAGGCTTTTGTGTTTACAATAGCAAGCATTCCAGAGTTTTTGTCAAGAAACCCAAACTCGCCAGAACTCTCACGTCAGTAACGATATAGATCTTCTAGAACTCTTTGTTATGATAGTTGAAACAAGGCAACGAATGACAGATTTAATATTAGTGAAATCTGTTCGAAATGACTTAGGAGTTGCGATGGCAACAGACATCGTTAACTGGGTGTTGTGATGGCAGCAGACATCGTTAACTGGGAGTTGTGATGGCAGCAGACAGCGTTAACTGGGAGTTGTGATGGCAGCAGACAGCGTTAACTGGGTGTTGTGATGGCAGCAGACAGCGTTAACTGGGTGTTGTGATGGCAGCAGACAGCGTTAACTGGGTGTTGTGATGGCAGCAGACAGCGTTAACTGGGAGTTGTGATGGCAGCAGACAGCGTTAACTGGGTGTTGTGATGGCAGCAGACAGCGTTAACTGGGTGTTGTGATGGCAGCAGACAGCGTTAACTGGGTGTTGAGGTGGCAGCAGACAACGTCAACTGGCCGGCACATTCTGCAGCCAATGTGAAATTTCCACAACATCAATTCCAGTGTGAGGGAACGAGCCCCGAGCCTCGTTATATATTTGGAATAAAAATATTCATGAGGTGTTTACCAGTCATCATCACAGAGGTGTTTTTCTATTTTCTCGATCGTGTCCCCGTATACGTGAATGTGCTCGAATGGGATAGATCAATGATCGTAGCTCGAATGGGATAGATCAATGATCGTAGCTCGAATGGGTTAGATCAATGATCGTAGCTCGAATGGGTTAGATCAATGATCGTAGCTCGAATGGGTTAGATCAATGATCGTAGCTCGAATGGGATAGATCAATGATCGTAGCTCGAATGGGATAGATCAATGATCGTAGCTCGAATGGGTTAGATCAATGATCGTAGCTCGAATGGGTTAGATCAATGATCGTAGCTCGAATGGGTTAGATCAATGATCGTAGCTCGAATGGGATAGATCAATGATCGTAGCTCGAATGGGTTAGATCAATGATCGTAGCTCGAATGGGTTAGATCAATGATCGTATCTTAAATCTTTTCTAGTTTTGGTCTGCTTCACTTGAGAAGGAAATTGAGAAATTAAATATCAAAGCTCATTTACATATTATTAGACCTGACGCATTCACCAAGGTCCACATTAGAATCCTTAGAGGCAAAGGAAAAGCGAATACAAATGTGCAAACACTGCAATATATATATATATATATATATATATATATATATATATATATATATATATATATATATATATATATATATATATATATGAATACTCACACCCCAGAAGTGACTCGAATAGTCCTGGGACCATTCAGGCTTGGTCGCCTATATATATATATATATATATATATATATATATATATATATATATATATATATATATATATATATGTTTGCGAACAAGCCTGAATGGTCCCCAGGACTATATGCGAATGAAAACTCACACCCCAGAAGTGACTCGAACCCATACTCCCAGGAGCAACGCAACTGGTATGTACAAGACGCCTTAAACCACTTGACCATCACGACCGGACATAAGGAGGTGATAGCCAAGGCTATTTGAACCACCCCACCGCCGGCACCCGGATGGTTATCTTGGGCATAGCAAGATATGAGTGAGTTTTCATTCATATATATGTTTATATATATATATATATATATATATATATATATATATATATATTATATATATATATATATATATATATATGTTATTAAATATGACCGAAAAAGTAAGATTAATAATTCTAACACGAATTTTCTCAATATTTCTTATGTTTCTTTTCACTGTCGATGGTAATTGAAAAATCAATTCTCCAAAATTCATTTTTTATTTTTTAGTCTGACGCGACACTTGAACGCGTTTTGTAATAACTTATTACATTTTCAAAGACTTTAGTTTACACACACACAACTATAACCTGCAAACACTAAACAGAGTTTTACTATACTATAATTTAAACAGCTTTTATCTTATATACCCGCATTTGGTTGAAGTGATATGTTACAACAGTTTTGGATGAGGTGAACAAAACTTTCAACACAAGACAGAGCAAACTTTCAACACAAGACAGAACACGGTGCATTGGGTAAAATTTTGGGTATTTTACCCAATGCACCGTGTTCTGTCTTGTGTTGAAAGTTTGCTCTGTCTTGTGTTGAAAGTTTGCTCTGTCTTGTGTTGAAAGTTTGCTCTGTCTTGTGTTGAAAGTTTGCTCTGTCTTGTGTTGAAAGTTTTCCTGCATTCCCATTGGTCGGATGAGACGGAACGGATGGTGTAAACTAGTATTCATCTGCTGGCCTTGTAAACAACAGGCTGTACTATAATGTAAACTGGTTTTTGATAATGGGATGAGAATTCATGTAGTGAAGTACTTCTGCTATGTCCCCTATTTTGTCTGCGTCGGTCGACTATTTTGGTGTTGCTGGTCAGGATGTTTCCACCGTTGTGGTCGTGAATAGGAATAACGTGATTATTATTAAAGCCTTTTTAATTGTCTCGCTCTTTCAGAGATATGCTCTCACCCTGTCTATATAGTGAGATCGTTGAAGCTGCCAGCATCAGTCTCCTTCATCCTATTTATCTTCGGGAGAGTTCTTGGCACGTTATACTTATTTCCTAAAGCATTCAACTGTAATATCTTTTAATTATTAAATAAAAAAAATCGTAGCTAGCCATATGATAGAAAATTATATTAAGTGCCTCCCTTGAGATGACCCCCATTTATGTTTACTTTAGAACAGCTGTTACATGTCAACATTGATGTTTACTTTGGAACAGCTGTTACATGTCAACATTGATGTTTACTTTAGAACAGCTGTTACATGTCAACATCATTCCAAAGACGTAGTAGTCCTGAGAGTGTCATTAATGTGACTTACATTCTCTAGGGTGTCATTTTCTGAGATTAACTTTGGGATGTCTTGGAAGTAAAGGTTTCTACTACTGCCCGCCACGCTGCCCTAAGCAACGCTTGCTTGTGTGGGGCGCTCGTTAGTAGATAACTACTAGAGTTCTTAATCATGACTTAATACTGCCAGGAGTTATCCAATCATTCCTATAGTTGGCTTGACCACATGCTCATCATATGTTGAATAACCTAACTACTATATGAATTAATTAGGAAAGGACTAAATCACATCAGCTAAAATATAATCAGTATACTGGCGATGAGTCACAATAACGTGGCTGAATTATGTTGACCAGACCACACACTAGAAGGTGAAGGGACGACGACGTTTCGGTCCGTCCTTGAGAATGGTCCAGGACGGACCGAAACATCGTCGTCTCTTCACTATCTAGTGTGTGGTCTGGTCAACATAATCAGTATATTCGTAACTATAACAGATATAACATACCATTCAAATGAAAATGGTGGTGCAAATTCCCGGCAGAACCATAGGGAGCCGGTCGGCCGAGCGGACAGCACGCTGGACTTGTGATCCTGTGGTCCCGAGTTCGATCCCGGGCGCCGGCGAGAAACAATGGGCAGAGTTTCTTTCACCCTATGTCCCCTGTTACCTAGCAGTAAAATAGGTACCTGGGTGTTAGTCAGCTGTCACGGGCTGCTTCCTGGGGGTGGAGGCCTGATCGAGGACCGGGCCGCGGGGACACTAAAGCCCCGAAATGATCTCAAGATAACCTCAAGAAGATCATGCTACACCCAGTACACTCATCATCCTACACCCAGTATTGTATGTACTATATTTTTAAATCCAACATTATGTATGTAACTCAGTGTATGCATCCTTACCTGAATAAAAATCTAAATCTAAATCTAAATCATGCAACACCCAGTACACTCCTAATACTCCACGAACTGGCAAATTTACACTCAAGTTTCTCCTTAAACTTCGGCTATCGAGACAATGACGCTGTCTAAGTTTGTAAGGACGAATATAAGTTGGCTCTTTGTTACCCAGTAGGTCCCTGGGGGAGGGACGGTGGGGATGGGAAGGTTGAGCGGGGGAGAGGGAAGGAAAGGGAGTGTGATGGGGGAGGGGGGTATGGTTTGTGGGGAAGTATTAGGGGAGGGCTAGGGTAAGGGAAGGAGGAGTGGTAAGGTGTGAGTGTCGGAGATGTGTTACGAGAGGGACCACCGCAGGAGTAAAGGGGAGATAGAAAGGTCACAGAGGAAACAGTACAATGGTCGAGGAAGCTGAAGCAGCGACTATGTCACCCAACACCGCTCCTCCCACGGCTCTTGACAAGCGTCCGGTGGAAGGAAACGGCACAGAGGAAGACAACAAAAATAGATATATAAGAATGAAATAAATGGGGTGGGGGGCGAAAACATAGGAGGAGAGGAAAATCGGAGTAGAGAAGAACAGGAGAGGACCCTAGGCCCCATCACGGAGCCTTCCGTCACTATTGCCCCCCGGCCGAGAGGGCCCGGGTATTGAAAACATTGTGCAGAGTTTGGCCAGAGTGATCAATACCTGACCACGGGGCCAGGCAAGGACCTCACGTCGTCTTGGTGGCGCTATTCTGGGTAAACAAATTATTTTCCACCACCCAGTACCTCGCCATGCTTGAGCAACGCAACTCGTGGCTCGTCGACGCGAACGAACATGGCCGGGAGAGGTTTGCGTGGCATAAAGAACGAGACCTGCTGAGAGGTCTCGTAGCTCTCGTACCTCACCTGGGAACTTGAATGTTGTGATGGAGATATTGCCACAGAGTTCTCTCGTAGCTGACTTATCTAAGAGTTTGCAAGGGGCATATTACTAATGAATTATTTTTTTGGGTCGAAGATAAATACCTGGTTGATGGGGTTCTGGGAGTTCTTCTACTCCCCAAGCCTGGCCCGAAGCCAGGCTTGACTTGTGAGAGTTTGGTCCTCTAGGCTGTTGCTTGGAGCGGCCCGCAGGCCCACATACCCACCACTGCCCGGTTGGTCCGGCACTCCTTGGAGGAAACAATCTAGTTTCCTCTTGAAGATGTCCACGGTTGTTCCGGCAATATTTCTTATGCTCGCTGGGAGGATGCTGAACAACCGTGGACCTCTGATGTTTATACAGTGTTCTCCAATTTTGCCGATATTTCTAAATATCGGCACTAAAAATATATTTCTAAAATATTTCTATATTTTATATATAGATATATATATCAATATATTTCTAAAATTTTCAATTTTTCTAAAATAAAATTTTAGAAAATATTTCTAAAATAGTTATCAAATAAACAAATGGCCAGTATAAGGGTTAACGAAAATTATTTGGGTTCAGTACCCTATATACTCGTAGGCTTAGAGTTGAGAAGGGTATATGGACCTAGCGCCTCAGTGATCAGGGGTCTGGGCTCCGTGGTTTATGGGCCGTGTACCTTCGTAATCCAGCGTCAATCCCTGGGCTCTGGCCTCTATAGTGCTTCCTTGGTTATCACAGTGTTTTCACGGAGACGCTCGTGAGCGTCTCTGGTGCTTGTCAGGCGTTCAGATCCTCTCGCTCAAGTAGGAGAACACACAGCACTCGGGAGCCGCATTTCAAAGGGGCCCGGGGTTCGATTCCAGGCCGAAGCTGAGGAAAATAGGCAGAGCTTCTTTCACCTAAAAGAAGCTGAGATGAAAATGTGATTTCCTGTTCATAAAGTACTAAATTAGTTCCTGTGAGTTAGATTGTTGCTGCAGACTGCATTTTGTGTCAGTGTTCTCACCTAATTGTACTCGCCTAGTTGTGCTTGCGGGGTTTGAGCCACTTGGCTCTTTGGTCCCGCCTCTCAACCGTCAATCAACTGGTGTACAGGTTCCTGAGCCTACTGGGCTCTATCATATCTACATTTGAAACTTTGTATGGAGTCAGCCTCCACCACATCACTGCTTAGTGCATTCCATCTGATAACTACTCTGACACTGAAAAAGTTCTTTCTAACGTCCCTGTGGCTCATGTGGGTACTCAGTCTCCACCTGTGTCCCCTTGTTCGTGTTCCACCCATGTAAACACACTGTGTGTGTGTGTGTGTGTGTGTGTTAGATATTTATATGCAGTAGAAGTGATAGAGGGAAATTAGTTGGGAGTAAGAGTACATTAGACAACAGACAGTTATAAAGACGGGGCCCAAGAGCTAACAGGTCGATACTGAAGGCATAAATAGTAAATACATATACACCACATCCAAACGTAAACAGTGTTCTTTGTTGACCAAATAAAACTTTAAATTATTTAACTTTTTCGCGTTGGAGAAATGTTGGGAAATTGGATCATTTCACAAGCTTGATCTAATGATTAAGAGTAATAATAACTAGAGAATAATGATGTTTTGCAATACAGTTTGCATGTGTGTCCGTGTATTTACTATTTGTATCTGCAGAATCGAGCTATTAGCTCTTGCACCCCGCCTTTCTAACCAATTTATTTTGACTATATTATGTCTACTACAAATATTTCTCTTACACGCGAACACACATCCCCAGGAAGCAACCCGCAGCAGCTGATTAACTCCCAGGTACCTAATTACTGCTAGGTGAATAGGTGCACCAGGGTGAAAGAAACTCTGCCCATTTGTTTCTATCTCTGCCGGGGATCGAACCCGAACTCCTAGGACTTTGATCCAAGAGCGCTGTCCGCTCAGCCGCGAGGACCCCGTGTGTGTGTGTGTGTGTGTGTGTGTGTGTGTGTGTGTGTGTGTGTGTGTGTGTGTGTGTGTGTGTGTGTGTGTGTGTGTGTACTCACCTATTTGTGCTTGCGGAGGTTGAGGTCTGGCTCTTTAGTCCCGCCTCTCAACTGTCTATCAACTTGTGTACAGGTTCCTGAGCCTACTGGGCTCTATCATATCTACACTTGAAAATGTGTATGGAGTCACCTCCACCACATCACTTCCTAATGCATTCTATTTGTCAACCACTCTGACACTAAAAAAGTTCTTTCTAATATCTCTGTGGCTCATTTGGGCAATAAATTTCCATCTGTGTCCCCTAGTGCGTGTGCCCCTTGTGTTAAATAGCCTGTCTTTATCTACCCTATCAATTCCTTTGAGAATCTTGTATGTGGTGATCATGTCCCCCCTAACTCTTCTGTTTTCCAGCAACGTGAGTTTTAATTTCCGTAGTCTCTCCTCGTAGCTCATACCTCTCAGCTCGGGAACTAGTCTAGTGGCAAACCTTTGAACCTTTTCCAGTTTAGTCTTATGCTTGACTAGATATGGACTCCACGCTGGAGCTGCAAACTCCAGGATTTGTCTGATATATGTGGTATACAATGTTCTGAATAATTCCTCACACAAGTTTCTAAAGGCCGTTCTTATGTTGGCCAACCAGGCATATGCCGCTGATGTTATCCTCTTGATATGGGCTTCAGGGGACAAGTCTGGTGTGATATCAAACTCCAGGTCTTTCTCTCTCTTTGACTCTTGAAGTATTTCATCTCCCAAATGATACCTTGTATCTGGTCTCCTGCTCCCTACACCTATCTTCATTGCATTACATTTGCTCGGGTTAAACTCTAACAACCACTTGTTCGACCATTCCTGCAGCTTGTCCAGGCCTCAAGCTCTCCTCCTCCTCCTCCTGTCTTAATCCTTCTCATAATTTGGCGTCGTCAGCAAACATTGAGAGGAATGAGCCTATACCCTCTGGGAGATCATTTACGTATATAAGAAACAGGATAAGTCCGAGTACAGAGCCCTGTGGGACCCCACTGCATGGTGACTTCACGCCAATGTGAGGTCTCACCTCTCACTGTAACTCTCTGCTTCCTATTGCTTAGGTACTCCCTTATCCACTGGAGCACCATATCAGTTACCCCTGCCTGTTTCTCCAGCTTCTTCATTAGCCTCTTTTGAGGTACTGTGTCAAAGGCTTTCCGACAGTAAAGAAAATGCAGTCTGTCCATCCTTCTCTTTATTGCTTAATCGTTGTCGCCTGATCGTAGAATTCTATCAAGCCTGTAAGGCAAGATTTACCCTCCCTGAACCCATGTTGATGGGTTGTCACGAAGTCTCTTCTCTCCAGATGTGTTACTAGGTTTTTTCTCACAATCTTCTCCATCACCTTGCATGGTATACAAGTTAAGGACACTGGCCTGTAGTTCAGTGCCTCTTGCCTGTCACCCTTTTTGTATATTGGGACCACATTAGCCGTTTTCCATATTTCTGGTAGGTCTCCCGTCTCCAGTGACCTACTATACACTATGGAGAGTGGCAAACAAAATGCTTCTGCACACTCTTTCAATACTCATGGTGAGATTCCGTCTGGGCCAACAGCCTTTCTCACATCCAGATCCAACGGGTGCCTCTTGACTTCATCTCTTGTAATTTCGAACCCTTCCAAGACGATTGTGTGTGTGTGTGTGTGTGTGTGTGTGTGTGTGTGTGTGTGTGTGGTGTGGTGTGTGTGTGTGTGTGTGTGTGTGTGTGCGTGTGCGTGTGCGTGTGTGTGTTTACATTTACACATGACAATATTTCATGAGAAATCTTGGTTTTGTTCGGTAGTATGATTTTCTTGAAGGGATCTAAATGCCACCAGCGTCCCAGTTTTTCCACTTGACAAATAACATCAGCCTTACATTTTATGTAATATCACCGAATCGAGAAGAGAAAAAAAAATCCAAGAGAATATCAAACCTAAAACAGTTCTCTAAACTAATTAGAATGTGATTAGCTTTCTCTCGGCCCATTGACCGCGCGTCAGCAACCAGTGAACCCAGGAGAGAATAATGATTCAGACTCTGTTTCCCTCTATGATCTCGTCACGCACTGATGCTATACACAACTCCAAAGAGAGATTCGAGTTCTATTACAGCTGGGATTTTAGATAATCCTGGGAAAAAAATGAACCCCTCCTTTTTCAGAGCAAGAGTAATCACTCGGCTACACCGATAACTTTTTTCCAGTCGTGAGAATCACGTAATAGTCGTTCGCGTTTGGCGTTCTTTTGCCTGGGAGTAGTCCTGAGGCTCTTGGGCCAGTCCTGAGGCTCTTGGGCCAGTCCTGAGGCTCTTGGTACAGTCCTGAAGCTTTTAGGCCAGTCCTGAGGCTCTTGGGCCAGTCCTGAGGCTCTCGGGCCAGTCCTGAGGCTCTTGGGCCAGTCCTGAGGCTCTCGGACCAGTCCTGAGGCTCTCGGACCAGTCTTGAGGCTCTCGGACCAGTCCTGAGGCTCTCGGACCAGTCCTGAGGCTCTCGGACCAGTCCTGAGGCTCTCGGACCAGTCCTGAGGCTCTCGGACCAGTCCTGAGGCTCTCGGACCAGTCCTGAGGCTCTCGGACCAGTCCTGAGGCTCTCGGACCAGTCCTGAGGCTCTCGGACCAGTCCTGAGGCTCTCGGACCAGTCCTGAGGCTCCTGGATCAGCTCCATGCTGGCGTGTGCTGGATCGTGGCTCAGGCGTCTGAATCACATCACCATCGCTTCGTTCGTTGGGAAGGCGGCCCTCGCCCACGCATCCACTGGCACCCCGGCTGAATCTGTAATGCAGTGGTCGACCGGTGCTGTGTTTTCTCAAGCTCCTTCCACAGCTTTCCTCTCGATCACGGTCTCACTTTCACTCTTTCCTTTCACTCAGCTCTTCCTTGTGCTTTATCACGGTCTCACTCTCACTGTTTTCTCTCGTATCTCCATGGGCTGCGGATTTTGTATTGGCTCTCGAACCTAAAAATCCCTCTCGTTTTCATCTGGGTTTCATGAGTTTACTCCCTGTGGACCGTCTTCCATTTGTATCAGATTCCAATCAAATGTGCCTCTCGCCTCTTCCTCCTGCTCCTTCTCCCTGCCTCTTGCCTCTTCCTCCTTCTCCTCCTCCCTGCCTCTTGCCTCTTCCACCTCCTTCTCCTCCGCCCACAAGAGCCTGGCACTATACACAAACTCGTAGCGAGGCTTGACGATACTTCCTTGGTCCTCAATGTTTTATATGGCATGAGGTGTTGGTCAGAACATGCTTGGCCTTGCCAGCACCTGTGTCTAATACACTTGGGACTGGTCAATACAACAACGGCCATTTATCTCCCCAGGGTCGGCGTTCGATCCAGGACGGTCGGTGTTAATTGTAAAGCACCATTAGTCCTCCTTCTCCCCGTTCTTCACCCCGGCAGACCCCTTACTCCAATTTCTTATCCCGATATATCATTGCATTGCATATATCATTCCATTGCAGAATAGTCACACTGGCTTAGCGTTTTTTTTTCCTGCTATTTCCTTCTTGGCAGAAGCTGTCTGATCGAGCCCAGACACATACATTGGCTCGGAACTTCGTGAATCTTATACATAAATCCCCGAAAGAAATTCGCGAATCTTGTTAAACTTGTGTTGAGGTGCTGTATTTGAGTTGCCAGAACGTATTTCATCCTATTGGAACTTGTTGCCTGAAGCAATAGCGCGCCTCAATGTGTTGTCATTATACATTGTTATAGTGACATTTATTTGACTCGCTTTTGTGTACAAATGATCGCTTAATTAATAAAAGTTTTATATACAGAGTTTTTTTTCCATTTAAAGACATATTCCCGGCCTATTAAATCGTGTTAGTCTGATATAGTATTGTTTATATAAGGAATTTGTTTTATATTCTCCGAGCTGGTGATAGTTTCGAGTCGTTGTCAGGCTTCTGTGATGCGGTTGTTTGTTTGTTTGGTTCTTTAAGGAGCTTCATTGATGACAAAAGAAGCTGCATCCCGGCTCTCTTCACCGCTCTGACAGCATCAAGGGAAGCTGTATCCCGATCACCGGCAGCTTCACACACACACACACACACGGCCAGCACTACAGCTTCACCAGGCGAGCACCAAACAACTACCATAATAAGAATTTAGAGCGAAGAGTCTAGACAGGCTTCGAGGTGTCGCGAGTCTCCCGGTACACGGAGAGTCTGGCTGGGCATGGTGATGTCGCCATATTTGTCTGTCATGTTTGTTTACGCTGCACTTCAGGAGGGAGTTTGGTGTGTTTGTGTTTGCTCGCCACTTCCTCTCCTCCTCCCTCCATCTTCCACTCACCCGTCCTCTTCCCCTCTCCGCTCTTCCCAAGTCAATTTCCCCACCTCCCTCCCCATCCCCCGGCTGCTGTAGAGTGCGGTACAAAGCTTCGGGACATTTGCTGTAGTGAATTGAGAAACAGGACGCGTTCGGATGCTGTTGCTGGCAGCTTTGCTGCAGCAGCACCAGTCAGCTGTAGCCGTTGCCGTCAGCGGTAGCAGTAGCTCTTCACTGTAGCCGAGTTTTCAATTTCCAAGTAAATTTAATTTTAGGCCAACTTCACGTACATGTGACTGACAGCGGCGCTTTGGCTGACAAAGCTCGACAATGTCATGACAAATTTCCTCTTCAAATATCATCACGGCCAGCCGGGCCGCCTCCCCCAACTACCCTAGTATGTATGGGGCCTCCCCCAGCTACCCTAGTATGTATGGGGGCCTCCCCAGCTACCCTAGTATGTATGGGGGCCTCCCCCAGCTACCCTAGTATGTATGGGGGCCTCCCCCAGCTACCCTGGTATATATAGGCGTCTCCCACAGCCACGTTGGTATATACGGATATCTTCCACAGGAAGATGTAGCCAGTCCATCATCCTCTTTCTTGTGTAAACACTGTTGAGTTGACGCTGTGATTACACAGTAATTACTGTGTAATTACAGAAGTCGAGAAGGTTGATCAGACACAGTTTGCCCTCTGTGCGTTAGTATTAGAGCTGTGGTGATGACCAGTGCTAGAGCTGTGGGTGGTGACCAGTGTTAGAGCTGTGGGTGGTGACCAGTGTTAGAGCTGTGGGTGGTGACCAGTGTTAGAGCTGTGGGTGGTGACCAGTGTTAAAGCTGTGGGTGGTGACCAGTGCTAGAGCTGTGGGTGGTGACCAGTGCTAGAGCTGTGGGTGGTGAACCAGTGTTAGAGCTGTGGGTGGTGACCAGTGTTAGAGCTGTGGGTGGTGACCAGTGTTAGAGCTGTGGGTGGTGACCAGTGCTAGAGCTGTGGGTGGTGACCAGTGCTAGAGCTGTGGGTGGTGACCAGTGTTAGAGCTGTGGGTGGTGACCAGTGTTAGAGCTGTGGGTGGTGACCAGTGTTAGAGCTGTGGGTGGTGACCAGTGTTAGAGCTGTGGGTGGTGACCAGTGCTAGAGCTGTGGGTGGTGACCAGTGTTAGAGCTGTGGGTGGTGACCAGTGTTAGAGCTGTGGGTGGTGACCCTGTGCTAGAGCTGTGGGTGGTGACCAGTGTTAGAGCTGTGGGTGGTGACCAGTGTTAGAGCTGTGGGTGGTGACCCTGTGCTAGAGCTGTGGGTGGTGACCAGTGTTAGAGCTGTGGGTGGTGACCAGTGTTAGAGCTGTGGGTGGTGACCCTGTGCTAGAGCTGTGGGTGGTGACCAGTGTTAGAGCTGTGGGTGGTGACCAGTGCTAGAGCTGTGGGTGGTGACCAGTGTTAGAGCTGTGGGTGGTGACCAGTGTTAGAGCTGTGGGTGGTGACCAGTGTTAGAGCTGGGGTGGTGACATTAGGGGGGGGGGGACAGGGTAGCAATGCGCATACACTTCCACTTCGTTACATGATGGGTCCGTTCTGTGTGTGTGTTTACTTACTATTGTAGCTGCAAGATCGAGGTATTAGCTCCTGGACCCCACCTTTTACCCATCGGTTGTCTAATGTAATAACTCCAGACCTATTTTTCTTCTATCATTTCTACTACAATTTTCTCTCTCACTCATCTCCAGGATGTAGCCCGTAGCAGTTGTGTAACTTCTAGATACACAGAAATCACAATAGCGTGATGAATCACATGAACAAATCCACAAGGGCCGTGACGAGGTTTCGAACCTACGTCCGAGAGGGTCCCAGACGCTGCCTTAATCGACTGAGCTAAGACATGGTAAAAGAATTGCAACCAGAAGTTCTACTGACCTTACTTGGATCCTGCAGCCTCTCCGAGACACAAACCAGGATTTTACACAATTCCCCCGAGCTCTGTCAATAAGCTGTTCTACCTCTTCGCCCTTACTTCATTACACACAGAAATAAGGCAGCGTCTGGGATCCTCTCGGTCATAGGTTCGAACCCTCGTCACGGCCCTTGTGGATTTGTTCTAGGTACTTGTTTACTGCTAGGTGAACAGACACATCAGGCGAAGAGAACTCTACCCATTTGCTTCTCTCTTGATCGGCAATAGAACCCGGGCCTCTATAACCACGACTCCTATTTGTATTTACTATTTTTGTCTGTAGAATTGAGCTGCTTAGCTCTTGGACTCCGCCTTTCTAACTAATTAATTTACTTTATTCACTCATATATCTACTACATATATTTCTAACACACACACACACACACGCTAGAAGCAGCCCGTAGCAGCTGTCTGTCTAACTCCCAGGTACCTATTTACTGCTAGGTAACAGAAGCATCCGGGTGATAGAAACTCTGCCCAATTTGTTTCTGCCATCACCAGGGATCGAACCCGGACCCTAGGATTACGAGTCCAGAGCGCTGTCCACTCAGCTATCAGGCTCCATATGTATGTGCGTGTGTGTGTGTGTGTGTGTTTGTGTGTGTGTGTGTGTGTGTGTGTGTGTGTGTGTGTGTGTGTTTGTGTGTGTGTGTGTGTTTGTGTGTGTGTGTGTGTGTGTGTGTGTGTGTGTGTGTTTGTGTGTGTGTGTGTGTGTGTGTGTGTGTGGTGTGTGTGTGTGTGTGTGTGTGTGTGTGTGTGCGTGTGTTTGTGTGTGTTTGTGTGTGTGTGTGTGTGTTTGTGTGTGTGTGTGTGTGGTGTGTGTGTGTGTGTGTGTGTGTGTGTGTGTGTGTGTGTGTGTGTGTGTGTGTGTGTGTGTGTGTGTTGGTGCGCGCACAGATGTATATAGCATTTTTCTCCTCACTTTTTTTTTGGTATATTTTTGACTTTGATGTTGAATACTTTGAGCTGGGCTCCTCAACCATTCTATTTCACTCTCCCCCATTTTTACATCTCCTATTTTTAATATTTTATTTTTCTGGTAACCAGTAGTTTGAGCGCTGCCTTTCTTTTTTTTTTTTTTTAACTTTTCTCGTCCTGCCCCTTGTATATTTCCCCTCTATCTCCCCCTAGTATGTTTTTTTCACTACCTGCCCCTTTTGTATATTTTTTTCTCGTCCTGCCCATTGTATATTTTTCTCGACCTCCCGTTGTAAGATTTTTTTAACACGCCCCCTATTGTATATTTTCCTATACCTCCTCTTGTATATTTTTCTATATCTCCCTCGTATATTTTATTTTCCAACCCATTGTATATTCTACCCCTCCTGTTCTCTATATATATTAGATGTCTTCCTATGAGTAGGAGGTGCTCCTGCTCTATATATATTAGAGTAGGAGGTGCTCCTGCTCTATATATATATTAGA